>CM017894.1:19053080-19121714 GCA_008369825.1 Triplophysa tibetana | reverse complement strand
CAAGAGCACTTTAGTCATTTCCTGGTGGCACTGAGAATTGAACCAGCGACCTTCTGGCTACGAGTCCAACTCTCTAACCACTAGACCAAAAACTGACCCCCAGTTGTATTAAAAACATACACTATTAAAAATAGTTGATATTTAATACTTCGAATTGGAAGGGTTGTACGTTTCATATGATTAAAATGTTATTTGCAGTTGTTGAATGGTAAATGATCTCCACTATAGCAAAGAGGCAATGCATTTATTCGACTTTGTCTATAAAGCTCCCGTCCTGTTTTCTCATATTCTTCTACATTTAGCAGTGTTCACTGGATATACAGCTGCAGAGAAAAGTAAAGGGACCTTTTCACATTTCAATTCCATATCAGCATTTCTAGATGTATTGGGGCCCGTCCAGTCCAGTGTTTGGCGAATTTCAACAAAATCAATGCTCAGGAGTGACATAAAGTCATCCAACAGCAATTTAAAAAAAGACTTTCAGAATGACAAGACACATAAAACTGTGATAAAAATCTAGGTTCTCACTAAAAAAATAACTTCTGGACTTTTCTAAATACATGCACAAATATTACTGACACTTACTTAAAAGTGAATCAGAACTTGTTTTCATCACAGTATTTAAGTTCTGAAAAAATACAGAGCATCTTTTCTGTTATTCTGACTTGTTATTCCAGTTTTCATTTATCAAAAGAAACAGTATTTTCATTTGAAATTTGGTAAAAATATTGTTAATACTTCACAGAGTGAAACAAAAATTATAATTTTACCCAAACTCATACATATAAATAGTACATTTTAAAATCAGAAAAACTGTCTGAAAAGTTTTTTTTTATTGCTGCATGTATATAATTTTGCTTATCAGATATTTCAGATCAAATATTTTTTAAGATATACAAAACTGCATCATCAGAATCCATAAGAACGTACTCACACTGTCCATATCAAACGACGCCCGGGCGAGTTTGAAACCTAAAGCCTGGTTCAACTGACTAGTGTGAGAGGTCGGGCAGTGTTGAGACCAACCATTCTGAATGTGAATACTCTCCGAGTCATTTTTAAACAAGTAATTCAATTCAATTCATTTATATAGCGCTTTTCACAATGGGAATTGTTCTAAAGCAGCTTTACATGAGAAAATAGAAAAACTGACCAACACAGAAAGGTAAAACACAGCACAGTATTTATAGACCAAGCACGATCATTCTAATAAATAATATCTAATAAATAAATAAATAAATGCAGTCTTCCACTGAGAAAGGCAACACTGCCCTGCTATGGCCAGGAACCCAAACTCCAATGATTGATTATTGGAGAAAAAAAACTCTTGAGCATCCAGACTCAGCCGGGAGGGCCAGATCTCCTCTGACGTGTCATATCTGCACTCAGTTACCCCGACCAAAAGCCACCGGGCAAACATCCACGAAGAAGAGGGAGAGCCCACCATCAGCAACCCGAGAAGTTACACTCGCACAAAACTGTGCAGGTCCAACCCGGTCCCACTCTACGATCGACACCAGAATACAAAGGAACAACCAGGGAAAATAGTAATGACATGTTGTAACTTTATTCCTCTGTTGTCTGACATCGACCACAAACAAGACCAAAACCAGACCCACACAGCCCCAACAAATGAAACCACCTATACCACAACCAACAAGCCCCCCACTCCCCACAAACACCCACCCAGCAACCTCCAAACACAACACTGAGTGCAGGCATAACTTCAAACTGCTGACATGTGATGTAGGCAGAAACCAAACCAAACGCTTTAACAGTTATGTTTAAGAGCGAGAATGAATTTTAAACATCTCTGTATACCTCCATGGACACAGGATTGTAAAAGAACTCACTTAAACAATCCCCACCAGACCACCAGCCAGGCCGACACTCAGCACAGTAACGCCCTTTCAGAAAAAAGTCATCTCTTGGGGCCCAGGTGCCATTGTTACAGCGTTTGCAGTTCTCAAATATGCTGCAGCCTAAAGTGGAAAAACAACATTGAAAAACTATTTAAAGAATAATGTGGACTATAGTGTTGATATAAAGCCATGAGTTACTCATTTCAAAAATAATATTATAATGAATTACTTTTGTGAAGGTTTGCTGACTTTTTATGTAATAACAACATGCATTAGAAGAGTGACTAGCTTTTAACACTGTCAAGTAGTTACTGTATCTGTTATCATTGATTATAGGGGTCATGACAATCAAATGTCCCTTGATCTTTTTAGAGATCTTCTAACATGGTCTTGGCATCAGGGCCGGCGCCACCTATAGGCAGAGCAGGCAGTTGGCTTGGGCCTCAGGCTTGCAGTGCGGGGCCTCCATAACTGTAACGTGTCTCCAACTTCGACGCACATAACATCTAACTACTGCAAGAGTGTTTCAAAATCATATCTGCAGCAGTCTGATTCTTGACTGCATGCAGTGGTCCAAACATGCAGCGTGACGCATGCGCCCGCAAATCTCTTTTATAGCCATTGCTGTTGTTTGTCATTACGAAAGATTATAATTTTTGCGCGTATCAAAATGCTTGCCCATATAAACTTTCTATAGATTTCTCATTCGAAGTGCGCACATACTGTATGTAGACATCAATGGATTAAAGTGACTGTTGTTTTTGCGGATAACAACTTTGCGTCGTGTCCTGATCACACTGTTGGGGCTTATATTCTCCGGCTGCATCACATTATACCTGTAGCCTACGTATAGACTGCTACTGTTTTTGTTTCCCAATGTTTATAAAACAACCAAATACAAATTCATGAACAGCTCTTGACTAAAGAAGTTTTGTTTTTATCTGTATTTTAAATCAGTGTGTTTCTTTAATTCATACAGTAAAGAAGCAGTGTTTCATTTCTACATTATAAAGTTTCTATGTTAAAATAATACTGGACTGTTAAATAACCCATTGTGCCTGATAATGAGATTTTGTCAACCCCTTACCTGGGCCT
This sequence comes from Triplophysa tibetana, assembly GCA_008369825.1. NCBI lineage: Eukaryota > Metazoa > Chordata > Actinopteri > Cypriniformes > Nemacheilidae > Triplophysa > Triplophysa tibetana. Next base: position 19,118,757 of record CM017894.1, on the reverse strand, counting down.
AAATATTCTGTCATTCTTTCTTTCTTTTGAAGTGGAACACAGATACAGTATCCCTATACACTTGTCCACCAGCCAACACAGGCAGCAAAAAACTAAAGTTATAGCCCATCGGTCCAGTATCTGAATGCATGGCTATGAAGAGGATAAACACTTTTCTGCAGCTTTAAGTCATTTATTTATGATGGTGCTTTTTTACCATTTTAAATAGGCTTATATACAGTAGGCTAAACTCATCCAAAGAGTGGAAAAGTGATGACTGTGTTACTGTAAAATTGTTGCAAAAAACGATATACAAATAATCCCGGCTGCCCTACAATTTGATTTAGAACAATTTCTAATTGGAACAGACTTTTAATAATATCAATAATAACTTGATAAAATGTATACATCTTTAAGGTGTAATAAAATACTTATTTATCCTAAAAGATGGAGGGGGTGTTATGATTACTCATGGTGAACCCAATTGCAAGCAGACAGGACAAGGCAGATGAAGGGTTAACAAAAGGTATTTATTACCAAACGAACAAGACTATGAAAACAGCAAAACAAAACCCACGAGGGGGAAAACAAGACAGGGTAATATATAGAAACTTTAACAACGACACTGACTTACTAAACTAAGAACAAAACACTTGGAACAAACACTAAACTGACACTTACTGAGACACGGGGAACAGGAAACAGGAACAATGACTTGGCATAGAAACAGATACAGGAACATGTAAAGCTTTCAGCTAGACAGACGTGGGACATCATACAATGAACGCGCACCAGACAAAGAAACAAGAGGATGTCTTATAGGGGAGGTAATTAACACAAACTAGGAAACAGGAGGGTAGGGAACAATGACGCGACTCGGGGAGAGTATGGAAGGCCATAAGTGTCAAAACCATCTCTCCCCACAAGAAACAGAGGATTCTGTATGATTCCACCTCTAAACCAAGAAATACCTGACAAGGAGTGGTGAAACCATGACAGGGGGCTGTGAGGGGCCCCAAAATAGATTTTGCCTAAGGCCTCCAAATGTTTAGAACTAGCCCTGCTTGGCATCAATAATAAATCCTTAAAGTTTCATAGCTTAAAAGAAAGATAACATCAACTACAGTACATATTTGGCTTTGTCCACCGGTGTTCTGTCTGAGAAACAAGTTGATCAAAAAGAGTCGATCTAATTGTTTACAATCACCATATGCTTGTAATAACAGTAAGAGTGTGATGTCAGACAAACGTTGTCCCTTTCAATCCCTTTTTCTATGTCCGACATTAGTCTGTCATGATTCTGCCTCTTCTTGTCAGCATATTCTTGGTTTTGAGTCAGAATCAGAACGGAACTCCCTGTTATATGTGGAGAGAGAAGCTTTTGTCCTTTTTGGCCTTCCACTTTCTCTCTGAGTCTCGTCTGTGTTTCCCGCCCTTTCGTCTCGTTATTGATTGTTAAATAGTTCATGCTCAGGACCTGTCCCTGTTTGATTTCTACCTCTTACATAGTCCACTTGTTTCATTGTCCTGTGCTCTGTCATTTTCTTCAGTTTGCTACTTCTGTGCAACCCAGTTTTTGTTTTGTGTTCTTTGTCATAAATAATGTCCTTGTATTAAACCCCCTTAATCCCTGCTGCCTGCAATTGGGTTTTTCCCCTGACAATTCTTGACATTGTTCAAAGCTCTCCTACTGCACTTGAAATGATTATCATGAAACAACTGTAGGAAACAGCTCTCCGAATGCAATCCTGGGCCACAGCTTTATTGCAGGCGCCCCTTTTCAACGGCCATTGTAATGTATGCAAAAGTTTACTCACCCCTTGCAGAATCTGGAAAATCTGAAACCTTTGGAAAAAAAAGTTCTGCCTGAAGAAGTTACTAAAGAAGTGTTAACAAAGTTCACACTACAGAATAATAACAGAATTTCTAAAAATAGCTCAGTGCAAAAGTTTACATGCCCTGACTCTTAATACTGTTTGATGTTACCTATACAATCAATGAGAGTTTTTATGTTTAGTCATAGTTGTTTAAGGGTTTCTTGTTTGTTGCATACCACTGTATGTACATGTTGAAGGGCTGCCCCCTTGTAGATGAATGTTCTAGCAATTCAGAACAAGTTCAGTAAAGAGAGAATTGTTGTTCCTGCATCACGTGTTTCGATGTCATTCTTCTAATGTGTGCTTACCACAGACACCAGAAAATTGGGGACGAGGACTTAATCGACACGTATTAAGACAACGCACTGAAAAGAGTGGAAAGGACAAAGGACAACTTCAACATGAAGGTTGAAACAAATTCAGGAATAGGCAAAATGTCGATGATTGGATCTATCACCACGTTTGACAGCAATGTTGAGGATTGGGGAACGTCTGTTGAATGAGTGGAGCTGTATTGTAGGGCTTATGAAGTTGCAAATGAAAAAAAGCTGGTGTTTTGGTGAATGTGATGGGCGTGAAGACGGTACGGATTGCTACGTAGTCTATTAACCACCAAATAACCCTCAGAAAAACCTTTCAAAGAAACCGTGGATGGTTGACATGCACATTTAAACCCCAAACCCCTGGAGATTGCAGAAAGGTTCAGATTCCATCAGAGAAATCAAGCCAGGGAAGATAGTATCTCTGAATATATGGCAGGACTACGCAGACTTTCTGAGCATTGTCGGTTTGGTGCTGGACTGACAGACGCATTGAGAGACGTACAAAAAAGATTGCTGACAGAAAGGACCTGAGTTTTGAACGTGCATTGAACATTTCAGTAGCAATGGAGACGGTAGCAAAAGATGCATTGGAATTGGAACAAAAAGTGATAGAATGTGCAGCAAATGATTGTTGCCGCAAACATTGTTGGGGAATAATGTCTCATTGTGAAAGTGATTGTTGGTTCAAGGATAAGGAGTGTAGAATGTGTCATAAAAAGAGGCACATCGAAAAAGTATGCAAAACAGTTAAATGGAAGAGACACAAAGACAAAACCCATAGAATAAAACTTAGAGCCACTGATGTGCATCAGGTGACTGAAAATGAAACAAATACATGCTCAGATAGCGATGATCTCTCCTGCATTGAACTTTGCAATATTAATGAGGCCGACTGTCGAGTCCTTTGGCTCAGTCAAGAAATGTCAGGAGTTAAACTCAAAATGGAGTCACACACTGGATCTCCTTTATCTGTCATCTCTACAGCCGATTACAAGAAATAGTTTTAGTAGTGAAAACACTTGTTAAAAAATATCTATGCCTGTAACAAATATAATGTACAGTTATAACATATAACAACAAATAATATTTTGACTCTCTTTTAGATCTTTTTTGTTTTTTATTTACTATATAGAAATATTTTCTATTTATTATGTCTATTGCAAAATATCCTGTTTTATACTTCTGTCACTACTTATTAATATAAAAAGTAGATAAATTAATATATGTATTTGTAAAGCTGTGAAAGATTTTAATCGTACTATAGAAATCAATTTGATCTGAATAGAATAGAATTTACTTATTTTGTTAGTTTAACTTACTTCAAAATCTGATACGTATATATTTCCAAATTTTCCTTGTAGGTGAACATTAATATGTTAATGTTATTAATGCATTTGAGTCATCTGTACATGTACAGTTAGAGGTATATTACAAGTATTTCAAGTGCAAAAATAATATCTAAATAGTTTGCTCAATAAAAATACTTCAAGTGGTAGTTTACTAAGAATACACCTTGAAGTACTACAAATATTGATAGTTAACTATAAGAATGTATGCAAGGTTACCTAAAGAAAGCTTACAAGCATACTTAAAATAAATTAGTAGTTTAGTGAGAGTAAACTTTAGGGTGTACTTTTATTAATGACAAATGTACTACAAGTTATGAACTAGTAAACTATCAGCAAAGTTCTCAATTTTGGAGAGGCAATAACAGTAACGACAAAAGTTTGAGACTGAAACAGTTTCAGTAGTTCTAAGTGAAAATATCGATTTAAAAATTGTTTTGCGTTAATATTTCTGCTATAGGATTCTGTGATATTTCTGCAAAACAAGGCAAAAAATATTTGTTGTAGTGCACTTGTAACCCGTTTTAATACAGGTACATTGAAAAAAATTGAATATAATGAAAAATGTCAATATTTTTTGTCACTCATTTCAGAAAGTGAAACCCATATGTTATAAAGATTCATTACACATAGAGTGAAATATTTCAAGCCTTTATTTCTTGACATTTGATGATTATGGCTTGCAGATAATGAAAACCCAATATTTCGTGGCTCAGAAAATCAGAACATTACATAAGATCAATAAAAAAGCACTGCCAAAGGTACTAAAAGCTGCTTCAATGACCATAGTATTACTGTGCTTGATTGACCAGCAAACCCGCCTGACCTGAACCACAGAGAATCTATGAGGATAGATGACCCAACAATGCAGAAGACCTGAAGGCCGCTATCAAAGCAGCCCGGGCTTCATTGCAGCTGAGCAGTGCCACGCCACATTGATGCAGTAATTCATGCAAAAGGAGGCCGAACCCAATATTGAGTTCATAGAAATGAACATACTTTTCAGAAGCCCGACATTTCTGTTTAAAATACCCTTGTTTTACATTTACATTTATATTTATGCATTTGCCAGATGCTTTTATCCAAAGCGACTTACATTGCTTTATCTTATACATTTTACATAGGTATTTGCAATCCCCTGGGATCAAACCCACGACCTTGTGTTGTTAACTCAGTGCTCCTACCACTGAGCTACAGGAAAGCTTATTGATCTTATGTAATATTCAAATTTTCTGAGACACTGAATTTGGGTTTTTCATTATCTGTTGGCCATAATCATCAAAATGTCAAGAAATAAAGGCTTGAAATCTTTCACTCTGTGTAATGAATCTATATAGGCTACTGTAATATATGGGTTTCACTTTCTGAAATGAGTTACAAGAAATATTGACCTTTTTCATGAATTCTCATTTTTTGAGATGTGCGTGTATATTACATTAGGCACTATGACTAATGTTGGTGTTGCACAAAACAGGTCTAACCTCCCGCTTTTAAAAAGTTACTAAGTAACTTTTGCTTTGAGTAAATTTTAAAGAAGATACTTTTCCCTTTTACTTGAGTCGATTTTTTACTGGTAACTTAACTTGCACTCAAGTAGAATTTCATCAAAGTAGTAGAACTTGTCTTTGATTATAATATTTTTGTACTTTTCCCACCTCTGCACTTTCCTGCTGAGATAAGCTCCAGCCTGGAATAAACACACCGCCCTGCAACATGGTGATAATCCTGAAGACTTTATTGATTAGCTTGTTCAAGTGTGTTGAATCAGGGTTGAAGCTTACTCTGTAGGAAAGTGGATCTCGAGGTCAAGACCTATGAGGTAAAACTTTGGACTTGTCTTCTTGTGCGAGTCTGTTTTAGATGAACAGTGTGACATGACTTTTAGCTGTAATCATGTTCATACAGTGTGACGAGACGACAAGCAACAATCACAAAGGACTATGCAAATCACATTGTCATGAGGCTGAATTTGACGGAACACCAGTTTAACTCTACTCTGAGGTTTGTTTGTCGGACAAAAGCGTGAATTGCAATGAGGCACTGTTAATATATCAGTGTTATGATTGGTCAGGCCGCCGCTCGAAGGGACAATTATTACGGGCCAAACAGCAAACTTTGAATAACGTATTTCATTTAAATACTATTTGCACATTTTATTGGGAGGATTAAAGACTGACTGGAAAATAGGTCATAAATAATTCAATTTTGTACATTTTTGGGCTCAAAAGTTTTGTAATATAATAATGATATTTCCCTTGGGGAAAAAAGTAATACATGTCATGACCCCTTTAAAAATTACAATGGTTTATATTTTCAAAATCAAGGCTTACATTTAAAAAGATTAAATTTAGCTTCAACATCTACTTAGCTAAAACATCAATAAAAATACTCAAAATAGACTTCAAACCATCACCTTCCCCTTACCAGGGTGTATAATGCAGGGATCACATTCATTTGCGACATTACGACAGCACGGCACTGCATAACCCACAGGGGTCCCCTGAAGAGGACATTTACAGTGGATGACGTCATATTCACAACATCCCCTGCACATCACGCTCCACTCTGGCCCCGGACAGTAGTTATGTAGGAACCTGTAATCTATTAAGCAACAAGAATGATCAAATTACCTACACAAGACCACATCATGCCAACTAGTTATGAAAATCCCTGATGAGTTTATGTTTCTAATGAAAACAGAAGTTTTCTGTGAGTGACAGTGCATCATAACAATCATTAAAATAAAATGATCTAAATGTATTTATATAAAAAAAGTGAAAAAGTGAAAGTGACCTATTTGTCAGATATGGTGACCCATACCCGAGATGTGACCTCTGCATTTAACCCATCCAGTGACTAGTGAACATACGCACAGCAAGTGGTGAACACACGTACACCCGGAGCAGTGGGCAGCTATCAGTGCAGCGCCCGGGGAGCGTGTAGGGGTTAGGTGCCTTGCTCAAGGGCACCGCAATCGTTACCTGCCGGCCCTGAGGATCGAACCGGCAACCTTCTGGTCACGAGTCCGACTCTCTGACCATTAGGCCACGATTGCCCATAAATATATATCCTCTCTGGAAAAGCATCAAGACCCAGAGCATAATTCCAGATCTAGAGTAAGAACATTAAATGAAGATGTGTATGGAAGAATGAAGAAGAGTACCAACTCTGAATTCTATGTGCAGGGAATCCAGGGGCTGGAGGGGAGACTTGACATCATGAGCTGCTGATCATCAGTGGACTGCACTGTGAGCATCATCAAGTGCACTTTCAACCTCTATTCTTGTTTCTTTATAACATTTAGTGGCAGTTTTCTGCAAAAGGCTTAAGCCTAGTCCAGACCAACTTAAATGTAAGCGGTCTCTTGATCGAAAACACCTTCACTGCATCTTAAAATATATCAGTGTGATTGTTTTGTCTTATGAGACCTGATGAGTTGGGCTATGCCATTGTGAAATTAACTATGGATAAAACATGTGGACTGGATCAAATAACAGCAGAACATCTAAAGTATGCTAGCCCCAATTGTAACTTGCTTTGTGTTTTACTGGACTTCTTTCCTCATAAGCCTCAATTTGTCTTAAGCAAAAGAAATAAACACACAGACCTGTTGCATGACATGGTGTGGGTGAGTGAATTATCATGCAATTTTAATTTAAAGTGAACTATTCCTTTAAGAAGGCTCTTCCCTTCGAACGTACAGTTCAATATAAGAGAGCAAACTCAGTTAGTCGTGTCTAATTCTGATCTGCATACAGCAGTTTGAAGAAGTCAGACCATCGTATCTTTTGCTATCAATAGTAGTTGACATAATGTTAAATGTTTAGTCCAAAAGCACACATTAGTGCAGTGGTCAGATATTCCTTAGATCTGAATGATTTAACAGCTCTACAGCAGGAAACTCCTCCTCTTGGCAGTGCTCTCTCTCTCCATATACCTTCACACACACTTGAGGGGAAACCACAAACATCTGGATGACTTTGTGGACTATCTAGCCCGTGTTTGTGTATGTTCTGTCTTTGTTAGGCTCTTGACTAGAGTTGTGGTCGGGATAACTACACATGAGGTAAGGCATAACTTTTAGATGAACTAATATTCGTTTCCAAAATCTGACTTTCCTCTCTTGGTTGGGAGGGGGAGGTGTTTCCTAAAAATGTATCATTCTTATCCTTGTCTGACCTTTATTCCTCTATCCTCTCCAACGACTGGTCTGTTTACATCTAACCAAGAAGGAGTCACAGAATGTACAGTCTGATATGTCACTTTGGGAGTCCTGTCTGAGAGCAGGAATGTAGCTTCTCACGATTACAGCTTTGTTCCAAGACAACAGATAAATGTAACATTTCATTTCACGGAAAATCCACTAGTTATCTCCCATTCTACAATCTAATGCAATCCAGCAGTTGCATTGTGATCGACAGCATAAGCCGATATTGTCTCTCTCTCTGTTTACAAATAGTCTTGATGTGTACAGACAGACAGCTGATCGCAAAGAACAAGACACAGAGACTCTTTTTGAAAACAGACACTCACCATACGGCCAGGCTGTCCCCTGAGCAAGCAGGAGGAGGAAGGTGAGGAGGGTGATGCAGGGCCGAGAGCTGAAGCACAAGGAGAGAATGCCGCATGCCTGCTGGCAGCACGCGTGAAGCAGTCCAGATAAACACATGCTACGGCCTCAAGTTCTGTTTACTCTCTGAACTCAGCTGCACTGACATCACCTCTCCTCTTTCCTTCCCTCCCTTCTGACTCACATTCTCTCTCGCCCCATGCACCCTCTCTCTTTCAATTTGCTGTACTCAAAGTAGTTCCTCTATCTGTTGTTATGTTTCTCTCCCCTCCCGCGGTGTAAGGTTTCAGGGTCCGGCCTCTTAAGAGTCTCCACTAATAAAAATCTGTGGAGTGCACACACTGTTACAGAATAAAAGTGCAGCACTGTTCTTTTCTATTCTAACACTAAGTTTCCAGAGTTAAAACAGGTTTGCCGGGTATGTTTATTCTTTCTTAAAAAGATTTCTTTTATCAGCTTGGGATCTTGTAAACACTGTTATTTTTCCAGGCGGACTGGTGCACTTTCTGACTCCCAGCAAATGTGTAGCAGCAGACAAGTCAATTCGACAGTGCATCTGCAATTTCTAATTCTTTTAGTCTTTTACAATCAAAAGAATACAGAAATGTGAAACTATATTGTCATTTCAGTCCGTCTGTTGGACGTTTATCATTTACCCTCTCACTCACTGAATCCTCAAAATCAACCAAATAAACTTGTGTTTCTGAAAAAACACAAACCTTATTTTTTTCCATGATCTCAGGAGCTTGCGTCATTGGCACAGAATAAGTTGTTTTTCACACCTGGAGAAAAGGGCATGTCACGACTGCATCACTCACTCTTTTGAGTGTACTTGGCACACGTCAACATTTTAAAAAGCGAACTTAAGCGTGGAAGAGATGCGACACGTGAATGGCTTTATAGAATGCGAGAATTGATTTAGATAAATGACTGCACAAAGGAAAAGGACATAATTTCACTAGAGTGCAGCATAGTCATGAAAGTTTATCATTTGCACGTGTTTAAGTGTTTAAACTTTGCCAATGTAAATATCTTCATGTGCAAAAATATGTAAAAGAGAACTCAATTTGAGACAGACAGACACATAGACATAAAACAGATATTATGAACAGTTTGTGATGTCAGAGACTTTACTACTCTCTTACATTTACATGTAGTCATTTGGCAGACGCTTTTATCAGAAGCGACTTACAGTGCACTTATTACAGGGACAATCCCCCTGGAGCAACATGGAGTAAAGTGTCTTGCTCAAGGACACACTGGTGGTGGCTGCTGGGATCGAACCAGCAACCTTTTGATTTACCAGTTCAGTGGTCTAACCCACTAGACCTCCATCTCTTACCTGTGTGATGACAACATCTGTTAATTTCAGTGTTTGCTCCTCTCCTCAAGGGGACGCTGAGTGGCAAATTTACTTGTTGGAGTACTGGAGCGGGAATAAGTTGCAGTTGTTTTGTGTTGGTTGCAGCAGGGCTCTATGTTTCATCTGCGAGTGAATAAAAACTATAACGTAACATTTTTGCCTGGTCATTGAATTTAAGCTTACGGATTAACAACATCCTCCTCCACTGTGTCATCATGAGATGAGTGACTTGTGTTATGGATGCTTCTTCGGCCCCTGGAAAACAGATCAAAAGTTTTAAGGACCACATCAGACAGAATCTCTATAGTTATTCAATGAATGTTGTCATTGCATAGTAATCTTCCAAGTGTTCCACCTCATTCGTCAATAATAAAAGGTAAGAAAAATACCCTTTGAAAAATGTCATATTACATCCAGTTACGTCACAGCAGAAAATCCAAATAAAGTGCGCAGTATAATATGTTAATTACCCTTCTTGTTTCAATGCTGTTAATATGTTTTTAGCTTTCATATGATATTAAAACCTGTAATATGTAAATGTCACCATGTCATGGGTTTTCGTAGATCGCATGACATATGCTTTAAGACAAACCATGTGCAAATGCAGTCGACCGCTCCTGTAGTATTTTCTCCTTTGAAGTGTGAAGTATCACAGAACAGACGTTTCATCAAACACACACGTGTTGCCACTGGCCCGAGGTCAACATCAAGTCTCCCTGTACAGAATTGAAATATTCCTTCTTGAAGACCTCTGGCAAACCAGACAGGTATGAAGGAAATCTATTGCTTGTAATCAGACACAATCTACTCTAGAGTAACTGTGTGTTATTTCTGTTATTGTTTTATTCTATTCAGAAGTCTACAGGAAGTTCAGTTTTGGCCCAGTGTTTGTGTTGTTGAAACAGTCTTTTGAATACAGGAGAACTCTAAGACCTAATGGAGTTAACTACCGCTGCCTACCTGCATTGTACAAATAAAATATCTTTATTAGATACTACTTATTATAATTGCCCATAACTCTGTAAAAATACACGCTTGCCACCAGTGAAGTCCCTGCCAGTCAAAATCAAACAGAAATGGGGATTGTTGCTCTGTGTTATTTCTCGCCCGGTATTCCTCTTCTGCAAGGAGTTCTCTTCTATACTTTTACACAAAATCTCCTGCAAACAATCATTTGAAGACATATACAGTGCCCTCCACTATAATTAATACAAATATGATTCACATTTGATACACTCTTATTGTCACAGTCACCAGCTGCAGTGTCCTCTCAAATCCACTAGAGGGCACTCCTCTCATCACATGGACTGCCATCTCACACTATATTTCCCATAATCCATTGCTGGACACATTATCTATAACTACATTCACCTGTGTCTAGTTAGCCTGAATACTTCTGTCTACATAAGCCGGGTTTGTTGTTCCCATCATTGCGAAGTCTTGTTTATCTCAACTGCATTTCTGAGCAGTCTCTTATTTAGGATTACGCACGCACGCACGCACGCACACACACACACACACACACACACACACTAACACACACACACACACTAACACACACACACTAACACACACACACACAGTAACACACACACACTAACACACACACACACAGTAACACACACACAGTAACACACACACACTAACACACACACACACACACAGTAACACACACACAGTAACACACAAACTCAATTCAATTCAAGTTTATTTATATAGCGCTTTTCACAATGTGTATTATTTCAAAGCAGCTTTACAGGGCAAACAGGAAAAACAGAAAAGGTAAAACACAGCACAGTGCATTGTATTTATACAACGAGTAAGATCATACTAATAAATAATATATAATTTCTAAATAAATAAATAAATGCAGTCTCCCGGTGAGCAGGCCAACACTGCCCTGCTGTGGCGAGGAACCCAAACTCCAATGATTGATTAATGGAGAAAAAAACCTCGGGAGAAACCAGGCTCAACCGGGAGGGCCAGATCCCCTCTGACGTGTCATAGCTGCACTCAAACTGCTGACATGTGATTTAAGTTTAGCATTCAATACCAAATATTGTAACTTCAGCATTAATGAGACAAATAGTCCGTCTTTGCTCTTTGTTGGGGGTGTATTGGTCTGAGCTGGGATGGTCCGATGGTCATATTTCTCTTGGCTGGTGGTGGAATTGCCTTAGATGGGGCTGGGATGGTCAGTCAGTCTGCAGCTGTAGCTGGCGTTATCTCAAATTGGGGATGGGCATCTGTCGGTCGTCTGGACATGGTGGAACTTCTTCCTACCTCGGGATGGGCATCCCGAAGCAGAGGCGGAAAGAGAATAAAGAGAATAATTAGCGTAGCTGCTGTTCATTAACTATGCATTAAGTGAAAGCTTGGCTGAAAAGATGTGTCTTTAATCTAGATTTAAATTGGGAGAGTGTGTCTGACCCTCGAATAGTATCAGGAAGGCTATTCCAGAGTTTAGGTGCTACGTATGAGAAAGCTCGACCCCCTTTGGTGGATTTAGTTATTCTAGGTGTTGTCAAAAGTCCTAAGTTTTGAGATCTTAGAGAGCGTGTTGGGTTGTAACGTGATAAAAGCTCGGTTAAGTAAATAGGGGCTAAACCGTTTAAGGCTTTGTATGTAATTAAAAGAATTTTAAAATCAATACGATACTTAATGGGTAGCCAGTGAAGAGATGATAAAACTGGGGTTATGTGATCGTATTTTCTTGACCTAGTAAGAACTCTGGCAGCTGCATTCTGAACTAACTGTAGTTTGTTTATCGATGATGCAGGACAACCACTAAGTAAAGCATTACAATAGTCAAGTCTTGAGGTCACAAATGCATGAATAAGCTTTTCTGCGTCAGCAAAACATAAAATATTTCGTAACTTGGAAACATTTCTAAGGTGGAAGAAGGCTGTTTTTGTGATATTTGAGATGTGATTTTTAAATGACAGGTTTCCGTCTAATATAACGCCTAGGTCTTTAACTGTATTTGTTGGAGTAACAGTGCAGCCTTCAATTTGCAGGCTGTAATCGGAGATATTCTGTTTACCTGTTTTTGGTGCTACAAGTAATATTTCCGTTTTGTTAGAGTTTAAAAGAAGGAAATTACTAGTCATCCAATGTTTTATGTCCTCGATGCACTCTGCCAGTTTGGATAGTTTGAAGGAATCATCTGGTCTTGATGAGATATATAGCTGAGTGTCATCTGCGTAACAGTGGAAGCTAATTTCATGTTTTCTAATAATGTTGCCGAGGGGCAGCATGTATATGGAGAAAAGCAAGGGTCCTAAAACCGATCCCTGAGGTAATCCATAATTTACTTGCGTAAGATATGACGATTTCCCTTTTAAATGGACATATTGATATCTGTCTGTTAAGTAAGATCTGAACCATTGTAGTGCCTGTCCCTGAATACCAATATAATTGTGTAAACGATCTAATAGTATTTTATGGTCTACAGTATCGAAAGCAGCACTAAGGTCAAGCAGGACTAAGAGTGAGATGTTACCTTTATCTGATGCAATAAGAAGGTCATTTGTAATTCTAACGAGCGCAGTTTCAGTGCTATGATACGGTCTAAAGCCGGACTGAAACTTTTCGTGCATGTCATTATTTTGTAGGAAGGTACACAGTTGAGTTGACACTACTTTTTCTAGTATTTTAGACAAGTACGGGAGATTTGAAATCGGTCTATAGCTTCCAAGTTCATTGGGATCTAAGTTTGGTTTTTTGATAAGAGGCTTAATTACAGCCAGCTTAAAGGGTCCTGGGACATGTCCTAGATTAATTGACGAGTTGATTATGTTACAAATGGGCTCAATTGCAGCAGGTAGTAACTCTTTTAATAAAGTAGTCGGAATGGGGTCTAATAAGCATGTCGTCGGTTTGGATGTTGCAATAATTTTAATTAAATCTTCCTGATTTATAGGAGAAAAACACTGTAGCGTTTCTTTTTGGTTGACGGGTGAGACTAATTCTTCCGTCACACTTTGAGGTTTGGTTTTAGCTATGTGGTCTCGTATTATTTCGATTTTCTCAGTTAAAAACTTCATGAATTCATTGCTACCGAGGTGCGGCGGAATACCCAGGTCAGGTGGAGTCTGTTTGTTTGTTAGTTTAGCAATTGTACTAAATAAAAACCTTGGATTGTTTTTGTTATTTTCTATGAGGTTACGGAAGTGCTCGGCTTTTGCTGCTTTTAGTGCCTTTTTGTAACAGCTTGCACTCTCTTTCCATGCAATTTTAAAGACCTCTAATTGGGTTTGTTTACATTTTCGCTCCAGTTTACGCGTTTCTCTTTTTAGGGCACGAGTGGTGTTATTATACCATGGTGCTATGATCTTTTCATTAATCCTTTTTGACTTCATAGGTGCGACCGCTTCTAATGTATTAGAGAAAACGGTGCCCATGTTGCTGGTCATGTCATCGAGCGATTCTATATTAGTTGGAAAGGTTATTAGAGGAGTCAGATCTGGCAAGTTCTTTACGAAACTATCTTTAGTAGTTGAGGTGATTGTTCTACCCTGTCGATAATGAGATATACAACTGATTTCTGCAGTGCGCAGTGTACATGTTATAAGATGGTGATCGGAAACATCGTCGCTTTGAGGTATAATATCGATATTGGTTAGATCGGCTCCGTGAGATATAATCAAGTCTAGGGTATGATTAAGTCGATGAGTAGGTCTATTGATGTATTGTGTTACACCACAAGAGTCTAGTAGTTCTTTAAACGCCACAGCTAATGGATCGTTAGGACTATCTACGTGGATATTAAAATCTCCAACAATCAGTACTTTATCGACGTTAACCAACAGATCCGATAAGAAGTCTGCGAACTCTATCAGAAAATTAGTGTAAGGCCCAGGGGGTCTATACACAGTAACCAATGTAAGAGAGACCAATGATTTTTTACTTTTGTTTGGAACTGTTATGTTCAACGCAAGCATTTCAAATGATTTAAATGTATGCATTGTTCTCCGAGTAACGGTAAGATAGTCTCTAAAGATTGCTGCGACACCACCACCTCGACCAACCGGACGTGGCTCATGAATATAACCATAGCTTGGTGGAGTAGACTCATTTAGACCAAAGTAATCATTTGGCTTAAGCCAGGTTTCAGTAAGGCAAAGTATATCAAAACTGTTGTCTGTGATCATTTCATTTACAATAACTGCCTTTGGATTTAGTGATCTAATATTAAGTAGCCCAAACTTTAGGCGTTGGTTTTGCTCATTAAGTATATTGTCTTTTGGTTTAATCATGATAAGATTTTTTCTCTGACTTTTAAATAAATTATTATTTGGTTGTATTATTCGGGGGACGGACACAGTCTCTATGCATTTGAAAGCAGTAACATTCTTAACAGAAACATTCTTAACAGTTAGGTGAGAGGAACACAGATTATGGTTAAAATTTGTACTTACTAGTCAAATGGTGCGTAGCGTCTTTGAGATGTTGTCAGACAGAATTTCCGCTCCAATGCTGCTGGGGTGCAGCCCGTCGGGGCGGAAAAGCCTTGGTCGCTCCCAGAACAGATCAAAATTATTTACAAAGAGCAGCTTCTGTTCAATACACCATGACATTAACCAATTATTAAGCGTAAATAGTCTACTGAACTTTTCGTTCCCTCGTCGGTAAGTAGGAAGCGGCCCTGATACGATGATCCTCGCCGTGGGCGATGCGTTGCGAACAGTATCGACCAGACTCCTGAAGTCCCTCTTTAGGATCTCCGACTGCCGCATTCTCACATCATTCACCCCCGCGTGCAGAACTATGGCTCCCACTCTTGCATCGTCCTTCAGAATCGCAGTTACCTGCGCAGAGACATCGAGAACACGGGCGCCAGGAAAACAGTGAGTGCGCACCTTACCTTCATTGAAGGAGGCGCGTACGTTCCGGACGATTGAGTCTCCGATGACCACAGCGTTGGATTTCGTCTCGCAGAGGGCAGCATAGCGGTTTCTCGTAGAAATCTCGAAGACCGGTGGCGGCGGTGGGGGAGAGGTCATCGCTCCGGTCCTGGATTTCGCCTCTCGCCGTGCGTGTGCCGGTGCAGGAGTGAAATTCATTTCGGCTCGGCGTGATCTTGAAGCCTGGGATCTGTGCACAGAAACACTCGGAGTAGAAGTGGTAGGAGTATTACAATCTTGTCGAACACTTACCGCAGCTCTGCGAGCGTCAGCCCGGGATGTTTCCAGCGCCATTTTACGTTCTCGCAGACGTGTTTGCCTCTCGAGTAGATCGTGGATCTGCTTCTCCAATACTTCCAGTTCTGACTGAAGTGCGAAGAAAGATTCATCATCTGCACTCAAAGGTAACGTTAAACACATATCTGAATTATTAGCCATTAGTGTTGTCATAATGAGAACAGTGAGTTAAGCAGTAAAGTAAAGAAACTAAAGGCTGGGGATGCTAACAGCCTGAGTGCTAATAGCGAATATTCATATAAAACAGATGTATCTGTGCGTTATATGACGATATTTGGTATGTTATACACTTAAGGATACGTTTTACCCTCTGTGAGTTATCAACTTAGAACATAAATCTTAAAATATAACATGAATAAATGATATATTTAGAAAAGTTTGACGGAGCTCTGTCTCAAACCACGCGCTCTCAGCAAAACAGGAAGTGATTTTTACTGTGTGTGTGTTACAAACAGTAACACACACACAGTAACACACACACACACAGTAACACACACACACACACACACAGTAACACACACATACAGTAACACACATACACACACACATAGTAACACACACACAGTAACACACACACAGTAACACACACAGTAACACACACACACACACACACACAGTAACACACACACACTAACACACACACAGTAACACACACACAGTAACACACAAACAGTAACACACACACGCACAGTAACACACACACACACACACAGTAACACACACACACACACACACACACACACACACACACACACACACACACACACACAGTAACACACACATACAGTAACACACATACACACACACATAGTAACACACACACAGTAACACACACACAGTAACACACACAGTGACACACACACACACAGTAACACACACATACAGTAACACACATACACACACACATAGTAACACACACACACACACACACAGTAACACACACACAGTAACACACACACAGTAACACACACACACATACTGGTACGGGGGGTTTATGAAGACTTTTTTCTCAAACAAGTTCCATACTAGTTTATGAGGACCCATCTTTCACTTTGTCATAAAGCCTAATAAGATGTATTAAACTAATCCTAATGTCATGGGGTAAAAATCTGACTACTCAGAATTAAATTCTAGTGAAACAGTCTGGAATTATGAATACCTGACATTCTAAAGCACTGTGAGGACATGGCAGGAGGGGGCGTTTCCTTACTCAATTATGACTTATGAGGACTTCCTCAAATGGTTTAGCCAGATATCAACTATAAGCACACAGATCATTAAACATGACAATCATACACAATTTCCCCTCAAAAGTACTGAATTACTGAACTTAGTTTTTAGATCAGCATATAGAAAAATATACTTTATCAGCAAATGTTTGAACTGTCTTGATCCTGCTTGACATTACAGAAGACAACCTTGAGCTTGCGATGTGAGCTATAGCAAGTGAGTCAAGGGCATTATTCATGCATTTTTTTAAGAATGAGGAATAAATATTTAAATGACCAGTTAAAGATCATAGTTTTATTTCAAATAAGGTACCAAAAAGTTTTTTGTTCAAACTATTTTAGACCAAAAGGTAAAAGAAGAATATAACAAATAAATTTGTGAGTCTGCCATTGACCTTAATTTGTGAATTTATTGGGTCAAAAAATAACGAAAGACATTAAGGAACAAAACCTTAATAAGAGAACATTTATTTAATTTTAACAGAAAACTTTGCTTCCTCACAAAATCAATCTAAGAACATAATTAACATACCAGGACATAATGGACAGGACATCTCTAACATACGCACACATACACCTAATCAAACCTGAACAGTGAGGACAATCTGGATCTATCAGGACATCATTCACATACACACACACCTAATCAAACCTGAATAGTGAGGACAATCTGGATCTATCAGCACATCATTCACATACACACACACACACGTAATCAAACCTGAATAGTGAGGACAATCTGGATCTATCAGGACATCATTCACATACACACACACACACCTAATCAAACCTGAATAGTGAGGACAATCTGGATCTATCAGCACATCATTCACATACACACACACACACCTTATCAAACCTGAATAGTGAGGACAATCTGGATCTATCAGCACATCATTCACATACACACACATACCTAATCAAACCTGAATAGTGAGGACAATCTGAATCTATCAGGACATCATTCACATACACACACACACCTTATCAAACCTGAATAGTGAGGACAATCTGGATCTATCAGGACATCATTCACATACACACACACACCTTATCAAACCTGAATAGTGAGGACAATCTGGATCTATCAGGACATCATTCACATACACACACACACCTTATCAAACCTGAATAGTGAAGACAATCCGGATTCATCGGAACATCAAGCACATACACACTAACACAAAAAAATGTGTACATGTCCATAAATGTCTTACTTAACATATAACCATATGTTTTGAACAAAAACAGGGTCATCCACTCAAATCTTGAACAAAAGCTACAGACCTTAATGGAATGGCACTGATCTTTCTAAGAACATTTCTTTTTAAACATCAAACCTCGATTCCTCACGAAATCCCTTATATTTTGCACAGTTCTTTCTCCTAGGACAGGGTCTTCTGCATTCTTGCACTGCTCACATTCTGTCTTTGTGGCGAGGTGTCCCTTTAAAATATGTGCTTTGAAATGTTTCATTACGGCATTCACTTCCATTTGGCTCCATGGCCTTTTAACAACTCTCCTTGATTTGGGCTCTGCAATAAAAGAAACAACAAAATGTGATCTCTTGGAATGTCATTTAAAGGGGTTCAATTATGCCCTTCAAACGTTTTAGTTTCTGGTGTACTTTATTACTCCAAAATAATTTTTTCGCATACTTTACAGTAACTCTTTACAGTAAGATTGTATTTGTTAACATTGGTAAATGTATTGGCTAAGATTAATGAGCAATATAGTTTTTCAGCATTTAATAATCTTTGTTAACATCAATGCATTTGAAAACAGTTGATTGTGCATTATCTAATTAATCTTATAAGAATTCATATACCTGTGGAGCTCACAGCCACATCTGGGGGCATTTTTCCTTTTCCTATGAAAAAAAGCAACAATATATTTCATGTTTCAATGTGAAATCAGTTTCTGACCATCTTAAATCTGAATATATGTATATATAAATAAAAATATATACATAAGCATACCATTGGAATTTTCAGCCTCATCCTGGGTCAACTTCATCCTTCTTTTGTTTCCTACATAAAAGAAACCAAAATGATGAGTCAAACATGACAACCCAAATACTTTGTTTCTGGTAATAAGAAACATGTCCCCCTATGGAAAATCTGAATGAGGGTCACACAGAATCAACCATGACACAACTACACTTCCTCTACCTACTGTAAAATCAGTTTCTGACCATCTTAAATCTGAATATAAATAAATAAATATACATAAGCATACCATTGGAACTTCCAGCCTCATCCTGGGTCAACTTTACCCTTTTTTTGTTTCCTATATTAAAAACAAAACAAAATGATGAGTCAAACATGACAACCCCAAATACTTTGTTTCTGGTAATAAGAAACATGTCCCCCTATGGAAAATCTGAATGAGGGTCACACAGAATCAACCATGACACAACTACACTTCCTCTACCTACTGTAAAATCAGTTTATGACCATCTTAAATCTGAATATATATATATAAATAAATAAATGAATATACATTAAGCATACCATTGGAACTTTCTGCCTCATCCTGGGTCAATTCCATCCTTCTTTTGTTTCCTATATTAAAAAATGAAATGAAGAGTCAAACCCAAACCCAAATACTTTCCAATTTAATGAGGGTCACACATGATCAACAATGACATAATTACACTATTAAACATTTCTGGCTCAAGCAGCCAGTAACAGTCAATTGACTACTAGCTTCAGTGTTTCTCTTGCCGTAGTGAAAATCCCAGATTGGTACCATACAAATAAAACTGATGTGAATATAATACATACCCCTTGGTCCATGGACAGAATCCGACAATTCATCATCTTCATCACTTAATTCTTCATCATCCAATTCCAGATCAATTTCATCTATAGAAAGGTATATTTGACAAACACATGCATTAGGTTAAAAAAGATATATACAGTATATCCCAAACCATCACTATTTAAGGAAATAGGGTGTAATCTTAATGAAACCTTCCTTTTCCATCTTTAAAAATATTTTCTATTAGTTACTTTTTAAGAATATAAGACAGCTTCAATGTTTTTGTACCACTAAAGAACATACTGAAGCTATTATGCTAAGAGCATCTTCATGGTCACCAGCTTGAAGCTGATTGCTAAACATCACAATGAGGAAGAGGAAAAGGAAAGAAAGAACAACTATTACACAAATTCTCTCTTTCAAGAATGACTGATACCATCAATTTTTTCACAGGTACAAGACACTGATGCATTCTTCTGAGTTAATCTTTTTAAGGACCTATTATAATATCTTGTTGTTGCCTGTTATCTTTGTCTCTTGTTAAATAGTTTTTACACTTGTCTTACCTTAATTTAAATTTGAATTGAAGTTTACATATTCTTCACCCAAACCTCCCTTGCTTAAATGTTTTTGCTAAAGTCACAATATTCCTTTGAAGTACTTTGTACCTGATTAGTATCAATATATAAAAGTATTCACGTACCTTCAATCTCTATTTCATCTAGAGATTTTCCTTTGAAGCTAGCGAGAGTTCCTTTTTCCATTGCCAGCAGGAGCTTTGAGATTTTAGCAATTTCTATAGTTGCATCTGGCAACCGATAGTAGTCTCTATGGACCCGAATGTCATGCCCCAAAAAATTGGCTAATTGATCCAGCTCATTATCCTTCAGATTCAGAACCTGTGACATTGTGGCTACCTGCTTACGAAGCTGTGTAGACCTAAGATATTCCGGGTTCTGTGCACCACAATGATTGGCAAAAAGTCTGATGCAGTCCTGTCCCCTGAAGAAGCTGGTCGCTGAACACTTCGGTCTTCCAAATAGAAAGGGGTTGTCCCTGTCCACATCACATGAGTCTCTCTTGTCCACAATAAGCTGTATTGCTTTGACAACTTCGGGGTTTAACAAAACAGCAACTTTTCTCCCTCTCTTGCCCATTATTTCTACTCTGCTGAAATGCTTTGACATTTTTTGCTCAAATGGAGAGAGGCTGAGAGCTATATCCTCATGGAGCTCAGTTTGGTCTCTTTTCATAAAACACTCAACAGTCATTTTTGAGACCTCTCCTGCTCGACGTCTGTTAAAGATGATCACTTGTGCAAGTGTCACTTTGGCGAGTTCTGCATATGTTTGTGGAGATTCATTCGTTTTCAGGCTTTCAAAAGCATCGGCACATTTCTTCTCTAGGTACTCATTAAGAAGCTGCACGTCTTGTGTAAATGGAAGAGTAGAAGGTTTGTTGAACTTTGATTTGCTCAAAGTAGCAAGAGCGGCATGAGAGACATGTTCTGCCCATTCACTTGAGCACAGTCTTTTGAATCGCTCTGCTGCTTTTGTCAAAGCATCATCCTCTGCTGCGATGGCCCTGCAGAGAATAATGTCACCGATCTTGTTAAGTGAATGTCCTAACTTTAGCGCAAGACTTGGCGTCTTATACGAGTGACTCTTTTCATCATAACCAGCGACATCTTTCACAGCATCAATGACTTTGTAGAAATTGCTTGGTTTCACAGCATCTTCAAAGCTAAATATGGAGAACTTTCTTCTCAAGCTGAGCAACAGTCTGCCCATTTCCCGCACTTTCTGCCGAATGTATTCAGATTTTGTTGTATCGCTACCATGTTTGTTGTAAAGAGACTGACTCAGTTGCAGTATGAGAAAATCATTTCGAACTATAGATGAAATGTCATCATTCTTCATATTTCCTAAAAGCTTCCACACTTCAGGAGATATTGCCTGGGAGAATGATGACTCTGCAATATCAGCCAAAATTAAGACTTTGGCTCTACCAGTTGCTTCAGACTCAGAAACCTTCTTCGACGGGCATCTCCGTGTATGTCGCCAGAGCTCTTTGCGTACAAACAAGCCTTTGCAGTATACACAGTGAACATATTTTTTGGAACTTAGTTCAATCTCTGATCTCGCTGGCCGCCTTTTGACTTTCAGTGGCCCACTCTTATTCTCCATAACCTCTCGATTATGTTCGTAGTTGCCTCTGTTTCGGAGCTTCTCAAGTAACCGTTTCCTGTCCTTGGAGTGTTTAGGGAGCGAAAATGCAGCAGCGATTTCTGTTTCAGTGTCTTGATGCTTTTGAAAGTGACGGGCAATTTTAGACTGAGGTTTCTTACACACATAACAGTAATTCTTGTGGGTAGAAATAGTGTCTTTGGGGTTTGACACATTGTCAATTGATGACCGTTCATCAGAAGATACTGTTGGTGTACTCTTAGGACTCTGAAGCATCACAATATTTTTATCACATGTGATATCCTTAGCAGAACTAATCATCTCTTGCTCAGTGGATGAACAGTAAGTGGGTTTTGGCACATTCTTTGCGACCTTTGAAGACTTTACAACAGCTGGTGTGGTTTTAAAATATGGTGGACTTTCGCCACTATCACTATTTTGTCTAGAATCTGGAATGAAGTCATCAGAGGATTGAGGAGCATATTCTTCATCAGAGCTGATGTCTTCAGAACAGGACAATTCGACATTGAGCTAAAAAGACAGATGATTATAACAATGAGAAGAACAATAATTATAACTTACACATTTTTTTTTAAAAATTATTTTGCACACTTTTTGTTGACGCTATGGGGAAGCACTTCTGTGCCCAGTGTGTGAGAATGTTTGAAATCATCTATTTATTTTCAATATCAAACTCTTGACAAAGCATTGTGCCCACCGAGCCTGCCTTAAAGATCATCAGATAATGCTGTCTATAGAAAGGTAATGCAGGCATGCCTGAAGTTTGGCAATGACAAGCAGCATCTCATTTCCCTTCCTAGGGAACCAGGTTACATACATAACTTGAGATGTTTGATAAACAAACTTTCAAGTTTAAAAGGTGATATACACGAAATAAACTTACCATTTCACCACCTTTTTTCAGGAAGCAGGTTTTGTGCCATGATCTTGAACATACTAAAATATAAAAACAGTAAAATAAACATGCATTTTCCAGGTTTTCATCTAATCACTGCTACTTCATTAAATGAAGTCAAGAACAAATACATTAACATAAATGACCACACATACAACAAAATATTGAATTACAAAAACACTGACATTTGCACGTTAAGCCAAGCCATCTTCGACTAGACACAGGTCCACTGCAATCTTCACAAGAATCCAAACAGGAGATAACAGAACAGTGAACTTCATGGGGGCACTGTAACAAGAACAACAAAGAATGTAAGGTGATGAACCTTATATAAACAGTGGATATAACGCTGGATTTGCAGATCGTTTGAAACTGATGGATGGTGCTGTCCCAATCCTAAAAGTTGCTGGATTTGTTGCCTATCAGCACATTCGTGCATTTTGTAAACAACACACACTTACACAGAATCAACACATATGCTGGGAAAACACGATGATGTATTGAGTGCTTGTGCTGTAGTTCAACCCACTGCACGCCTTTAGAAGGGTCTACTGTTTTCAGAAATAATCGTACAGCTTTATCTGTCTCTTATAAATGAGATCAAACTAAATACTATTTGAAGTTATGAAGTTCGCAATACTACTCTATAGCTACTCAAATTAATATGAGATTGGCAGAAACTGTGTGCGTTACCTCCGCTTTAAATAGACATGCTATGACCAGAAAACTCTTCATCTTTCCAAATCCTCATTATTTGGTCAAAGTTTGAGACACAAACTCACGTAAAAGCTATCAACATCTAACATCACATCAGTGTTCAAAAGAAAAACATCTTCACTTACTTTCTCTTTGTCTGATGAAGGATTAACACTTTGAATCTCTGATGAAGATGGCTGAAAACTGCAATCGTCCGCAGTCCCTGAGCTCTTATCACCCAATTCCTGAAAATGGGAGAAAGACAGATACAAGATTAAGGCACGAACGTTTGCATATAATAAAAAAAAATCCAGATATACCATGGTCAGTCTGAATACTCAATTCTGATTGGCTGGCAGGATGTTCCAGTAAGTTTGGTCACCATTCTCTGTCAATAATTCAATCAAATAAATGCTACAACTCAATGACCATGGTATAAGCGTGATAATCCATGGCTGGCCATGCATTACAGGATTTTAAATACAGTTCACTGAAGAAATACCTTCGCCTGCATGTCGTGCAACAAAATCTTTAGTGCAGGGCTAGACGTGGATTATCACTTACATATTTCAAAGGATAATCTTCAATCTAATTGAAGGTCCTCATAAAGGAAACTGTCCTTACATTACATGTCAACGTCATGCCCATCCCCCCACACACAGGATGAAAATCAAGGGAAGCATTGAGGAAATATCTAGACAATGTGTGAGAAGTAATTCTTCATCTTTAAAGATGAAGTAACAAGCTATTTCAAGCATTCTGACTTCTTTACAATGATAAACGTGCTGGCTTCTCATGCTCAACATAGTCAACTTGTCATAAAATGAGTTGGAGGTATAACGTAGTATTTATGTGCTCGATACACTCCCTCTGGGATCCTACAGATTTTGTAAAGTCTTTTTCAAACATGAATTCCCCTTTCGTAACAAGGGTTATAGTCCCTTATTGGACAATTGCCTCGCACAAGCTCGACAACACATCAACCAGCCATAGAGAGAGAAAGAGCTCGACCAGCAATATGTTTGGCACATAAAAGCTTTCAACATCTAACATCACATCAGTGTTTTGAAGAAAAACATCTTCACTTACTTTCTCTTTGTCTGATGAAGGATTAACACTTTGAATCTCTGATGAAGATGGCTGAAAACTGCAATCGTCCGCAGTCCCTGAGCTCTTATCACCCAATTCCTGAAAATGGGAGAAAGACAGATACAACATTAAGGCACGAACATTTGCATATAATAAAAAAAAATCCAGATATACCATGGTCAGTCTGAATACTCAATTCTGATTGGCTGGCAGGATGTTCCAGTGAGTTTGGTCACCATTCTCTGTCAATAATTCAATCAAATAAATGCTACAACTCAATGACCATGGTATAAGCGTGATAATCCATGGCTGGCCATGCATTACAGGATTTTAAATACAGTTCACTGAAGAAATACCTTCGCCTGCATGTCGTGCAACAAAATCTTTAGTGCAGGGCTAGACGTGGATTATCACTTACATATTTCAAAGGATAATCTTCAATCTAATTGAAGGTCCTCATAAAGGAAACTGTCCTTACATTACATGTCAACGTCATGCCCATCCCCCCACACACAGGATGAAAATCAAGGGAAGCATTGAGGAAATATCTAGACAATGTGGGGGAATAATTCTTCATCTTTAAAGATGGAGTAACAAGCTATTTCAAGCATTCTGACTTTTTTACAATGATAAACGTGCTGGCTTCTCATGCTTAACATAGTCAACTTGTCATAAAATGAGTTGGAGGTATAACGTAGTATTTATGTGCTCGATACACTCCCTCTGGGATCCTACAGATTTTGTAAAGTCTTTTTCAAACATGAATTCCCCTTTCGTAACAAGGGTTATAGTCCCTTATTGGACAATTGCCTCGCACAAGCTCGACAACACATCAACCAGCCAGAGAGAGAGAAAGAGCTCGACCAGCAATATGTTTGGTTCGCTACAGAAGTTTAGTTGTGTTCGTTTGTTCACGACATTTCGGTGATGAACCTTATATAAACAGTGGATATAACGCTGGATTTGCAGATCGTTTGAAACTGATGGATGGTGCTGTCCCAATCCTAAAAGTTGCTGGATTTGTTGCCTATCAGCACATTCGTGCATTTTGTAAACAACACACACTTACACAGAATCAACACATATGCTGGGAAAACACGATGATGTATTGAGTGCTTGTGCTGTAGTTCAACCCACTGCACGCCTTTAGAAGGGTCTACTGTTTTCAGAAATAATCTTACAGCTTTATCTGTCTCTTATAAATGAGATCAAACTAAATACTCTTAGAAGTTATGAAGTTTGCAATACTACTCTATAGCTACTCAAATTAATATGAGATTGGCAGAAACTGTGTGCGTTACCTCCGCTTTAAATAGACATGCTATGACCAGAAAACTCTTCATCTTTCCAAATCCTCATTATTTGGTCAAAGTTTGAGACACAAACTCACGTAAAAGCTATCAACATCTAACATCACATCAGTGTTCAAAAGAAAAACATCTTCACTTACTTTCTCTTTGTCTGATGAAGGATTAACACTTTGAATCTCTGATGAAGATGGCTGAAAACTGCAATCGTCCGCAGTCCCTGAGCTCTTATCACCCACTTCCTGAAAATGGGAGAAAGACAGATACAAGATTAAGGCACGAACGTTTGCATATAATAAAAAAAATCCAGATATACCATGGTCAGTCTGAATACTCAATTCTGATTGGCTGGCAGGATGTTCCAGTAAGTTTGGTCACCATTCTCTGTCAATAATTCAATCAAATAAATGCTACAACTCAAGACCATGGTATAAGCGTGATAATCCATGGCTGGCCATGCATTACAGGATTTTAAATACAGTTCACTGAAGAAATACCTTCGCCTGCATGTCGTGCAACAAAATCTTTAGTGCAGGGCAAAGCGTGGATTATCACTTACATATTTCACAGGATAATCTTCAATCTAATTGAAGGTCCTCATAAAGGAAACTGTCCTTACATTACATGTCAACGTCATGCCCATCCCCCCACACACAGGATGAAAATCAAGGGAAGCATTGAGGAAATATCTAGACAATGTGTGAGAAGTAATTCTTCATCTTTAAAGATGAAGTAACAAGCTATTTCAAGCATTCTGACTTCTTTACAATGATAAACGTGCTGGCTTCTCATGCTCAACATAGTCAACTTGTCATAAAATGAGTTGGAGGTATAACGTAGTATTTATGTGCTCGATACACTCCCTCTGGGATCCTACAGATTTTGTAAAGTCTTTTTCAAACATGAATTCCCCTTTCGTAACAAGGGTTATAGTCCCTTATTGGACAATTGCCTCGCACAAGCTCGACAACACATCAACCAGCCAGAGAGAGAGAAAGAGCTCGACCAGCAATATGTTTGGTTCGCTACAGAAGTTTAGTTGTGTTCGTTTGTTCACGACATTTCGGTGATGAACCTTATATAAACAGTGGATATAACGCTGGATTTGCAGATCGTTTGAAACTGATGGATGGTGCTGTCCCAATCCTAAAAGTTGCTGGATTTGTTGCCTATCAGCACATTCGTGCATTTTGTAAACAACACACACTTACACAGAATCAACACATATGCTGGGAAAACACGATGATGTATTGAGTGCTTGTGCTGTAGTTCAACCCACTGCACGCCTTTAGAAGGGTCTACTGTTTTCAGAAATAATCGTACAGCTTTATCTGTCTCTTATAAATGAGATCAAACTAAATACTATTTGAAGTTATGAAGTTTGCAATACTACTCTATAGCTACTCAAATTAATATGAGATTGGCAGAAACTGTGTGTGTTACCTCCGCTTTAAATAGACATGCTATGACCAGAAAACTCTTCATCTTTCCAAATCCTCATTATTTGGTCAAAGTTTGAGACACAAACTCACGTAAAAGCTATCAACATCTAACATCACATCAGTGTTCAAAAGAAAAACATCTTCACTTACTTTCTCTTTGTCTGATGAAGGATTAACACTTTGAATCTCTGATGAAGATGGCTGAAAACTGCAATCGTCCGCAGTCCCTGAGCTCTTATCACCCAATTCCTGAAAATGGGAGAAAGACAGATACAACATTAAGGCACGAACGTTTGCATATAATAAAAAAAATCCAGATATACCATGGTCAGTCTGAATACTCAATTCTGATTGGCTGGCAGGATTTTCCAGTGAGTTTGGTCACCATTCTCTGTCAATAATTCAATCAAATAAATGCTACAACTCAATGACCATGGTATAAGCGTGATAATCCATGGCTGGCCATGCATTACAGGATTTTAAATACAGTGCACTGAAGAAATACCTTCGCCTGCATGTCGTGCAACAAAATCTTTAGTGCAGGGCTAGACGTGGATTATCACTTACATATTTCACAGGATAATCTTCAATCTAATTGAAGGTCCTCATAAAGGAAACTGTCCTTACATTACATGTCAACGTCATGCCCATCCCCCCACACACAGGATGAAAATCAAGGGAAGCATTGAGGAAATATCTAGACAATGTGGGGGAATAATTCTTCATCTTTAAAGATGGAGTAACAAGCTATTTCAAGCATTCTGACTTTTTTACAATGATAAACGTGCTGGCTTCTCATGCTTAACATAGTCAACTTGTCATAAAATGAGTTGGAGGTATAACGTAGTATTTATGTGCTCGATACACTCCCTCTGGGATCCTACAGATTTTGTAAAGTCTTTTTCAAACATGAATTCCCCTTTCGTAACAAGGGTTATAGTCCCTTATTGGACAATTGCCTCGCACAAGCTCGACAACACATCAACCAGCCAGAGAGAGAGAAAGAGCTCGACCAGCAATATGTTTGGCACATAAAAGCTTTCAACATCTAACATCACATCAGTGTTCAAAAGAAAAACATCTTCACTTACTTTCTCTTTGTCTGATGAAGGATTAACACTTTGAATCTCTGATGAAGATGGCTGAAAACTGCAATCGTCCGCAGTCCCTGAGCTCTTATCACCCAATTCCTGAAAATGGGAGGAAGACAGATACAACATTAAGGCACGAACGTTTGCATATAATAAAAAAAATCCAGATAAACCATGGTCAGTCTGAATACTCAATTCTGATTGGCTGGCAGGATGTTCCAGTGAGTTTGGTCACCATTCTCTGTCAATAATTCAATCAAATAAATGCTACAACTCAATGACCATGGTATAAGCGTGATAATCCATGGCTGGCCATGCATTACAGGATTTTAAATACAGTTCACTGAAGAAATACCTTCGCCTGCATGTCGTGCAACAAAATCTTTAGTGCAGGGCTAGACGTGGATTATCACTTACATATTTCAAAGGATAATCTTCAATCTAATTGAAGGTCCTCATAAAGGAAACTGTCCTTACATTACATGTCAACGTCATGCCCATCCCCCCACACACAGGATGAAAATCAAGGGAAGCATTGAGGAAATATCTAGACAATGTGGGGGAATAATTCTTCATCTTTAAAGATGGAGTAACAAGCTATTTCAAGCATTCTGACTTTTTTACAATGATAAACGTGCTGGCTTCTCATGCTTAACATAGTCAACTTGTCATAAAATGAGTTGGAGGTATAACGTAGTATTTATGTGCTCGATACACTCCCTCTGGGATCCTACAGATTTTGTAAAGTCTTTTTCAAACATGAATTCCCCTTTCGTAACAAGGGTTATAGTCCCTTATTGGACAATTGCCTCGCACAAGCTCGACAACACATCAACCAGCCAGAGAGAGAGAAAGAGCTCGACCAGCAATATGTTTGGCACATAAAAGCTTTCAACATCTAACATCACATCAGTGTTCAAAAGAAAAACATCTTCACTTACTTTCTCTTTATCTGATGAAGGATTAACACTTTGAATCTCTGATGAAGATGGCTGAAAACTGCAATCGTCCGCAGTCCCTGAGCTCTTATCACCCAATTCCTGAAAATGGGAGAAAGACAGATACAACATTAAGGCACGAACATTTGCCTAGTGGCCACTACAACTACTTCATCAACACATATAAAAGATCAATTCAGGTGCGAGTACATACTATCACTTTTTAATGCTAACATATTACACACACACAGCAGACAGAAAAAACGGATATATTTGATTTCTTAAAATTAAGCAGGACACAATACAACATACTGAAATGAAATCAGATTTCAATGGACATTAAATTTAAACTGTCGGACAGAATATCTACTTCATGCCTATAGTGCACTATGCGCCAATTCTCAAATAAGACATGTTAAACCTGTGAACAATTGGCTGATTTTAGCAATCTTCTATGATGTAGGGGGGCGATAGGAGAGATTGTACGTTTTGTATGCTTATTTGTTTTTTATGCTAAGTGTCAATCTTTTGGAATATGCCAGTTTATAATTACCCTTACATATCATTACTATAAAGGATATAATCTTGAACTTGAAAGAACTTGAAGACTCACCATGGATCGCCATGGCCAAGAGGAATCTCCATAGTTGTACGTTATCTCCTCATCTGGAAAGATATCTCTAACACTAAACAGGCATAAGTGTGGCTTTTCTTTGAACACAACGGTTTTGACTTTGCAGTTTGGGTTTATGTTATCATCATTCACCAACCGTCCAAGTGATCCATCCTCATTTGAAGCATCGATGCTGTGAGAAAAACAGTGCATGACATTTTCAGGTTAATATAAGGGTCTACTCGCATTGTCCCAATCGAAATGCGCCCGGGAGCGTTTGACACCTAATGCCTGGTTCGATTGACTAGTGTGAGTGCTTGCAACCATGCTCAGGCGCAGTTCACTTACGGTGGGCCAGAGCGTGGTTTGGAAAGGGGACAGTATTAGCGCAAATTGTGGTACTGAAAGCATGGTAAAGTACAATATGAGCGTAGGTCAGCAGGTGAGTGGGGAGGGGGGACAATCGCGCTCGGGCACGACTGAAAGCAACTTTGCTAAATCTGAGTAGGCCCTAAGCTCTGTGTATGGCATCTCAGAATGACAAGTTAACTTAGTATTTGGGAAAAGGGTAAAAACATCTTTATTATAATAATACAAAATTGTATTACTGTTGTTGTTGCTGCAGAAATGTAAACACTTGGCTCTGATTATAAACAATAAACAAGGTATACCAAAATAAGGCAACTTACCAATAACGTCTTCCATTCCATGTGAAATCAAACAAGTAGTTGCCTTGAATGTCTTCAACATGTTTACTCTGAGACAGAATTCCACGATACTGTACAACAAATGTGGATTTTTCAATGTGTTCAAGCGCAAACACACCTCTCCCTACAAAGGCAAAAAAATTAAACATGAACCTATTTGATATGCAACACATGGATTTATCCTTTCAAAATAAATAAACCCTGTAAACAGGAAATGCAATATAAGGTGAAACACAGTTAAAAACATAGTAGTCAAGCACAGGATTTTACCACTATAACTTATAGAATAACTTTAGTAACACTCTTGTATGTAACATGTTATATAAGAGAAATTGTCCTTGATTTGTGATGCACAACCTACCTTTAAATGAATTGATGTGTCTTTCCTCAATGAAGGCTTTGTCTTTGCCTGTCAACACATGCTCTTTGGCATCATGTTCAGGATTTATTCTCTTTTTTCTCGGCATTTTAACTAAACAAGAACATAAAGAGCATACAGTCCCTATAAATGTCAGTTATATTATGTAATAAGTCAACTGCATCAGCGCAAGGTGTCAGACTAATAATACATATATTACAAATATACATATACAATATATAATTAAGTGTGCTCTAGGTTCGTTTTTTTTATATCCCCATATCACAATAAAATATTAAATCATACACTCAGCTGATCAAGTGTTTATTAAGAAACTGGGTAACACTTTAGTTTAGGGACCAATTCTCACTATTAGTAGTTGCTTATTTGTAAGTTGCTTTGGATAAAAGTGTCTGCTCAGTGACTAAATGTAAATGAATTAGCATGCTAATTATTAGATTATTGGCTGTTTATTAGTACTTATAAAACACATGTTCTGCAATCTGCATGATCATATTCTAACATTAGAATGATCATATTATAACGTTACAATACCTAAACCTAACAACTAACTTGTCGTTCTATAAAAAGCGCCAAATTAGGATTTATTGATGCAAAAGTTAAATGGTTTGTTAATAGCAAGAATTGGACCTTAAAATAAAGTGTGACCCATACGAGTAACTTGCCTTATTTAATTGTTTAGGCCCAATTATCCATCTAATTAAACTGTAACCGCATTACCTCATGCAATCACCACGATCGGTTCATTAACTAAACCGTATTACATTGTCTATGAACCATTTGTGAATATATTTGTACCAAACATAGAAGTTAACATGTAGAGAAAAAACTTTAAGCCTATATTGATGCCGAAGGCCACAATCATCATTACCAATACACGAATATGGAATGTTACCCATCTTACAAAACGTTTTACTAAATTAAAAATAAAGCTACAAATAAGCATAACTTAAACTTACCTTAACGCGTGAAGATGTGTTTCGTGTCAAATGTAGATATTAGCAGGAGTTTCGATCAAAAATCATCAACAACGTTGCTTGAAAGTCCGCGCAGGTTTGACTGACATCGAAAGCAACCAATCGCTGAACAGAATGTGTTCAACCAATGAAACGCGCTCATTGACGGCTGAAATGTGTGTGGCGCTGCAATACCACCGAATTTTCAATAGAGGGAGATTATACACTCTGAGCATACACTGGGAAACACTGAAAAACCGGTATAACGTGCATATTAGGACATATTGAGAAAACGCGGGAAGAGGTTGGTGGGAAGCTCTTAAGCCTGTTTATGCCGCGCGACTTATTAGGACATCAGCCGTGTCCTTTCAGTTACGGTATGTCCTCACAGAGTCGGTATGTATTCAGGTAAAATGTCCCCATTGTCAGGTTGCACCAACGCAGTAACACACACACACACACACACTGACTTTGGCACTATATTTAGCGAATTTCAGACTCCCTTTGTCATCAAAAGGTGCACCGCTTTTATTCAGTTGGAGAGGGTCGTTTTCTCAGCATCTATTTTGTGGCGGATAAGCTAAACATTCAGTTTACTGAAACTCAGGCGCCTCACCAACTCACAAAACACAGGATTTAAGCCCCTGTCACTGTTATTGACTGTTCGGGTTCATTAACATGCACATTAATGTCTTGATTTTAAACAACCTTATAAAAATTGCAATAAATAGTTTTGAAGAAAAATCAGCTTGTTCATTGAACAACAAAGAAACTTTGAAAAGAACCATAATGATGAACCTCCGTGCTACAATAATGATGGGAGACTGTAGCAAGGCTTTCCTCTGTGTTCACATATCTTTAGAAGTACTTTGTGTATTAAATAGTTTTGCTGTTTCTGTCTAACAGTCTTTTATGAACTGTCTGTGGTGTGTTTTCTGTGTTCGTTACATGGAAAATCTCTGGCTCTCTGGACTTGTCCTCGCTGCAACTTTCCATGTCTGTGTTTTCCATTATCTCAGAGACATTTCCCCCAACACAGCATGCCAATGATTCACAAGGGTTGTAGTCCAGACTTTCTTAAAGACACCATGCCATGCTGTGTTTTGTCTGTATTTTTTCTTTTCTTGAGAACCTAGAAATTGTCATTTAAAAAAGGCTCATATAGGTCAGATTTAAAGGAAGGCACAAATGACATTGGACCCTTGTCCACTATTGAGGTCCCCTCTGTCTACAACATTTAAATAACAAACCTGAATAAACAACTGATTGTAATACCGACTTGAAATATTTAATACAAACTACAAAACAAATAATTTACTTGACATGTAATGTCATTCAGAAATGTCAGTGTGACGTGACAAACATTACCAGACCTTTACTCCTACATGCTAAACTGTGTGCCTTTGACTCTTGGTGTGTTTATAGGTTGTGGTTAGCCTATAAAATCAACAACATTATTTGCAAATATTTACTTAATGAATCACGTTTAAATGAATTATTGTGCTTAATTCTGTTTTGATATCATTTGAATTCCATATTTTTAATAAAAACCCAAGTGTCTGCAACTTTTGCAGTTTGATGTCTATGTCTGTAGGCATAGTTGCCTCAAAAAGCTTTGTTATCTAATTTCCACTCTTTGCAATTTTTATGTCTTAAAATGCACATATGTGACCCTGGACAACAAAACCAGTCTTATGGGCCATTTTTCGAAATTGAGATTTTAACATAAACAGAAAGCTTATATATTCAGCTTTTGGATTATGAGTTGTTGGAATGGGACAATATCTGGCTAAGATACAGCCGTTTAAAATTAAGGAATCTGAGAGTGCAAAAAATCTAAATATTCGGAAAACTGCCTTTGAAGTTGTTAATCAGGGGCACTGTGGCAGGCCGTCCACTCACCAAAAATTCAGTTTTTATATATTTAAGGTAGCAAATGTACACAATACCTGTGTCTTCATGGAACATGATCTTTACTTAATATCCTAACCCTTTTGGCATAAAATAAAAAGCCATAATTCCGACCCATACAATGTATTTTTTTATTTTACTAAAATTTTTCCTGTGCTACTTTTGTGATCTAGGGTCACATATGTAGATCAAGGAAAGTTAGAAATGTTTTTGTTTGGGACAATAGTTCTGTTTGGACCTCACTACTTCTAAAGGTTTGTAAATACATTGGCAAAACATAAAAAGAAATAACAGGAAAATAAACATTATTGGGACAAATCTACACTTGTATGACACTATAAGATTGGTTTGATGAGTACATATTTTAAATAATACAGCTCTTTATTTAAAAGGTGCAGTGGAAGATAATGTTTTACAAATAAACAAATACATTTACATTTAGTCATTTAGTAGACGCTTTTATCCAAAGGGACTTACAGGTGGGGTAGGTAATGGAAGCAATTAGTACAGCATAAGTACAACAAAAGCAGAAGTGAAATCAAAAAAAGAAGAGGTTTCATATAGCCTAACACAGTATACAGAGCTAAGATAGAGGTTTTATTGTATGAAGAGTAGAGAAGACATATACCCCACTATAGATATTCATATATTGCGTCTTTTGCGCACTGCCTCCGCTGTGCCAACGAAGCGGTCCATGATTTACCCTTTAAAAATGAACTGGTGGACCATCGAGGCTTCCGCATATCGCATGAGGCTTTTTATCCTCGTTTTGCGGCGCCACAATATCCGACAGGCGGATAACGTCTCGGGTCACTTGACTGTAACCTTGTTCCCTGAACATCGCCGGACATCCTTTCAGACAAAGGATGACGCGTCCGGCCGCATTCACGCGTATTTATAACCGTCAGGTGCGGGTGTGATTAGTCACGTCACCTGCCGAGGTTATTTAAAGACAAAATCATTTTTGGCGTGTTTGACACACGTGCTTCACAACCGGACGAACAAAGACTGATCTCCCAAAGCTCGTGACACCACATAACCGCGAGATCGATTCGAAGAAATCTACAGAAGTAAACAGACGAGGTTATAGAAGGCTTAAAACAAACAGTTTAATGTCATGTTTCTGCTGCTCTTACACTCTTGTGCCACCAGATGGTACTGTGAGCAAATGAAGCCTCGAGATAAGAATCCGTTTGTGAACCAATGAAAAGCTTTAATGCTTCATCTCGCCACCACTACTGATCGGTCTTTCGCAAGGACTTCTGGGTTATAAATCGTGTGGAGCCTGCTGCAGTGCGGGCTTCCCGAAGACCCCGTCAAGGGCACAAAGGGGGCGCTGATGAGCACACTTCAGAGCGTAGAATTGACAAATAGGACACTTTACCGACTCGTAGATATGGCGAGCACTCGTAATTTAAGTCCACGAGACCCCAAGTCCACATGAAGTGCGCCATTTGGGACAGAGTCCCCCCTCTCTCTCTCTCTCTCTCTCTCTCGCTCTCGCTCTGTCAAATGGCGATGGATCTGAGCGGTGACGCATGTTGGTCAGTTGACAAGAGCACGATTCAGATTCACTAAAGATTCGTTAAGAATGCGAAGATCAGTGACACCGCGTCCGCTGATATGAAGAAGATTCAAACAAACAAGACTAAAAAGCTTTTGAAGCTTATGGTGGAAGATCAGGAAGTACAATTGACTCCCAGCTCTCAAAACAAAAGAAGGAAGTAGAGAGACGTGTGGAGGTGCACAGAAGCGTCTTATATAGTTGTGATAATAGAGAAGACGAACAAGAGAAACACAGAACGACATTATTATCTGTTTATATTATTGCACGAAACGCAGCCGGCGACGCGCAACCGAAAGAGGAAGAAGAGACAGAGAGAAGGTAAGATAACATCTGAAAACATCTCTTCTGTCAGCCGTAAAGAAGACAAATAACAGCTAGAGAACAACATTGGTAAAGAACTGTCTGTGGTCTTTGTACACATGGTGTGAGACTGAACTTCCAGAACTGCTCAAGGGTTTCGCTTTCATTTTGTTAAAGTAAGATAAACGCACCAGACATGCGGAGTTAAGTTTTACTTGTTGGTAAAAGTGTTGATAAAAAAACAAAAACACGAGACTGAATCCAGTTTCTTATTCGCAGCTTTCAGTTCCAATGTAAAATTATGGCTGAGATTCGATTCTTTTTGGAATCGATTCCTATGAGTTGAGAATCGAGAGTTCCATTAAAGGAATCGACTCCTTCACAAGCACAAGCCCCGCCCCTTAGATGATGTCATCGTTCAACTAAATCATATTGGTTTTCTTGTCTAAAAATGTAAAGTTCTCTGAAAGAAACTGATGGATGAAGTCTAGAGCTGTGGAATGACATCAAATATTCTGCATGAGTAAAAGCAAAAGCTTGTTTGCACACAGCAGATATAAAGACATTTACATTTAGTCATTTAGCCGACGCCTTTATCCAAAGCGACTTACAAGTGGGGTAGGTAATGGAAGCAATTAGGACAGCATAAGTACAACAAAAGCATAAGTGCAATCAAAAAAAGAAGACTGGTTTCATATAACCTAACACAGTATACAGAGCTAAGAAAGAGTTTTTTTATATATAAAGACATATATCCACTATAAGCAACTATTATAGATTTTTTATGTAGGATTATAGTATGTGGAATAACCACGGTTGTGTGATTATGATGATTATTATGCACACATTATTTACTGGCCCTGACAAAACGTTTACTTGCCCGCCACAAAAAGTAATAAATAAATAAATAATACTGTGTAGTTATTCATTTAGTTTTTTTAACGAAGCAATCTTTACAAATAAGCTCAGAATACCATAAAACTATCAACCTGACTCTAATAATAATAATCAGTTAGTCATAAAATGATCAAATTATGATAAATGGCACAAATGAATGCAATGACACAAATGGAGATGCATGTACACACAATCTGTCTCTTTAACTGGGATTTATAAAGGGATTTTTGCGCAGGTTCTGGTGTAGATCAACATCTTGCTTTTGTGCTCACATACACTTTAATGATGGAATCTACAGAGTTTTCTACATCTGATCTCTAGAGATCTGTCTGTCATTTATACTCTCAGAATATGCTCAGCGGACGCAGAAGATAGGTTTCTGCTGCCTGTTTGCTCCAGTCATAACAAGCCAAAGGTCAATATGTTTTGTCCCTCATTTCAGAAAGTGAAACCCATATATTATATAGATTCATTATGTGCTACTTCTGCCGCTCACCAAACAGAGAAAACGCAGAGAGAGACATTTTTCCACTCACATAAAGATATTTATCCTAAAATACGCTATTTTATGAGATAAAACTCTGTAAATACGGCACCACTGCGCGCCTGTGTGCACACATATCTGCATTTGTGTTGTGCAGAAGAAAGAAGGTCACAGAGGTTTGAAATGAGAAGAGGGATCTCTGTGTCTGACTGAAGCATGTTACGGTGTGCTAGCAGTCATGCTGTTTCTGTTATGTTGTTTGTCCACTTTTAGGCTTCTTTACCCCACCCTTACCTCACTCTTGCCCTCGCCATGGATGCATCCGGAGGTTGTTGGGACAATGGCCTGAACGAGGAGGACCTGCCTCAGATGGATGGCACATGTGACGCTTGTGAGCCAGATGAGCCTCAGCCAGCCGGCCTGATGTGCCCACTGTGTCGCTTTGCTTTCTGTGTCGCCCATGCAGACAAACATTCTCAAAGCACCCGTCATCAGCTTCAGGTGTACCGTCCTCCACACCCACAGCCAGACAGCGAGCCACATGCTCAGATACCTGAAGACGGAGCAAAGGGGGCAGAGGCTGCTGCAGGTGAGGATGAGGATGTGACGCTCCCACACAGAGGAAGGAAAAGAGACACGGTGACGGTGGAGAGGCTGATATGTAAGGAGCATGGACAGGAGGGCTCGCTTTACTGTAAACAAGATGAGAGGGTGATTTGTGTGGTGTGTGCTGTGCAGGGAGAACACAAAGAACATGAAATTATTACTCTCAAAGAGGCGTACCTGTGGCAGAAGGTCAGTAAGCAGATTGTAATAGATTATATCTCTTCTTCTTCTTCTATCTTCCTGAAGCTCGTTTTGCTGGAACCATCTTAAGTTATTGTTTATTTAATAAAACCAATTATATGGCGAAGACCTCGAAAACTGAATGTAGACCTACTATGACGGATGTTGGATTTTTTTGTGGACCCAAGGACAACATTTTTATAAATAAAACCTAAACCCACACCGGACCCCAAACCATAACTTACGTCTAAACTCAAAGGGGAATGATGAGTGTAAAACAATGGTCTAGAAGCACCTAATCCTGGTCAGAAGATTAAACTTAAAATAATCTGTAAACTTTTTTCTCAAATCTGATTGGTTGATTTAAATGTTGTCCCGGGGTCATCATGATGTTGTCCTTAGGACATCAACCACTTGGCAAAAACAGAAGAGCCCACAATCAGTGTTGGGTGTATCTAGTTATGAAGTTATTAGTTAACTGTCATTTAATTACTTTCCCCTTAAAAAGGGATTAATTACAATGAATTCTGATATAATTGAACTAAATTCTGTGTAATATATTCAATAGTGGAAATTACATCAAAATTATACTTTAAAATGTCTGCTTTAATGTGTCCTTCTCACATTTGTATACTTTGGACAGTTAATAAGAATAATTTATTGTTTTACATTATTTATTCAAATGAATTAAGAATCACTGAACTGATCAAGGTTGATATAGAATACAGAAAGTCATCAGGAGAAAGTCATTAAACAGGCTAGTTGCACGAAGCCGTCACATTAGATTTTTGATCAGCGAGTGTGTGCAGGATTATTTCCGGTCGTATTACACTGTATGGGAAAATAAGGATTTTTTTGCGGCAAATATAAGGTTTTTTTTTTAGATATTATCTAAATTAAAGTGATCAATTAACCCATTCTGACATATTTTCTGCTCTGTTGTCAAACATGAGACGAATATAAAATAGTGACTGAACGCGACCCAAGAATACCTTGTGTTTATATCAACCAGCAGTCACTTTAACTTCTGCTAAAATCCTGATTCATAAACGCACACGACATCATCTGACAAAATCAGATGTCTACACAGAAGTGTGTTTATATGCTGTGATTTTGGCTATATTACTTATTTATCTCATGCCGTACGGATGCTTGGTGAATAAGAACCATTGTCATTTTTCTTGTCAGAGCACCAGAATGCATAAATTGAATTTAAAAATCACAAACACTTTCAACCCAACAAACATTACTAGCCAATCAGAAGTCAAATGGGGCGTGTCTAGAAGTGTGGTAGAGATCCTACTAAGCATTGATGCTGGTGTGGAGACGTCACTTTGGAGAGTAGCAAACAGTAGTGAACCGTGACACAGCCAACAGCCAAAACCCACATCCGTCTGGCTTTATTTTTTCAATACTGGATGAAATGCATATGAGAAACACTTTCATTATTTTGTTAGATATCTGTAAACAAATATGGTTTGGAATGTTAAGTAGAAAATATGTCTCTAAGACTTCTGATGTTCTGTTTCTGGATATTGATCTATGTGTTGGTAAGAGATAAACCTAAAGGGATTTCAGTAAAAAAAATGTGTTTTGACCATAAATGTCCACCAGAGGGCCTCAGAGATCAGTTCAGTTTTCTGGATATGACCCACAGCTCCTATCACAACTTTTGTGATACATTTTGTGAATTCATAAATATATATTTGATATATAAATTAATATTTCGAATGTTATTCTGGTAGTTTTTTATGTGTTTTGAAGTGAAAAAAAATGACTCTTTTCACCGCCTCAGAAATCAGCACAATTATCATCTTTTGTCTGGGATGGCCCAAAATCATACAGTATGAACCCGACTGTACGGGTCGGGTAAAGTTAACTGTCCACGTCCGTCATGTTCGGACACGCATCTGTATAGTTTCTGTAAGTAAATCTGTTAATTTGAGAAATCCTTGATGCATTTATGCCACTGGTGACAGCTCATAAATGAAGATCATTAGAGATAACGTAATGTCCTTTAGATTCTTGTACTTTTACAACTTGTCTTCTGGGAACTACATTTATCAAAGCCCTATGTGGATCAGTCTTAGAGATAAAAGAAAAACTGTTCAAAAACACATTTTCAGTCATCGAAAACAAAATGTGGGTCATTTAAAAAAAATCTGTTATTGAATTTCTTTTAAAGAGGAATGACTGAAGAACTTGATGTTGAACTAGCTTCCTTCTATCAAAAAAACAAACATTAGCATTTCAGTTTCCTTTGCCACTGAGTTACTGTTAGAACTCAAAGAGTAAAAGCACATTAACGTGCTCTTAATATTTGATTTATAAGATTCTATTTTTCTTTGAGTTATAGGAACATTTTGATGAAGGGCTGTTGTTAATGAAGGCCTGAGCTCAGAGGATGTGAGGAATTGCTCTGTTTGTTATAATCTTCCACATGAATTTTGTCTTTGAGAGCCTAAACATGTTGGAAAGCTCATGAAAGTGTGAATACATGTCAGAGGTGGTGAACATTTGCATCTGATATTGTTTCAGAATAAAGTGTGGCAAGATTGCTCTTTAGCGCCACCCACAGTCCTCGTTCTGTGTGTGTGGCGTTTGTACTCTAGTACCAGGTCTTTATACTGGATTTTATTTTATTTTGGGAATAAAAAAAACATTTTATTGCATTTCCTATTCATTTTCAATGATTCCATTCATCATAAAACACGACGAGTGTGACTTCTTGAAACATCTTCAGAACTAATGAATTGAGCTCCTTTAGTGTGTGTGTGTAAATAAATACTGATTTACACTTCCATTTACAATATTTTGCTACATAAATGTCAATGTGATGGCTTTTTTTTAATATGTCTGTTGTGTATTTTTGCAGAGCAAAGAAGGCATCGACCTGTTGGAACAAACTCAAGTCATAGCTGAGAAAATCAAAGAGAAATGGACCTCTCCAGATGTGAGTCACTTGGGCCTTATGGCATTTCATCACATATCATCTGATTACAGTTCGCTTCCATTGTTCCATTTTAATTCAATAATCAAGTCAATGTTGTCATTTCTTTCAAGGAATTTTAAGTAAATACATAATACATTTAAAATTACATTTAAAAAGTTCAATAAGTAAATTCATACAGTATTTCACAGAAGTAAGTACACCCTCACATTTTTATAAATATTTGATTTAATCTTTTCATGTGACCACACTGAAGTAATGACACTTTTATAGTATAACCGTGTACATTTACTGTCCCCTCAAAATAACTCACACAGCCATTCATATATTGGGCCGGATTAGCCATATTTCCTCCCCAGTGTCATGTGATTCATTAGTGTTACAAGGTCTCAGGTGTGATTGTGGATCAGCTGTGTTATATTTGCTGTTATCGCTCTCACTCTCTCTTACTGCTCACCGGAAGTTCGACATGGCACCTCATGACAAAGAAGTCTCTGAGGATCTGAAAGAAAGAATTGTTGCTCTACATAAAGATGGTCTAGGCTATAGAAGATTGCCAAGACCCTGAAACTGAGCTGCAGCACGGTGGCCAAGACCAAA
Source organism: Triplophysa tibetana (assembly GCA_008369825.1). Taxonomy (NCBI): domain Eukaryota; kingdom Metazoa; phylum Chordata; class Actinopteri; order Cypriniformes; family Nemacheilidae; genus Triplophysa; species Triplophysa tibetana. The sequence goes on along the minus strand of CM017894.1, from coordinate 19,077,289 downwards.
CGGAGGTTTAACAGGACAGGTTCCACTCAAAACAGGCCTCGCCATGGCCGACCAAAGAAGTTGAGTGCACGTGCTTAGTGTCATAGCCATAGAATCCAAAGAACGTTAAATACAAAATAAAAAACAAAACTTCTTCAAAAACCTCATCAAGAATCTCATCTTACAAATGATGTATAACATCATACACATATAAATACGTATAATAAGAATATATTGCATTTCTGCATTTAACAGCTTCTTTCTTTAGACCTGGAACATCTCAGTATTCACCAGCTTGAATAAAATAAACCTGAAAACATCTCAGTTCGGCAACTTGCATTAAACATGAGTACAGTAATGTTCATTCTCATATATGCACGGAGCATCTATTTATTTAAACGAGCAAATCTGAGCAAAAGTTGTGTATTATAATACGAGTGAACTGTTTGTGGATGTTTCAGATGAGTACAGATGAACTTGAGAAGTACGTGAACGAGCAATTTGATGAATTGCACCGAGTGGTTCGACTGGAGGAGTGGCGCGTCCTGCACCTGGTGGATCTGAAGGAGGCGTTCCTCACTGCTCATGCCGCTGAAAGGATTTCTGAGATCACCGTCCACACTGAAAAACTTCAGGAGGAAATGGATTCTATCACTCAGCAGCTTGGCGAGTTGGATCAAGCTGAACAGGATGGAGTTGCTCCCATATCCCTGGCTGCCCTGCTGGCTGCGAGACCACCTCCCCTTGGTGCTGTTGATGACCACAGACGACTGGTAATGTCCTATTACTTCAACTAAATGTGACCCAGTCTGTGAAACCCATCATATGTATGATAAACTGTTTTCTACATAAAATCATTCATGTAAAGAACATATGGTGAAAATATAATCTTGATATTTTTAATACTTTAAATTACTATGAAGAGGAATGTGCATTATTCTTTCCTCTTACCTCTTTAAAATAACACTGCATGTACACTGTAGCGTAAGCGTCATGTGCAGCACACTGTGATGTTTACAGTCTAACGTAGAAAGTGACAGAAGGAGGAGTGCTGATAACATTTGACTTATGACCTGGCATGTCTATAACACGTTCTCAGTCAGATGCGTCTGCCTCATTATTTCTCACTGATAACTTAAGTGAAGCAGAACAGTGCACATTTAAAAGACGTGATGGTTTGGGATTAGTAACGGAGGTGTGTTTAACTGTTACGCTCTGTTGGAATTTGTGGCGAAGGAACGTAGTTCCCCTGGTCCTTTTCAAAACCGCAGGGTTAAAAAGTCACTCTGATGTCGTTTGGGATGTACACACTTGTGCTGTCGAACTGTTGTGTAAATGCAATATGGCTCTCGCTGTCGTGTGATAGTGCTCTATATCAGCATGGCTGTTATTGTCTTCTGTTCTCAGTCTCAGGTCTAATCACAGCCATGCTGATATAGAGCACTATCACACTCCTGTTCCAGCTATATTATAACGCTGGAGCCTTTAGCTTCTGCTGGCATGCTTTCCATGGAGTGGCTTTGGTAGTACCTTCTGCGCAGGCGCTTACAGTTTCAGTTTGATGACGTCACGTGCGACAGGCATCCAGACTTTAAAAATAAAGAATTGTTAATATACTCTGTTACCAAAAACTTGTCTTGCAGGAAGTGGAACAGCCCAAGTCATCTGCCCAGCTAAGTGTATCAGTCTTTAGAAACAATGCAGGCTTGGTTGGATCACTTTTTCTTCCACACTGAGATAGAAGGCTTTCTATAGCCCCTGTGTAGAGAGTTTAAGGATCATGGTGAAGACACTGAATTTTCTCAGTTGTCTCTGAAAGTAGTCCAGGTCAGGTCCTCTGAGAAGTTGCTTACCCTCTCAACATCTCTTCTGTCAATCATGACTGGGACTGCTGTTGTTTCCTTCTGAAGTCTGTGGCCATCTCCTTCTTTATGACATTCACAGAGAGGCAGCTGGCTTGACACCTGATGTCAGCTTCACCACTTCATAATGATAGACGTCCTCAATGTTCTTAGAGACAGACGCAGAACAGCAGTATTGTCAGCATATTTGACCATAAAAGCGGATCTGTGAGAAGACACACAGTGGAATGTGAGAGAGGAGAGGGCACAGCCCTGTGGTGCTCCAATGTTCTGGGTGATGGAGTCAGTTGTTACCTGGACTGCAGTTATTACCTGACTCCAGAAGAGTCGCCTCCCCATCCTTAAAAAAAGACTCCAGGTATTCCCTCTCCAATGTCCCTAAAGTCGAAGTCAACTCCCAGACAGGAATCAACTCTCGTCAACTCCTTTTCGACACCATAGTTTTTAATGTTGTCATTAGCCGGGTTTCCATCCAAAGTTGCGAATTAAGTTTATGTGCAAAATTGGAATATTGCATAAAACATTTGCGAATAAGCACCGTTTCCATCCAACTAGTCAACCGTCACTTCCTAGTAAACTGCCACTAAATATCAGTAAGAAAAGTAAGAGAAGCTGCTGAATATAATGATTTTCATATATAATAATACTGGCACAAGCATTTGATTAGGAAACACAATAAATGCGCTGCTTTTGTGGATGCTTGATGTTCAGGAAACACAGTCGTAATAGTTCTAAGAGGCAGTTACAGAAATACTTTACTCAGCCATTTAAGAATGACCGTAACAACATTTCTGATGCTGTGTAATAAGATCAGTACTCTGGTTAGTCAGGTTACGCCGTCTCATAGTGCAGTTACGTGACTTTTGGAGGAACTTATTCAGCAAATGTGTTTCCATCTCCCATTATTCACATTAACTTGATAAAGTTAGCAAAAATGATAAACCAGCTCAAGTGGGCGTAAAAACTTTTTTGCGAATTTTTAATTGAAAATTTGCAGTTTCAATCACTCGTTTCTGATGCGAGACATCAAAAGGCAAATAAAACCAGAGTGATGGAAACCCGCTTATTGACTCAGATCTGGTTTGATTGTCTTTGTGGTTGGCGCAAAGCAACGTACATCATGTAAAAACCAATCATGGTGCCGGTTATAGTCATACCTCCACTCTCTCTCTGACTGTACATGTTTACATCCGATCCAAAACACGAATAATTCTTATTAAAAACTCTCCTATATATTGTCTTTCTCTCTTCAAGCTTTTATTTCTCTAAACGACTGTTAAGACTTTGTTAGTTGCTTTGAATGAAAGTGTTGCAGTCTGCTTAAATGTGAGTCTGTGCGCATAACTGGACACAAATCATAAAGCGTTTCAACAGCCAGGAGATCACAAATGATCTATTAAGTTCTTGTTGCTGGGTTATTATTGCTCAGGGACTTGGGAGATTGCCAGCCAACCTAAAGTTCCCAAACTTGTGAAGTTTATTCATTTATTTTAAATTTGTATTCCTGAGCCCGTTTTGAAGGACAGTAGACCTTAGTGGAGTCAAAGTGTGAACACTCCAAAATCTGGAAGAGACACTACTAGTCTTTTTCAGTACTGCCCTGATAAACTTATTTACCTTATCAACAGGATTTTTTATCATTATTTTAATGTTTTTAATATTTTAATGTATAGAATGACTTTACCTTTTTTTTTTTTATTTTAGGACCCTGGAGTGAGACTAAGGTAAGGTATCAAAAATCAAAATATATATATAAAAAAATAAATATTCTATGCTCAACATATTGATATTTTGTCCTGAAGTTGGTTGTGCAAGAATGCTTTTTTGTTTTTACTGAAAGCTTATTTGTCACCTCTGGACATCTGTTTTCATGATGTTTTAAATACTAATAGTTACTGGTTTGACACATTAAAAGAGTCAAATGAATTAAAAACGGTTCATCTTCACGGCTATATTCATCACTTTCATTTGGGCAATTGCAGTTTTAAACTTGATTCTGATATGCTTTTATAGGCACATTGTATAGACCTAGATGCAGAATTCACTAATGTTCTTTTAATTTTACAGAGCAGACCGTCACAGGGACCCTGAAGATCATTCAGCAGATGAAGAGAGAGGAGGAGATGCATATATGGGACATGAACCCTAAAGTGATGAATGCATCCAGTCATTTAAACCGATGAGTTGAATACTCTGGGCTACTCTGTTTTTATCTTTTTTAAGGAAAAATCATATAAAAGCTGTCAGTAAGAGTCAGATTTTGGCCCCATGTTCAAGCAGAAATCAGGTGTTGAGTGGAAAAACATGTGTTGTGTGAATGCAAAACACTTTTATTTGGTTTTACAATGAGGCAAAGAATGCTCTTGTTCTGAGTCAGACATTCATGTATTCTTGTTTAGATATAGGACTGGTAGAGGGGTATCATTAAAACATATGTCATACTGTCCTGATCAGAATTATTGGGATCTTTCTAAATAAATACAAATGAACCATTTTTTTATGATCAGAATTTGAGAATGACACATATAAAGTTATTGCCAAAACTCTGCCATCAAATAGAGCTTTGAAATGTTTCTTGTATCCATCCAGAATCTTTTTCCACCTGTCTGCTGGGGGTTTCTGGGTTTATCCTGCGAGGGTCTACGTGGGGCCGGATTCACAAAACAGTCTTAAGAAGAAAATCCTTCTTAACTACCATAGTTTTTCTTAACATTCCAAACTTTTTCTTAAATTAGAATTGATGTATTCCCGAAAAAACTTCTAAGACATTTCTAAAAAGAATTCAAGATTCTTAGGAAAAAAATGAAGAATAATTCAAATTCTCTAAACAAATGACGTCTTAAAAAATATCATCATAAAATGAATATGGTTGTCATGAAATCTCAAAAGTTGATATGTTTGATACATATACTTGGTTGTTTCACATGTGACGTCTATTGTGAGCCAGAATCATAATTTTGACGTGTGCTTGCCATGAAGGAATATTTACATTGATATAAATGATGAGGTCTAGCTCTCTTACTTTAGCTATAAAAGAAAGTGAGGTGCTTGTGACAAACAAAGTTTATTTTATAGAAAATGCATATTCAGCTACCCCACGAGGAAGCAATAGTTATGATAGACAAAGCATATCATTGTATTCTTATGACAAAAATGAAGATGCTTTTAAGAAAATATTTAAGAATGTGTGAAAGAAAAGTGTTCGACAACTGCACTTACAAACTTTCTTACGAACTTGCTATAAATGAACTTAAGAACCATCTTCTATTTTGTCTTAAGAACAGTTTGGTAATTCCGGCCCCAGGTTTAGTAAAAATGACTTGTATCTGTCTGGAGGCCCTTTCAGATTGCAGGAGATGTGAAAAAGTGAAACGAATACCCGACGAACCAAGTTCTCATGTCTACGACGAAACGAATGTTCACTCTCTTCTATTTGACGCCGCTCAGTAGATGGAGAATACATTTCACACCTATACAGGTGGTGCTCAATCGCTATTCAGGCTTCAGCTGCTGAGAAGAAGAAAGGCTTGAAGCTTAGCATGTAGCACTACAGGCGACTGGTACTGTTTGCTTTACCTTCTTACAACAGCAGAACAAGAATTGTATTTCTCATGTGATGCGAAGATGAGTTTATTGTTTTTTGCATGAAGGAGGAAACGAGGATATTGTGTTCACCTTATTCTTGAGAAGAGAGAGGAGCACGGGCAGTTCAACAGATTGATCCAGGAGTGAGTAGAATTGTTTTCATCGTAACTTCAGGATCATGGTCTGGGCTTCATTAGTTACCAAATGGCATTTGCATTGCAGCTGTACTATTGAAACAGATGTAAAACATGTGTACACTTGACTTGATGTTTGTTAACATGTGCCTGTGCTTTCTAACTACAAGCAAAACTGCTTAGTTACTGTATATTAATACAAATAAAAATAAATAAATTTGAAGAAACTGATTGTATTTAATGACTTTTTCTGGTACCGCCAATATATTTTTAATATCCCACACTACAACATAACATGTGAATTGTATTCAAATGAAAGCTTATATATATAAATATATTAGTTTATATATACTGTTTTTACTTTTATATTTGAATGCAACCTCAAATGATGCAACAGAACTTCTTTTTGTCTTGGTTTTTGTAGTTGCTGTGACTTTTTCTTCTGTTCTGACACTAATGACAGTAACAACTCGACATCCATTCTCTCACAACAGCTCTCTGAGCCTTTAGTGCCTGCGCGTGCCCTCATTGGCTTTAAACACCTGTCGTAAAATGTTTGATTCTTATTGGACACAATGTTTCTTCACCAATGGGAAAAGGTTCGTTGCATTAGACAAAAGAAACCCTTCGCTTTTTCCCTGCGCAGACTTCTGCGGCCTATATGAAAGGCTTCATAAGAATTTATTGTTTTTGTTCTAGAACGTTATCGCTACGAACATTTGCACTGAATATTCGCGGGCAATCTGAACGGCCTTAAGGCCTCCACATTTTTGGAAGAAATATTTCTCCAGCTGCCGTCTAGCCTCTGATTCTGCACTATTGCACTGACTGTCAGAAAGTCTTTTGTTACATACTGTATGATACAAAAAATCAAACATCACTTGAACATTTTCTTCATTTATATAGCAGTTACTATTTATCCTTAAAAAGTTTATTTATATATTTGTTTTTGCATTAAATGAATATCATCAAAATAAGATTAAAATATAGTGTATATATAAATATATACACACACGACACACAACATATATAGTGCACATACACTCAAGAAGCAACTAACCTACCGTCTTCTCCACTGCTCACATAAGATCATCATTTATCTTCATGATTCTATCACATATGCTTATCAATTTAAAATAATCACAATTATCTGCATATAATTTAATTCTTTTCTCTAAATAACTCAGAACACGAAAACCCCACATACCTCCATTTATATCCACCATGAAGAAGAGTCATGTCAAAAACTAAACCAAACAAAACAGTACAAACAACAGCCAAAACCCAAAAGAATAACAGTAAACAATCAATAAATATACAAATGAATTGGTGAAGACACCTTGTTAAAGCCCTTCTTCCTCCCTATAGCTTGTAAAAATCCTATTTTATACCTCTTTTTAAAGTGTGATAATACTTGTATACATTGCTTGATCACCGGACGTAATCTATTCCACAACATCACTCCACATACAGAAATACAAAAACGTCTCTATTAGAAAACTGTTTGTGAATATTGCAGGGAGAAGGTTGTATCTTGCTTTATACTTTTCTCCTACGGATTGAAAATGAATTAGATCGTCAAACTTTAATGTATTTGAATTTAAATATCAAGAATTTGTGTGAGCTCTAAAAGCAGCATTATGAAATAACCTAATTGCTCTTTTTGTAACAAAAATAATGAAAATATCTTCTTTTATATGTATTACCCCAAACCTCCACACATTCATGTACATTACATGACATTTCCCAGGGGGACACGATCACGTAAGGGATAGTCCAGGGTCGCCTTGCAGCGAAGGATTTTAATGCACAACATGGATGCCAAGAACCACCTGACGCAATTGATTCTGTCCGTCTAAATCTAGATCAAAGACACATCTCTTCAATCTTGCATACACTACACTTCTATGATGTGACTCCTCTGAGGGTTTAGACTGCATTAGTTAGATCAACCGGAGCCAGGAACACTTCTCATAACAACTGATGTACTTGCTGAATGAAAGAGTGCAGAAGAGTCCTCTACTCTCAGCTGTCTCGTCTCTTATTTCTGAGGGGACCACAGCGAGCAGGATGAGAGAGGGAAGCGGCTGTCCAACAAGTCCTCACTTCAACATTTCAACTGCTATTAGAATATTCATGATGATATCAAACCTATTATCTACCTTTTAAATATGTTCATTTTATTGAACTTATTTGTGCAAGCACTGTTGGGATTGTAGAAATGTTGACGTTTTGCACGAGGGGATTCACAAAACATACTTAACTGCCATGTGTTTCCCTAAATTCAATTTTAAAGAAACATTTTGGAATGTTATGTATTCCTGGACATTTTTTTCTGAAGATTGATCATAGGGAAACATTTAAGAATCCAAATTCTCAAAACAAAAGCTGTCATAAAGATCATCTTAAAATCTCAAAAGGTAAGGGCCCATATTTATGAAGCTTCAGAGAATTCCTCACAAGAACACTGCTAAGAACTGACTAAAAAGTAGAAAAAAAACTTATAGGAGGCATGAATTAAAATCACAATTTTAACCCAAGCTTTTGTTATATTAGAGGGAACCGTATTCAAGTGAACCCCAGGTTCTGGAATGCATCTATCTATAGGTTGAACACCGCCTCCACAGATAAACATCAAGGACTACTTCTCTAGCCCCGCCCACTGGATCACAAGACTATTCTGAAGTAACACAGGTGGCGCAGAACCAGATAGAGTAAGCAATAAACAAAAATGCTTTTATAGATGTTTGTGGAAGAATACAGTCGCTGCATAACCTTCCTTCAGATTCTGATAGTATTCGGGGTTAAAGATTATTTTTAAAGATGTTCCAGCTCATGTGGGAAAAACAGGCAGCGTTTGTTCGTTTCATTTCTCAGAGGATTCCTTTGTGAACACAGCACAGATTGACACTGAATTTGTGAAGAGATTTTAATTAAAAAGCAGTGCTGTGTCATCAATATTGGATCTGATAGGAATAGTGCAGCAATCTTATGTGAGTAAAACATATACTATGCATCACTATTGCTTTGTTAAAGATCTCTTGATGTGTCCTGAGCAGTATTCACAAGAGATCAGTATTACCTGAGCAGTATTCACACAAGATTAGTATTACCTGAGCAATACTTGCAGATGTTGTCCGTGATCTTAAGATCGTGCGAATCGAGATCTCTGTCATTTGATGGGCTCATACATCATTTATCAAGGTTTTATCCACTGAAGACTGGAGGCTGTTTTGAAGTGTTTTTGGTATTATTTGGGGTGCTGGGTGATATCCATAAGTTATCAGGAGTCTCCCGTTTGTTAATTTATCATGGAAACTCTCATAACATCTGAGACCTGTGATCGCGGAGATCTTTTTTTCCGGTTTGAGATCACTAGTCTCAAATGCTGACAGGTACAGTCATATATCATTAAACACAACACAACTATAGGCTACACAAACTATACACAAAGCCTTGCCATCACATCTTGGAAATAAGTCGGGAAGTTTGAGTAAAATCATCTTGTGTGAATGTGTCACATGAAATACTGATGTGTGGAGGTCATTTATAAATCACAGGAGGTCTTCAGATAATACTGATGCCCTGTCAAAACTGTGAATGGTGCTAATGTACTATTAAAGAATACATGCCATCAGTTTTTAATCCTCCACGAATAAATTTTAACGCAAAGCTTCTGTGCTGTGATTGGCTGGATTAATTCCACAGTGTCACACACAACTTGGTGATAATATCAAACAGGTTTGAATATACCATAGTGTCTGTGATAGCTTGAGACAGCTCCAGAATACGTGCACACCTGCTTATACTTAACAAGCTCCTGCGACCGAAAGGAGCAGCGATTTGGTCGCATTCCGGAGGTTTTGTCTGCAACAGCAAAATCCAGCAAAAATCACGTAGTGTTAGTTTGCCATTATACTCAGCTAACCAATCACAAGCGAGTTGTTTGACCAGTTGTTTATATATCTACATGCAAGGAAGGTGATCTGCCAGTATACGTTTTTTTATTTCAATTGTTTTCAAAGGAAACGCCACGTTTTTTGAAAACTCTAAAAACTGGTGTTTTATAACGCCTGTCGAATTGTCCTACCCTGTCAGATTTTTCTACCGCAGGGCAAAATTTATAATCGAATCAATAAAAAAAATGTAATCTTTGCAATGCAAAATACCCTGTCAGATAGTCATGCCATCTAAAAATAAACACATAAAAAACCTTTACACCGTAAATACCCTGTCAGATTATCCTACCAGCGTAAAATAAACATGTAGGATTCATTTACAGCGCAATACCCTGTCAAATTGTAACAGCAGCATTCAATAAATAGGTAAAATGATTTAACAACGAAAATACACGATCAGATTCCCGTAGCAGTGTAAAATAAACAGGTAAGATGATTTTATAGCGCATACAAATGACGTAACATTGACGCGCGCATGCCCGGTAGGAAAACACTTCAGGACAGCGGCGCGCAGCCAAACTCGAAAAAGTAAAACGCTGCGTGTTTTTTTAACAAAAGGATCTTTTGTCAACTTTTTCTTGTCAAAGAAACATATGTGAACACAGCCTTAGCACTTTCGCGTGCAAGGAGACACGTTCAAATCGCTTCTGTAAAGCAAGTTTGCGCTCGTTGATAATGAAATCACATCTTTAAATCTGATTTCTGCGATACACATTTAAAGTTGGTTGTCAAGCGCCTATCAAAACAAGAAGGAAATGTCTCCGCCTCTCGCGGTGTGTGAATCCGACACCAGCGTGTCTTCTCCTCCCCTTTCTGTCCTCCACGGCTGTCCCAACAACAAGAGCCGAGCTCTCTCATCACAGCGACACCATAAACACGACACATTAAAGCGTTCAGAGGAACAGTGAAGCCGACGGGCTGTCCGGACGGTCAGGATGTGGGTTTGGTACTTTCTGTTCAGTTCTGGTCCAGGAGGCTCCAGCTCGGTCGGTGAGTCTCTGTTGTTTTTTAGGGGCTGTAGTCCACGCGCATCGTTACCGTTGCCTTCAGATAAACGTCATTGTGTTGTGTAGATTATTTAAGTAATGTGTGTGTTTGTGCTTTAATGAGACTGATAGATTGTCACATGTCACTTGCATTATGTAGGATTTACTAGTAGCTAACAATAGTTTAATCAAAGTATTTGCGGTAAAACACACTAACCACGAAACATAATTGTCTCACAACAGTAACCATTGACCATTTTTTTGTAGTAAGAATATGTATTTGTAAATTGCATCAATCCTAAATGAACGAATACTGTGGGATACCTTCGTGTTCACTATAGTAACTGTAGGAAATCCCTGATAGCATACAAACATCTAGCAGACATACTGTTTGATTGTTCACTCGTCTGCAATATCTACATCTCCTCTGCTTTCAAATGTCATAAAGACATCTAGAAGACGTTTGTAAGATGTTTATGATTTGGTATGTATGTTAAACTGCTCTTTCTTAGACGTTTAGCGGATGTAAGAGTAAAGAGAGTAAAGACTTCATCAGTTACATGTTTACATGACATGAGAACACATCTATGTTTTATTAGTCTGATTATTTGCTATAATAGAAGTGCAGAAGTCTTGTGTAAGACAGTAGAAGGCAAAGAAACAGAATGAGTTCAAAACCACAGAAAAGTGTCAAAGAGAACTCAGTTCACCGTCTTTAATGGCCCTGGACTGCAGTCTTGTGAGACCGCTGGATGTTGTGGAAGAGTTTTATCTGAGGAAATCACGAAAAAAAATCCCAGTTAAGTTAAAACCAACTTTTTAAATAAAATAACGTTAAATGCTTTGGTGATTGATATTGCTTCATTTGTAATGCATGGACTGTTAAATGCTCATCTTCAATGCAGAAATGTAAATTATGAATGTAATAAGACTGTTTCCACGTAATTGAGTTGGAGAGGTCAAAGCTTTTTTAGGTGTAGAGTACAGCCAAATGTAATAAAACAATTTTTGTTGTTTTTTGTGCATTTTACACAGAACACAAATTTCTATTCTATTCTGCTGAACTACTTTTATATCATTTTCTATGTAAACGCGCTCTAGACGTACGTGTTTATTTATGCCTGACCCTCGCGCCGTTTGCAGCGTCTCTCACACAAGTGTCATGGTAATGCACTGTAATGTAATTCCCTGTTGGAGTAGAAATAATTAAAAATTTGACTCACATGTGACTTCCACAGCAGTTGACTAATCATAAGACCCTAGAGGCGGGAAAAGCTTTTTTACAATAGAAACTTGGCATTTGGTGATTTCTGTTAGTGAGCTGAGCTTTATCAAACCATTCCTGAGTGCTGTGTAAGACGCAAAGATGCGTTCTGTGCCAACCACCCCTGAGTCCTGTGTATTTGGGCAGAGGTGCAACACTGCTCTCGTAAAATATGTGATGCCAGGGGGCCTTTGAAACGGCCGTGCCCAGGGGACATCACAGTCATAATCTGTCCCTGTCTCGGGTACAGTAGGTGTCTGTTACTGGCTATCGTTTTAATATATTCGCGTGTTTAGGTTTAGGATCAAATGCAAAACACCACTATGTGGATGTTTTTATGGTTATTTGGCACCTTGTTGAACATTTAGATTTATTCATTTGGCAGTTTCTTTTATCCAAAGCTTCTTACAAGTAGGGTGCAGTGGGCAGCTATCACTGCAGAGCAAACAGGGGTAAGGTGTCTTGCTCAAGAGCACTTTAGTCATTTCCTGGTGGCACTGAGAATTGAACCAGCGACCTTCTGGCTACGAGTCCAACTCTCTAACCACTAGACCACAACTGACCCCGATTATAGAAATATGAGGAAAAATGTCTCCCACCTGTGGTGACTGTCATGGCGTTCGCTATGCTTCTGTATAAAGCAGTAGAGACTGATATTTTGATAGTTAAACTTCCGTCTTTTGTTTACCATGAATTTGGGCTTAAGGTGTGTGACAGAAGCACATGCGATCAGAGCATCATAAATGGTGTTAAGATGTAAACATGGTTTCATATTGCGATTAAAACCAGCGAACTTCGAATATGAGCTCAGTCACATAATTTTTTACATTGAGCTTCTCGACTTATTCACTTATTGTAGACATTCTTTCTGCCAGATCCGAGTATGCATCTTCTCGTTTGTCAGTGTCAAGGAATGACAAGCTCTTGCAGGTTGTGAATAAAAGTTGGTTGTAGGTCTGTCACGATAAACCGACGATAAATATCATGTGATTAATGCACAGCTTCTGAGTGAAGTACGGGAAAATGCTACTGCATCTGAAAGCCAAAGGGCGCTCTCGTGCGGAAACTCCAAATACGCACTGCAGAAGAATTTCCTACTGATCCTACTGAAAAATATTGACATTGCATATCCCTGCCAGCTTGATTTCAATAGGATTTAGGGGTATCGTGATAAATTATCGTGCAGCCCAAGCTGGTCGCGAGATTTCCCGTCAATTCCCAGTTCTTGTCAAATTTCTACTGTGATTCGTATCTTCAGTGGTTACGTGGTCAGGCTGTCATCATCGTTTAGCACAAAATGGAGTCTCTTCATATTCATTTACATACTGTAGGCACTGTTCGTGTTGTTTCTTTTGATGTCATACACTGACCAAGCTGCGCAGAACTGAGCATTTTTACATGCATACTGACTGTATGACATCACATGTTTTTTTTTTTTAATTTTCGCAACTAAAATACCAATAAAAATGTATTGAAACAACCCTCCTTCTCATTGACTAACTTTTATCTGACTATTTGGGGGCAGCCCTAACTTATACCTACAGCTATTGGCTCATAAGGGTTTCTCTGCGTGAATTAACTATAGAACTATGTAATCACAGAGAATATCATGCTGCCACTTTTAAATAAAAAAGTGCTTTATGCAGATTTTTAAATGTAACAAGTTCAGTAAGTTGTCAGCCTCACAAGTAACTGATTTAAGCACTAATATGTACGAGTCCTAAAATTAGGACTGACACAGTGCTGCCGTTCAGCGTGGTGGAGAAGTCAGGCTTCAAAGTCTTCTTAGCGTGTCGTTGATCCGCCATATGTTGTCCCGGGCCGCAAGTATTTTACAAAAACTGGTATTCCAGAACTGTATTCAGAGTGTAGGCAAGCAGTGGAGAACGAGCTTTCCACCATCTCATATTTTGTAACAACCGCGGACATCTGGACGAGTCTTAAGTGTGCATTTCATTGATGGCGATTGGGATCTTAAGAGTAAATGCTTGGAAACAGCATATTTTCCCGAGGACCACACGTTAGAATTCATTGCGCAAAACCTGTCTGATGCGCTGGTATCATGGGATCTGCATGAAGGCAACCAAGTGTGCATCACCACAGACAGCGGGATGAATCTAGTGAAAGCCTCTTCACTTAACAAATGGACTCGGTTGCAATGTTTTGGCCACCGCTTGCATTCAGCTATTGGTAAGTAGCTATGTCAATTACATTTTTAAGTGCAATCTTGTAAAAACTTGTAAAAATGCGTTGTAGTCTTTACTAATCTGACTTTGGCTATATTTGTTTACATTGAAGTTAACAATAATATGAATATAAACATGAGAAAAGCACAGTAAAGACAATTATGCAAGTCCATGCTTAATTAATTAATGTTAATGTTTTTAGCATGTAATGTTAATAATTTAAAACCATTATTATTATCTTTTTACAGGGGCAGTAGGGTAGGACAAAAGTGTTGAAAGGGCCATTGGTGTGTGTGTAAGAAATTGGTGGCAGCATTTTCTTACTCATGGAACGGAAAGAGAGATCTGTCAAGAGCTCAGGAAACACACAATCTCCTCAAACAACAGTTTGTGACCGAGTCATCCACCAGATGGAGCTCACGCCAGAAAATGGTTGCAAGAGTACTGGAACAACGAACAGCCATTGCTGGCTTCAGACAAAAGCACCCGACACCTGGTTCCAACATGGCTGGACGTTGACGTCTTAGATTCTGTGCACGAAACACCAAGTCCCTTACTGGAGTTCACAGATTCCCTTTCTGGGGAGTCATGTGTGAAATTAGTGAGTGTTAATGAACAGAACACTCAACTCACAAAAGACTTTAAGACCAAAATCGTGGAATACCTTGATGACCAGATCACCGATGACCTACTTTGGTTGACCCGAGATTCAAAGCTCAGTACATCAAGCCAGACAAGGTAGAAGCCAATTCAACACCGGGAATTCCTGAAATGATGGGTGACGACAAAGGCCAACCCCAGGCAGAGACTCTGGTTGAAACAGAAGCAGCAGGTTCAGAAGGAGGAGTTTCTGCTGAACCACCTCCACCACTGGGAATGAAGAAGCAATGAAAGTCTTTGGGCAGTTTCTTCAAAAATCAAATCTCTAGTGCAGATGCCTTACCTCTCACTGAAAGACAGAAAGTATAGAGTGAGATGAGAAGCTACCTGATGTCTCCTGACGCTGGCAGTGACTCTGAACCGCTGGAGCGGTGGAGGCTACATGAGAGCAACTTCCTGAGAGTGAGCAAGCTTGCAAACCAATACTTGTGTATCCCAGCCATGAGCACCCCCTCTGAAAGAACTCTAGGACAGTGGGTAATGTGGTCAACCAGGGCAGCATTAAAACCAGAGAGGTGAACCAACTTGTCTTCCTTACCCATAATTTATAATGAAACTATGTTTATGTGAATATTGATGTTTGGTTGCTGTACTTAATAGCTGAGGTTGATATGATAATTATATGTTGTCTTGTGTTGTTTACTGTTCAAAGGTTTGTGGGTATAACTTATTGCTGTTGTTGATCTACCTCAAAGTGTTCCTTGATTGTTCCATCTTTACATTACATTGAACACATTTTGTAACATTTAAGTTCAAGAGTTTGTTTAACACTTTTTTATCGTAATAAATAAGACATAAAGAAGATATTTTGTTTACATTTTGGGGTTTTTTTGACTGGTAAAACACATTTTATTTGCTGTATGCCTTAATAATGTGGGTTAATTAAAATACAGTGGTTAAATACAAACTCTTCTACTTTCACTTTTTCAAACAAAAAAGTGCCATATCGCCCAGCCCTATATCAGAGATTGTAAACATTTGACTGAGCTAAGCACTAAACTACTTTCACTTTAATCACAGTCCTACAGCTGGTAATAAGAATACAGAGACACACATTCTAAGATAACGAACAGTCAAATAACAGCTTCATGACTTTAACATAGGCTGTGAAAGCTGTTCTGTGTAACACACTGATTTGTGTGTGTGTACGCATACCTCTTAAACACTTCTGTTAAACATCCTTTGAAGTCCTGCTTCTAAGTGTCTCCTGGTCAATTCATCTCGAGTCCAATAAGTCCAAAAAACTAACGCTTCTGTTATTAGTGTTAATTAATATAACCAGTCTGACGCCATTCAATCCGGTGTCATTTCCCTCGCCAAAGTAGAAGAAACAATGTGATCTCTAACAAAGATTGACGTTTGCACATGCACTAGCAGACCACAGTTACTCTTGGATCTGCATGTTTTTAACTGATGAAGTGAAGTTGACGCCATTGTCACCGTTTATTGCTGAAGCCAAAGTTTATGAATACACGTACACTTAGAGGGTCACCGACCAATTACAACATTCTGAGACGACAGTCACGACAGACCTGGTCAGCTTTACCAATCATTCAGAGTGTTTTGCAAGGATGGACTTTATAGAAACCGGAAAAATCTGCTCGTTTTGTGAGAAGAGGGACAGCAGTGAACGAAAGTCCCCAAAAAACATAATCAAAGCTTTAAAAACCGCCAAAGAACAGCACCTTTAAGATACAACAAAAGGTTAAAGGGATAGTTCTCCTAAAAATACAATTCTGTCATCATTTATTCACCCTCTTGTCATTTCAAACCTGTATGAGTTTCTTCTGCAGAACACAAAAGATATTTTGAAAAATTTGTTACCTGGACCACATTTACTTGAATTGTTTTTGTGTCCATACAATAGAAGGGGATTGAGGCCTAGTGCTGTTAGTTTCCAACTTTCTTCAAAATATCTTCTTTTGTGTCCTAGGGAAGAAAGAAAGTCATACAGGTTTGAAATGACAAGACGCTGAGTAAATGATGAAAGAATTTCATATTTGGGTGAACAGTCCCTTTAAATGTGAATGTGGAACAAGCTTATGTCTCCCTTCTCTTATTTTGGAACTTCAGTATTGCCTCAGAATTCATGGTCTGGCCCAACTGTCCAACAATTGTCTTCTTATGCGCATCTGCAAAAGAACATGGGAAAGAAGATAGAAACATGTGGATTAATCCTTGGTTAAAGTGGTACTGGTTATTTGACATTATTATTCCCTGTAATATAAATTTAAGAAAGGAATAATTCATTACAGGCCTGTGGTTATGGGCTCACATCACAGTAACACTGCACACTACAATACATGTTATACAGTGAGGAAAATAAGTATTTGAACACCCTACTATTTTTGCATGTTCTCCCACTTAGAAATCATGGAGGGGTTTGAAATTGTCATCGTAGGTGCATGTCCACTGTGAGAGACATAATCTAAAAAAAATCCAGAAATCTCAATGTATGATTTTTTTAACTATTTCTTTGTACGATACAGCTGCAAATAAGTATTTGAACACCTGTCTATCAGCTAGAATTCTGACCCTCAAAGACCAGTTAGTCTGCCTTTAAAATGTCCACCTCCACTCCATTTATTATCCTAAATTAGATGCATCTGTTTGAGGTCGTTAGCTGCATAAAGACTCCTGTCCACCCCATACAATCAGTAGATGCAACTACAAACATGGCCAAGACCAAAGAGCTGTCCAAAGACACTAGAGACAAAATTGTACACCTCCACAAGGCTGGAAATGGCTACGGGGAAATTGCCAAGCAGCTTGGTGAAAAAAGTCCACTGTTGGAGCAATCATTAGAAAATGGAAGAAGCTAAACATGACTGTCAATCTCCGTCGGACTGGGGCTCCATGCAAGATCTCACCTCGTGGGGTCTCAATGATCCTAAGAAAGGTGAGAAATCAGCCCAGAACTACACGGGAGGAGCTGGTCAATGACCTGAAAAGAGCTGGGACCACCGTTTCCAAGGTTACTGTTGGTAATACACTAAGACGTCATGGTTTGAAATCATGCATGGCACGGAAGGTTCCCCTGCTTAAACCAGCACATGTCCAGCCCGTCCTAAGTTTGCCAATGACCATTTGGATGATCCAGAGGGGTCATGGGAGAAAGTCATGTGGTCAGATGAGACCAAAATAGAACTTTTTGGTCATAATTCCACTTAACGTGTTTGGGGAAGAAGAATGATGAGTACCATCCCAAGAACACCATCCCTACTGTGAAGCCTGGGGGTGGTAGCATCATGCTTTGGGGGTGTTTTTCTGCACATGGGACAGGGCGACTGCACTGTATTAAGGAGAGGATGACCGGGGCCATGTATTGCGAGATTTTGGGGACCACCTCCTTCCCTCAGTTAGAGCATTGAAGATGGGTCGAGGCTGGGTCTTCCAACATGACAATGACCCGAAGCACACAGCCAGGATAACCAAGGAGTGGGTCTGTAAGAAGCATATCAAGGTTCTGGCGTGGCCTAGCCAGTCTCCAGACCTAAACCCAATAGAGAATCTTTGGAGGAGCTCAAACTCCGTGTTTATCAGTGACAGGCTAGAAACCTGACTGATCTAGAGAAGATCTGTTTTGAGGAGTGGGCCAAAATCCCTCCTGCAGTGTGTGCAAACCTGGTGAAAAACTACAGGAAACGTTTGACCTCTGTAATTGCAAACAAAGGCTACTGTACCAAATATTAACATTGATTTTCTCAGGTGTTCAAATACTTATTTGCAGCTGTATCATACAAATAAATAGTTAAAAAATCATACATTGTGATTTATGATTTTTTTTAGATTATGTCTCTCACAGTGGACATGCACCTACAATGACAATTTCAGACCCCTCCATGATTTCTAAGTGGGAGAACATGCAAAATAGCAGGGTGTTCAAATACTTATTTTCCTCACTGTATTTAAAGACATTTGTCAGGTTTTTGTCCTTAAATGCTTTTGTGAGTAGGACTGTGTGATGTGGTGATATGGAACTGTAATGCGCTCATTAAACATCTTGAAGTAACACATCTGAACAATGTCTTGAGGTGGGTCAGTTGTAGTCTAGTGGTTAGAGAGTTGGACTCAACTTAGCCAGAAGGTCACTGCAAGACACCTTACCCATGTTTGCTCTGCAGTGATAGCTGCCCACTGCACCCTAGTTGTAAGTCAATTTGGATAAAAGCGTGGTTAAAAATAACAGAGTCACTTCAAGGATTTTTTAGAATGGACATTTTTACATTAATGTTTAAAGGTTGGCTAAATAAATGTTTACAAGAGAAAAAAATTGAAGCAGCTACAATCCAATGTACTGTTAGACCGGCAAGCAACAATGGACACACTCCATAAACGATATCAAGGTTTTTTATTAAAAATTTTTTTTGCAAATATTCTCTGTTTTTACAATACTATATGTTGCAGTTTCACTACTATCTTGCAAGAAATGACAGCAAACATCTTAAAACTATTGAGTTTAGTGTAGGGTTGTAATAATTTTAGCTCAGGACAGATTTGCAGGAAAAGCTCATCAGAGCGTCAAGCCGCAGGTACACTTGACTTTCTGTGTCCGTCTCGCGCACCAATGTGTCCGCACAGCTTCCTGCGCATACTCATCATCAGGGTTCAATACAAAATGAGTATGTGTGCTATACCAGACCGTCAGAGGCAGCGCTGAGTCGCGTCATTTACAGACCCACTGCAAATGAATGATTCAGGAAATGTTTTCAACATTGCAAACAATCCGAGCAAAAAGCAACACAACTAGAACAACAACCAAACAGTATGGAGAAGGATATGCTTCTAGGCTTACTGTTCTTGGTTTCAGTATGTTGGTTTTGTATCATTCTTCTTCAACAAACAACACACTGCACACTTTCTGTGTGTGTATTGACCCCTTGTGGACTTTGCAGGTGTTGTAAGCGGCACATCCGAGTGGTCTCAAAAAATGGCTGCACACGGTCAGCATGTGCTGGTGACCACAGACCCTTCTGATGACGAAAACTGTATCATGCGGACGAACGGACCGGTCACACATCAATATGCCCATATATGGCTATAAAGAATAGCAAAAAGAGCTTGTTAATCAGCGTCAGTTGAATGTTGCGCCATCTGGAGAGGATGGCTGCTAGTACGTTCAACGCAGTGTTGTGTTTTTCTTGTTTGATTAGGATATATAACCATGGTAGGTCGGTCTTGTGTCTTAAGACACAAGACCAGAGTCGTTACGGCGAGGCGCATGTCCAGAATCAGCGTCGCCTGGGAAACGGCCCAGGGGGGCATATAAGCTGCGTGTTCCCAACACTCGGGGTTCTGGATCTTACAACGCCTAACGGAGTCTTCTCTTCCCCCGAGTAAGAGCGAGGGAGAGATTGTTGACGGAAGCACGGAGTACGAGAGTGGACGAGCGCAGATGGCAGCATACGAGCACCCCGGATATCACCCTTATTTACCAAGTACTTTTTATTTATAATGAAGTCCCCACTGGGGTTGCTCGAATCAGTGCTGTGTGAGTTTCGTGTCTCTTACCCCCGTTACACTGGTGGAGAATGTGGGTTTTAGAGGTAAGAGACCGACTCGTCAATCGCTTGACTTAATCACCGTGTTTCCTGAGCCCCGGAGAAGGACGGACATGCTCTCTCTCGCCGTGGTCCAGGAGGGAGAAACCCGAGGACAAGAGGGAGAGAGATCGACGGCCGCGAAAAGAGGGACGATCCCAGCCCCCAGAGACCGCTGCCCAGCCGCCCGACCGAGCAATCCAGCTGCCGGAGAGGGCTGTATAGCCAACCGAGTGTGCGGCCCAGACGCCAGAGAGCGTGGCCCAGCTGCCAAGGAGTATGGCTCAGCCGCCGGAGAATGCTGCCCAGCCGATAGAGGTCGCTGCCCTGCCGTCCGAGAGTGTGGCCTAGACGGGAGTCCCACGCATGGAGTGCCAACGATCCTGTCCATCTTCCAGCCTGTCAGTCCGTCTTCCAGTCAGTATGGGTCGGACTGGCAGGCGACATTTCCCCTCTCACCCCTATCGTTTTCCTGAGCTGTCCGGGAACCAGGTCGACGCTTAAGGGGAATGTGGCGAGGCGCAGGTCCAGGTGATGAGCTGCTGAGCTGCCGGGCATATAAGATGCGTGTTCCCAACACTCGGGGTTCTGGATCTAACAACGCCTAACGGAGTCTTCTCTTCCCCGAGTGAGAGCGGGGGAGAGATTATTGACGGAAGCACGGAGTACGAGAGTGGACGAGCGCAGATGGCAGCATACGAGCACCCCGGATATCACCCTTATTTACCAAGTACTTTTTATTTTATAATAAAGTCCCCACTGGGGTTGCTCGAATCAGTGCTGTGTGAGTGTCGTGTCTCTTACCCCCGTCACAAGTCGTTAAGGAAAAGACCAAGTTTCTTTCACTTTAGATTTCATCATATATCAAGCAAAACAAGTAACGGTACAAATCAAAACAATAATATCAGTGGAGTGTTATCCTGCAAAGATGATGGTGCAACAAGCAAAATAGGGCGTGACGTCAACTTCCCATTCTCTATTACCAGAATGAGCCATAAATGGCAAAAAAAACGATTAAAATTGCTGCTGTTAGTTTGACTGCAGTGTAGAAATGCAGTCCAGCTGCAGTTTTTTTCAATTCATTTTTTTATATATAGCGCCTTTTCACAATGCGCATTTCTCCAAAGCCACTTTACTGAAGAATAAAAAAAACACAAAAAGTAAAACACGCACAGTGCATGGTTTTTATAGAACAAGCAAGATCATTCTTGTAAATACTATCTAATAACGCAGTCTCCCCGGTGGTTTATTATTATTAATCAAAGTTGGGCTGGAAAGATGTGTCTCTAATCTAAATTTAAATTGGGAGAGTATGTCTGACCCTCGAATAGTATCAGGAAGGCTATTCCAGAGTTAAGGTGCTACGCATGAGAAAAGACCACCCCCTTTGGTGGATTTAGTTAAGTAAGTAGGGGCTAAACCGTTTAAGTCTTTATAAGTATTTAAAGAAAACTTTAAAATCACTACAATACCTATGGGTAGCCAGTGAAGGGATGATAAAACTGGGGTTATGTGGTCGTGTTTTTCTGACCTTTTTTGTTACTCAAAAAAGCATGTGGTGTCATTTTTAGTTAAGTGTTTGGAAGTTGAGACGTCTATATGATATGATTTAACTATGTACAGAGACTAAAAAGGCCATTCTGCGATTTATTGGCTTGAAACTATACAAAAGACCGATCTACTCTGTTTACATACAAACGTGTTGAAGTCTCTACTAAATCCATACATTTAAATGAACTAAAACCACAACATGCAGCATTTGCAAATACCTTTATTACATGAGGATTACTCGATTAATCTGTCAAACGCTGTATGAATGACGTGATGCACCATCTAGAGGCCACAGAACTCTTTACCTTTTATTTCTGATAACAGTAGGCCAAATATAAACTCTTCAAGGGGTGCCATTTGTTGATGCCAAATTATTTGACAATAGCATCAACATGTTTATTAAAATTGTTTAGGTGACTGTCAAAGTAATAAACATTTGAACTGATATTATATAAATATATAGTATATACAATTTGGGTAATTAAATAAAATATCTATTCTTAGCAAACAGTTGCTTGTTTTTAATCATGATTTTACGGACAATTAGTAACATTAAAGTCTATAGTTGTGTGGATTGGGGTTGGCCGAGGGTGCGTGTGGTCTTCCTTCTTTTTGTTCTTGACTGATCACATACCTGAGAGAGTGACATGAAGGGTCTTTTTGTCCTGTGACACAGTCACTCCACACAAAACAATTATATCATCTTATCCTCTTATATAATCTACAATATATATATACAATAATGAAATTCATTTTCTTTTCTTCAGATTGTCAACTTTCCTCGAATAACTTTACAACAGAATGCAACACACCAGGAAACTTTATGTGTGGAGATGGAAAATGTATTCCTGAAGGATGGCAGTGTGACGGCTTCCCAGACTGTTCTGACAAGAGTGATGAAAAACGTTGCTGTAAGTCACAAAGTGGAGTTCCTTTATAAATTTTATTCTCTATCACATTACATTTCCAAAAATGACTACTAGGATGCTCAACAGGACAGTTTTGAGATATAGATGTTATATAGATCATTTATTTAATTGTGTATTTATCTTTTGTGCATCTACATTTTTTTATTTTAAAGGATTACGCAATTACATGAAGTTAGTAAAAGGCTATATACCCAATGATTCCAATAAAACAGAGCACAGACAGTCATGTAGAAAAATAGATATGAGTCTTATCTTCTCCTTGCATAAATCGCCAGTGAATCTATATGGACCATATAACGAGGATTCATCCTTTTTACCTAAACTCTTTAACCACCTGCTTAATTTGTCAAACCATCATCGTATAATTGGCAGTGACTTAACTTCTCAGTAATATTTTGGACAGGACCCCAGTCTGCTCTGTGTGCTCTGGATGAATGAACTCATCTGATCTAGTCAAACAATCTGTCTGACAAGTAATATACTTTTTTCTCTCATGTTCACAACTTGTACTCTGGAATAGTTTTTTTCCTGGTCGACCCTACATTACGCCTTGATTCCTATTTTTCCCAAGGTGTTATAGAATGCTTAGATAAATATCACAAGTGGATTACTTGGATGCATGTAAACATGGCCACAGATTAAAACATAAATCATTTTGTATTATGCTACGTTTATTTTTCCATTGTCCCCAATTTCTAGTCACAGCTAGATATTTGTTTCTTTCCTTAACAGTTTAAGAGTCAGAAACTATACATTCTAAAGACCTCAATTGGGTGCAATGGATTCCACCCACTACTCATTGCATTGCTATTCATTGTGACTCATTGTAATTGTGACAATGTAAACAACAAATCATTTTCCCTTTCTTTCTCTCCACACAGCAAAGGTGAAGTCAAAGTGTGCATCCACATTTTTTGCTTGTTCAAATGGGCTCCACTGCATTATTGGCCGTTTTCGTGCAATGGCTTTAAAGACTGCCTGATGGCAGTGATGAAGACAACTGCAGTGAGTATCCAGCCAGATAAACTGCTTTCCCTCACACAGCTATCAAGACAAGAAGTTTGTTTGCCCAGGGGATTAATGGTCTTGGTATGAAGTTAAGAGTGATGTTGTTGCAAGGTTACAGATTACAGAAATGCACAGGGAATACAGAGATACAGAGAGCTGCTGCATGCACGGAGCACTCACTACTTCCTGATTCACGTGAACACAGAAATCACTCATTTCAATGAACTTGACTCTAGATTGAGCTCTTACCATTAATACAGTTAATAGAATCGCTGCAATTAACGTTAAAGGATTATATTTACACAATTGAATCCATTATCAAATTAAACACTGCATTTACATTCAGTCATTTGAGCAGATGCTTTTATCCAAAGCGACTAACCTAGAGTTCGGGGAACAATAAAGCGATACGTCATATAGGGGGAATAATACAATAAGTGCTAATACCATGTTACTAGTTTCCACAAAGCCAGAACAATACTTTAACTAGTTCAAAGAATGGGAAGAAGGAGGCGGAACCGGCGAACAATTCAATAAACAAAAACCAAACAAACCACAAAACGAAA
>CM017894.1:18989489-19052980 GCA_008369825.1 Triplophysa tibetana | reverse complement strand
GTCTGGGGATACCCTTCATTTCAGTTTTTTATAATACTATACATAAATCAGTTCCATTAGAAGAGAAACATGATGGTACGTGTTATCAAGCCCTGACTCACGTCCTGAGGCTTAGCCCACACTATCGGTGAGCGAGGAAAGATTATGTGGGTGTGGAAGTGCACGCCTGAGTGATGAAAAGTGGCAGGGCATGAGTGACAGCCATCTTGTTAGAACGCAGGAGTTGAGGAGAGCTGTTATTAACAGACTATAATGAAGCATCAGATGATATTAGTGATGGGGTTAGCGGGTTGCGGATCCTGCCAGGAACGCTAAATTGGTTCTTGTGGGGAGTATATTAGCGCTAATGGACTAATTAGGAAGTTTGAGGGTGGAGGAGTATACTTCATAGAGTGAAACACTTATCTGCCTTTGTCTATATGTCCATATTCTACCAGATGGAGTCTTGAGTTTGTTTCATGTCCATGAATCTTTTAACAATCTATCCATATTCTGACAGAAATGTTAGAAGTCACTTGCAATGAATAACTCTAGGTACCTAGGGTCTCAAGAACTCTTTGAATCTATTCACAAAATGATTCATTAGGAATCGTTCACTCATTCGTTCATTAGCCCACACAAGCTTTCAAGAAGGCTGTACTATAGTACATAAAAATGATCAAAACATTGCAACACTGTCATTTTTGCTGCTTTAAAATTTTATGAAAAATCAATTGATTTTACAATTCATTCCAACTTAATATTTCACATTTTTTTTATTCATTTAAATTGATTTTTATTTAAGGTTTTTAATTACATCAACTTAGCAAATAGGTTAATACATTTCAACTTATTTTTTACAAGTTACAGCAACTGACCACTGGTGACTCACCACTAAATAGTAAGTAAAAATTAAAAAAAACTTTTAATAGTACATTTGATTGATAAAATGTATAGCTTATGTCAGTGAAATGTGCATATCACAAGATGCATATTAACTTCTTTGAAAATAAATAATAAATATGATAAAAAATGATTAATAAATAGGTTAAATATGAATATTTTTAACAAAAATAAATGTTTACTTCAAAATGTTGTGTAAACTATAATGTACTTAACAATCACTTCAATAAATAAAGAGTTTCAATTTAGTTTGTGGATGGAGCATTCGAGTCAAGAGCATTTAAGCGAACGTTGACCTTGCGGAGTTCTGCGAAGTGTAAAATCCCACCAAATTCAGGGTGACTTCCTCTATGTCTCCCCTTCTCTCTCTCTCTCTCCTCTCTCTCTCTCTCTGTCTGTCCATCTCTATGAATATAATTAACCTTTAAAGAGCTACGAGCTCGTGCAGCAGGTTGAGGGAGTCAGTAGGGGCCAGGGCTTCAGACATTGATTGATTGATGTTCCAGCCACGGAGCGCCGTGTCAGGTCTCCTTTAATTAGCATTCGGTTAACTGAGAAAAGAAAGGATCGAGATAAAGAGAGGAAGCACGGGGTGAGCTGGAGAGGAGGATCAACGCCCCCTGACTGCGACGGCTGACAAACAGACACCTGTATGCGGATATTACCTTAGCAACCTATTCGCGACCAGGTAACTCTTCAAAGATATCAAAGAAAACTTTGCACTTGAATGAGCTTGACTCTTATGAAAGTAGCTTATGGCGTACAGTATATGTGACAAAACTGCAAAAGCAATCTGAAGCTCTTTTTCAGCATTTCTCAGGAATCGTGGCCTTCCTTGAACAAATGCATTAACATCAGTGGGATGATGCTGTAAGACCCCCGGGGAAACTAAAGGACGCTCGAGAGACGCATCAATAGCCATGCTGAAAAGGCTTGACTTGTATGCAACAATCACGACCATGGTTCAAATCATCTGAATCATTTGATGTCTTCAGAACAGATCTAGACAGTCTCTGACGCATTGGTACGGATGTAGACGTGCACACCCACGCTGCGTAGCGGGTATCGTATTGTTGATGTCTCACATTTTTGATGGAGGAGAGAATCTTCTGAGACGCATTCTGGACTGAATCCATAGCTATGAAAGTGTGCCTTTATCAGATCACAGACAACAACCATGTTTGCATATGAGAACAACAGAGCTCTTTTTTGTACCCTTTTTGATGGAAGAAAGCAGGTCTACAAACCTACACTGTAGGTGATTCAATTTGCTCGGCTCTCAGGCAATGTTACGGGAAGCAACGATAACATCTGTTGCCTATAGAATAATCAGTGCATATAGTTGATGAATGGCATAGCCTCGCAGTAACCAAACAACGGCGGCGCTAGCTGGTATAGTGACACTAATGGCGTGTGTGTCGAAGAGGGTGATGTTTGCTTGAGTAAGTCGTGTAGAGAGCTTTATGGGAATACTGGAAGAACACTATTTATTTTAGTACCGGGTATGGACTGATTTTACTCTGCTGCCATGTTGAACGAAAACGATAACGGTGTTTCTTGGAACCAGAACTAACGAGTCCAATACAATTGATTTTTAAGCTAATGTAAATAATGATTTATTTCCCGGAGGCATGTAAATTAAGTCACTTTATTAAATGCTTTCTAAACTGGTCGAACACTAGCATATACTAATAGACGGTTTCATCGGACGCACGCGCCTGCCCGAGGTTAACTTCTGGTCTGTGTTTGTTAATGGTCTGGCTAGTGGCTAATAATAGAACATTTTATATTTTAAACGATTATATTAATATTAATTTATATCAATATCTTATTGTATAATCGTTGTTTTCAAATAATAAGTTGAATTTGATGCATGTTCGCTTTATTAAATAAACAATTTGTTGAATGGGTCGTGTAACTTTGTTGCATTTAAGTATAGCCAAGTAAATGTCCTTCTACTGGTAACCCAAAACAATACTGGCAAGAGATACTTTTAACTTGCTAGCTAATGTAATTTATTTTTAATAATTTACATAATTTATTTGAAATAATCTATAGGGAGTTTGGACCGCAACAGTCTATATACTATTATTTAATATATACATAAAAAGTCCTGCCCCAAAAGTTTGTGGACTATTTAATATCTTAGACCATGTAATCTCAAGAGACTCTTAAACCTTATTTTGGATTGTATGTATTTTCTCAGGAGACACCATCCTCCCAACATATCTTCTAAAAAAGTATCTCCGTGTCAGGCATTTCTGGAGGTTTTGCAAATCCCAAACCAGGAAGTGACAATAAGATTGTATTCCATAACATATTTCACTGAATTTCTATAAGAACACTGTGCACACCGAGTGTCTCCTCCATCCTGTAGACAAGGCAAATTATTGCACTGAACTCGAGTCCTGCAGATCCGGCGTGAAATTGTTACTGTTAATGTGAAAATACGGTCTCAAGTTCAGTCGTGAGAGAGAGGCTTCTTTGCTGAGAACAGAGAAGGAGTCTAACGTTCAAAATCTATGGTTAAACTTTATCATTAACGTTTAATGTAAAGGTGATATGTTTGAATTTTGTGTTCATACAATGGAAGTCAATGGGTCTAATGTTGTTTGGTGTTGATACAGCAACCAACGGCTCACTCCACCCCCCCCACCTTCCTTTCGGCATTATTGTTAGGGGAATACTCACTCCTACATACAGACTAAACGCAAAATATGTACGACGTCATCGTTTTTGAAAAAATGCTGCCTTTTTTACACGGAAACGATAACGTCGTCGTTTTCAAAAACTTGCACTTTGAGACCCCAAAATGCCGTTGTTGTGTAAATGAACAGCCAAAACTCATAATACGTTTTTAGTTGAAAAGGGTCTTGGGTAAACGGCCTCTGTGACATGTTGTCATGTTTTAGCTTCTTTACCGGAGGAGATTGTGTATTTATGAAACGCGCTCTGCAAAGCTGTTAGTCTATTTTGTGCTACTGTAGAAACAACATGGTGAGTTCCATGTAAGGGGACCCGCTGTATATGTAGATTGAAATAGGTCATTCTAAGATAATAAAAAACATAACGGTTCATTGTGTAATGTCTTTATATATCTGAAGACATAGTTATGTATAGTATATTGCATTTCTGTCAACAGATCCTCCAAAAAATTACACACTGCACCTTTAATAGCAAAAACCGCTTGGCAATGTCAAAGAGAGACAGAAAATGACTGAGCTCATCAGATGCCCGGGCCGGCCGATGTCATTAGTGTCACAGTAGCAGAGTCAGCCGAGCTGACATTATACAAAGACACGGCTGCCAGAAAACAATTGATTGAGCTCATTTGGGAAAGTCTCCTTTGCGTACGACAGACCGCGGCCTCATATACAAACACACTCACATTCTCAAAGGTCAATGTGGGAGCTGGGATGCTTTTAAATAACCATTTATCACTCCCTCTCAAGTCTTCCCTGGCTAAATTACCAGAGCTTTGCTGACTCACCACATGACTTCACCTGCACCAACGACACAAGAAAGATCTGATATAACACACGTGTACGGAATGCCTCACAAACAGTAGATCCATTGTCCTCAAAAATACAAGTTCAAATTGTTCTCCCAACAAAGATAACAGTGTATGTTGAACAAAGTTTTTTAGTAGAAGAAGCAGGTATTATTTTGAGAATGATGAACAAAGTCAGTCTTAATGTGGTAAAAACAAAGATTACTTTGTTGACTGTACTTAGATGTCTTAGTGATTGTCCAAAGCGCGTCAAGAAGTTTGACCAACTTACAAAACTGTGTAATCTCAAAAAACAATTGTATTATTTGAAAGTTGTCAGCATGCATTGCAAGATTTTCAATTCGTCGGTCAAAATTATTAAAAGGATTGCTATTTAAGTATTTGCTGGCTTTTTTTGTCATTGTAAGTTACCTTTACTATTTAGAGCTCCATTGTTAACTATGATGTTTAATGATGTTTGATGATTGTTACCATGATTGAGGCTCATGTGCTTAGTGTTCAGGTCTGAAGTAAATGATGCAGCGAGGCCACTACTAAAATGTTTAAAACACAAAAAGCTTAAGCAGTTACTTAATAAGAGTGTGTATATAATAATAGACCAATAATATATTAACTTTATATTAAAAAAAATTGAGTTAGGTCATCTTAGTCAATAGTTGAGTGAACTCAGAAATTAGATTGTTGCATATTTATTTTAAGTATTTTATTTCAATTGACAGTCATGTGACATTACTCAGTTAATTGAGTAAGGAGAAATAATTAGCCAAAAGTTGAGTAAACTCAAAAAAATTGTGAAGCAAGTTGCCTAGAATTTTTATGTTAAGTCAACTTTTCATTTTTTACAGTGCTGAGAGTGCCACAGATACAGTCTTCTTTAAATGTGATTTTCCAAGCTCAATAATTTTTACTTTGAATCGTCGCTTCAGAAAATAAAGACTGAACAATTAATGTCACATCACTTCACTGCCTAGCGAGAAATATTATTATATGCCATTTTAAGCAATAAAACAGTGTCACAATGTCCACTAAACACAAAATAATCAAGCCCTCAAAAACCATTGGAAGCATGTCCATTAACTCATGTCTATATGAGCAATATCGACATGAGTTAACGTGAGCTAACAATGAACAATGCTCCTACAAATGTTCATTTTAACATTTAGAAACCAACTATAAACACCCTATATCTGTTAACATTAATGAGCAATGAACTAAAATACATTTTATTTAAACTACTTAAAGGTCCAGAGTATGAGTTTTTGCGAATTATTGCGAAGATGTCGTGAATTGCAACCAACGACTCACTCCACCCCTCCCTTTCGAAGCACTTCGCTGGCTGACACAGAAGTAAGATGTCATCACGTTTTGCTTCTTTACGAAAAGCGCACTGTAAAGCAGTTTGTCCGGCTACTGTAGAAACAATATGGTGCATTCCATGTAAGGGTATGTAGATAGAAATAGATCATTCTATGATAATAAAAAAACATAATGCTTCATTGTGTAGGTCTTTTTACACCTCTGAAGACATAGTTATGTACAGTATATTATATTGCATTTCTGTCTAAAGACCCCCAAAAGATTACATACAGCACCTTTAAGTCAAACTTAAAATGCATGCATTTGAAGGTACTGGAGAAAAAATACATAATACACAAATCAAATATCTATCTTAAAAAAGAATTTAGACCTACTTTCACCTTTCTGATCCATTTGCAAAGACTTTTAACCAGCTGTTCCCAATGTAATTTTTAATGGATTTCCTTTTCTCTTCAAGTTAGCACAGGCTTCCCATCTGACTAACCACAGGTCGGGTTCATCACATTAACTACGGATACATTCCAGTAAGACCCGACAACAGAAAGTTTCCCGAAAAACTAACCTACTAATTCATGTGAAATGTTTTGCTTGAAAAGTTTGCTTGTGCCATCTTTCGCTTCATAACAAACACCACTTGGTGTGAAATATTTTGATATAATGTTAATACATTCATGCATTTGTAAGCATAGCTCAAGTGTCCAAATATCATTTTTGGCAACTGTCTAAAACACTGAAAGGAATGTTTTAAATCAGACGGCCTGGCAGCACAGCGATGTGTCAAAAACATAAGCTCAAGGACGGTCAGTGTTGACAGCACCATTGATTCCGTTTGGACATAACAATTAACAGCACGCATTTATGTTTTTACAAAATACGTGCAAAAATGGAAAAAAGTTGACCTGTATTCCAATGAGAACCGTGTGATTTCGGTGTCGTTGTGGATCCATTTGAACTCCAAAGGCCAGCTCCCCTCGGCCATACACGTCAACACTAACCGATTCCTCTCCAGGTGCAACTGACTCGGTACCGGTTCTGTTTTGAAGTAAGGTGGAACATCATCTGCAGGAAGACAAAAAGACAGACAGACAATGAGTGAGCAAGAATAAACTGTTGAGTTCTCGTTCAAAAACTAGCTTCTAAGTAGGTCCATGGGTATCTAACAATAACGTTAGAAAGTGCTCAATCGAATGGAAAGATATGTGAAGCACATGATCATTCTTCTGCTGTAGAAGGAAGATTTGAGAGCTACCATAACAGATAAGTAACTTAGAGCCGGCGACTGAAATTTCGATTCTGATCCTAATCATCGGTGTAAATATAGACCCAATTAAATGAACGGTTGGATAATACAATTATAAGATTGAATGATAATCAAGCATTAAAATTAAACTGTCAGAATGATCTATTAGGCCAACGGTTTGCCGTAGATCTCTGGTTTCACTAATTTAGAGGAGGTTTCAGCTCTTCACAGGAGAAAGAAAACCAGGAGGTGTGGAGCATTGAATGCAACTACTTGATGTATTGGGATGAATCTTAAAAATCGAAGTAAATCTATATCATAATAAATAAATGTAAAAACAAACATCGTAACACAAAGAACACACTTTTAGGCGACCACAGAAATTATATCATATAAAAATACAATAAAAAAATGTATTATCATATTTACACACACACACACATATATATATATATATATATATATATACATATAATATATCTAAAATATTTAATACATTTATTAATATCATTGCATAATAAAAATACCAAACCAAGTTAAAATTATTTAAAGAATAAAGAAACGCAATTTCAACAAATTTATGTGAATATATATAATATATTATTGTAACTTTTCTTTCTTTCTTTCTTTCTTTTTATTTATTTTTTATTTATATATATATTCTAAAAATACAAAACATTAAAAAACATATGTATTTATATAATAATAATAATATCAATATTCTAAAAAATACAAACACATTTTCAAAATTATATATATTTAAATAATTATAATAATAATATGGATATTTATAACATCAAAATATATACATTCTAAAAAAGATATATTAATATAAACATAATTACACATACTGTACGTGTCCGTGTGTGTTTTTCAACTGAGAAGACAACTATCACAAACTTTTCATAGCATAATGTATGGCACAATGACTAATATTAGCCTAAAAATCATGTCTAGACAACTCTAAAAAAGCATGCATATCCACCAGAACCATTACACCACCCATGCAGCTTTGAGATAAAATTGCTAATATAAGATGCACTAATCTCAATCTTTCATATTATTTGGAACAGATACTGTAGTATGCAAAGCAGGATTCAACCACTGTTAAGTAGGAAATGAAAAATGTTCAAATGCCCTTCGGTTACTCAGAGGGACACGTGATGTCTGTGAAATAAAGAGAGCAAGCGTAGGGGTGTTAATGCGATGCATGGTTTGGGATATTAGCAAACTTTTATGAAAATGAGGTGGAAGGAGCTGCACATGAGAGATTTGATCAGACGGGCGAGGCTAATTGTTCCCAAGCGTTCGGAGCTGCACTTTTATCTCTGATAGAGAGATAAGACGACAGAAGCCGAGCGAGCGTGCGAGAGAGAGAGAGAACGAAAGATACAGTTAAAATAGGGGAAAAGACATTGATCATCGATGAGTATCAGGACTCGGGTTTCTCCCTCATTAGAGAACAAACGATCCGGCCCGCTAAAAGCCTTAATGATCCGTCAATGGGGCTAACAAACACTCTGATGGGCGTCCGAGCGGCCAAAGGAGCCGAGACACAACACTATGATCACAGCGTCTCCGTTACTGATACTGTAAACGGATGCAGTGATGGGATTACGATCCGCCGTAACCATACATGAGCAAACCGGTAACAAGTCCTCCGGGAGCAAATTGTGTGAATTGTAAAGGGACTGTTGGGACACGGATCTTAATTGACCGACATGAAAGCACGCGGATGGGTGAAAAGACTAAGGCTTTTGAAAAACAGAACTTGCAACACCATAGGAAGTCTTCTGAGAGGAGCTTCCCTAATAAGCGCTGGTGTTAGTCGGTGAAAACTGTAAATTTCACAGACGTGGTTTTTTAAAAGACTGTCGGACGGGTTCAAGACGGGAGGTTACGTGCTTTCAGAAGAAGCGCAGCAATTATGGTCTCTGGATCTTCTGCGCTTGTTATTGTGAGTGCGGAGAAAGGTGGAGAGGGGTCAGGTGAGAGCCCCCCGGGACCACACTGGTTTTTTTGGAGACAGGTGGCCGGGATGCCAAAAGGGATCAGCGTGGCTCGAAAACCACGGCACAAAGAGAATCTCCTTCTTAACTCAGTAATGAGTATCACACACACACGAGCGCATGCACACACTGCCCAGGGGTTAACATCCATAATTAAACCGAGTCTATCTGGTTTCTATTAAAAGTAAGGGCAGCTCTGGCCCTTCTCACACCCGCTCTCATAATGATCCATCAAGCTTTGGACTAATTAAAGAGAACTGGAGGTGTAACATGCTTGCAAACATAAAGACACAAACAAATACACAAATACATTTATGGTTTTAACTAACTTGTGTGGGTTTGCTTAAATCCATGGACACTTCATCTCAAACCCACACATCTTTAACAGCCGTGTCATCTGGGCACATGGCATCTGTTGACAGAGCCACGGCGGTGGCTGTTTGTCTTTATTTAGCCTGAGTGCGGATGTGTGCGTCCCAGAGAGACACCCAGAGCAAGGCCAGCGCTGATAGGAACACTTGTCCCAAACTCCAGTTCAATAACCACAAGGCCATTCTGTCCCTAAATAAACTGCTTTTCCCAGAATGCCTTGCTAATCCCTCTCCACCTTTCTCCCTCTCTGAAGTACCATAGCTAAAATATGAAATATATTGCTATAAAATGCCTTTTATAGATTAGAGACGGTACCCCTAGTGACTTGGGATTTGCAGAAAAGTCAAGGGTTCTTCTAATAGATATAGGTGGAGCAAAATGTTACACAGAAAAAAAATGAAGGGGCCCTCTTAGACTGACGGAAACACAATGGACATTGGTCTGACACAAAATACAAACAAACAATAAAAATGATAAAAATGGAGTACGATAACGCTTGTATAAAGAATGGAAATCTCAGCCTTAACAATTTACAGTTTGTCATTTGATGTATGGGGCCATTAACTCTATTGCCAGACCTGAACACCAGCACTAGACCTAAAATGTGCACCGTAAATATACACTGAGACCTTAAAGGGATAGTTCACCAGAAAATGAATATTCTGTCATAATTTATTCACCCTCAGATTGTTCCATCAAATGTTCCACAAATGGAGATATTTGCAAGAATGTCAGTAACCAAACAGATCCCATCTCACATTTATTTTCCCTACTATGTCAGTAAATAGGGGATGAGATCTGTTTGGTTACTGACATTCTTCCAAATATCTTCCTTTGTGTTAGGCAGAACAAAGAAATTGATACTGGTTTGGAACAATCTGAGGGTGAATAAACCATGACCGAATTTTCCATTATTTGGTAAACTTTCCCTTTAAAAGAACATTTAGTGTTGTCTGTAAAAGCTCCCACTTCATCCCAGATAATGTTAAGGGATTGGAAAGATTCAATGAAAGCAACTGGCCCTTGTAAGACATTGTGGTGAAAACGTTTGGGAATGTCTAGGTAATGCATTGAATGTAAATAACAGTCCAGATGTCCTGATTAAACTTTTCCAGAACACACATTTGATTTTATACATTGTGAGGACTTTTATTCTGTATAAAATTCTTCATTTACTCTATTCCAAATCT
The DNA here is from genome assembly GCA_008369825.1 of Triplophysa tibetana. NCBI lineage: Eukaryota > Metazoa > Chordata > Actinopteri > Cypriniformes > Nemacheilidae > Triplophysa > Triplophysa tibetana. The sequence goes on along the minus strand of CM017894.1, from coordinate 19,042,459 downwards.
GTATAGATTCTTTCTCTGTGTTCATCAAAACAAAGACATTTATACAGGTCTTGAACAACTCGAGGGCGAGTAAATGATGACAGAATTAACTTTTTTTGGGTGAACTCTCCCTTTAAGGTCACTTTATTGGCATGAAAAAAATTGCTCTAGTGCAAATCTACAAAGAGAGAAAAAATGCAAAGTTAAGTACCATAAAATAAAGAAATATATATAATACAATGTTAGCGCAAAAAAGCGGCCAAAAAATTTGAGTAATGTTGAAACCAACCTGTGAGAACATTTTAGGTGGTCCTCCTCACTAGCTAAACGGGTTTAAAATTTGGTCAAATCATGTTTTACTCCGAATCTAATAATATCAACAGGTTTGGGAATAGAAAATATCATTAACCTGATAACAATGAAAGTCTTTGAGAAGTCCTCGGCCTGACACAAATGTGTGTGTGGGCGAGGAAAGTTAATTTCCCCACAGCTGGAATAAAATCTCTCCAGTGGACTAAGCAAATTACAGAATTATGATTATGGAAAGCAAATCTAATCCGACATTACGACAGAAAACACAGCAGGCCAAGGATATTCCTGTATAGAGGACAGGATTCACCTCTACAGCATATAACTTCTATACAGCTTATAACCCCAAACACAAATGTAACATCTTCAAGCCTTTAAAAACACTGGCAAATATAAAAAAAGGTACAAGTGGTGCCAGGTCATAATGTCATGCAGTGTTATCTCGTGCGAGCGAACATCCTTACGTGAGGCCGAATACTCTTGGGATGACTGCATTAAGGTAATGTATGATACATTTGCCATAGACACACAGAAACAAGTCAGAAATACAGACAAAGGCAGTTTGTCAACCCAGCGTACTGCCAACTGCACTGTTATCATTACGAGGTCAGCAGGTGATATGCTGAGATGTTTTAGTTTGGTTCTTAGTTTCATTTTAAACCTGTCAGTTAAGCAAAGAGGAACTATCCTAAACCACGTAATTTTATTTATAAACTGTGCTGGTACCTGTGGCTGAAAGCATGGAAATGACCGCACTTACCTTCGGTCCAGTGACACATTTTGTACATTTTGCCGGGTGCATGTACGTGTATGTGTTTTGTATGCAGTGCGTGTCGTTCCCAAGCAAACAAACCATGTATTATTAAAAAGGAAAGAACATTGACTGCCTTCATTTTTCAGCACCATGGGAGCCCCCAGGGAGCCAAACTGACCACGCTTCACCTTTGCGGTTTATAAAAAACGGAGAAGGCGGCTGTGTTTTTAAAGTTCTTGTATTTAGGTGAACCAATGAAAGTAGAAGAAAGAGAATAAGAAATGGTTAAACAATAGAATAAGGGTCTGAAAGCAGGTTTATTTTAGCTCCAAAATGGACTCACACTTCATGTTTATAGTAAATCTTTCTAACCTTTCATCATTTACTCACCCTATGTTTCTGCAAAACACAAAAGAAGATATTTTAGAGGATGTTGGTGACCGAACGACAGTAGCCCCCATTGACTTTCGTTGTACGGACACAAGACCACATTTCTCAAAATATCTTTGTTTGTGTTCGACAGAAGAACAACATAAACTTTAAGTCCTATTTGCTATGATGTCACATTTGAATTGCACTGTGGGAAATAGGGCTCTTTGTAAAACTAGACTCAAAAAGTACAACTTTCAAACGCAGTCCAGACTTGAAGCACTTGTGCGTTGAGTAGCACTAGACTAAAGACAATTTCATCTTCGTGTGTATTTGCGCTCATAGCTCAGCATGTTTGTCCTTTAATCTGATGAACTTTTCAATTTTCTGCTATTAGAAAAAGAGCAGAAACAATTATTTAGGTATAATTGTCCTAATTGCTGCCGTCCCGGTGGGAGGCGAGTGGAGAGGAGGATCATGGGAGCTGTGGTTGCCCAATGGAGACAAATGATGTGAAGCTATTATCCGAGCACTCTTGCCGTCCTCGCAATTTCATTAAAGAGCAGATGGGAATGATTAGAGCAGTAACATCAAGTATACTTTTAATGGTCTTATTATTATTCTACTGTTATTTATCACTAATTCGACTATTGTAGCTATTCATAAACTGTACACAGGACATAGCAAATTAGGTTCGTATAACTTTGTCTGCATTTTCTTTCTTTATACTGCATGCTTGTGAGGTCATTTCTGTTTTTATTTGTGTGTATCTCTTCCATTACACGAATAGACTCATACTTTATTCAGATACATTGTGATAGGCTTCCAGTGGATTATGGGATTGATTCTGCATCTTTTTAAGGCCCTAACAAACACTTGCTGCATAACAACACATTTTGACTTGTATGAACGCACACACACACACACACACGGAGAAGGCTCAGGTATCAATTCATGTGAATCAATGGAGTACCATGTCTTTAAGAGAACATGTGCTCTGAATCTGCCATCACAGTTGAAGGTCACAGCAATCTCTCACCTTGTCACTGCCATAGGTCAAGTGGCTTTTTCACAAGACTCACGGACAGAAGCATGCTACCCACACATTCGTTTAAACTCTTCTATGGAAAAAGAAAACTTTTCTAGAGTCAAATAGCTATACTGACCCTAACCCAAAGCGACCTACTGTTAAGTGTATTCATATATTTTACCAGTATGTGTGTTTCCATCTAACTGCTAAGACAACGCTGTACCAAGTGAGCTACAGGAACACTGCTCAACCAAATTTACCCGTTAGAATTTAATAGTATACTATATGCACAATGTAGTATCTATTTTTCTTTATTTTCTATGTTATCTTTCTGTGTCAAGTCATCCTCTGCATTACCAACAAAGTGTGCATTTCACCTTTTCAAGCCACTGTCAATTTTACTTTAGTGCCAAAAAATTAAAATTTTACTTCCTAAATGCATAATTTATTCACTTCCGAAATGAGAAATGGGGTTGGTGCTGTAAGCGTAATGCCATCTTGCGGTGTTGGTTTTGTGAGGTTCGAGTGGTTTTGGAAGAGAAATCTTAAGGCTGCGAGCAGTCAGGCCACACTAATTCTTAATAAAGTCTTAATGAACTACTAATGAAGAAACCTTGTTACTTTACACTGCGTCTGGCTTACGTGCAGACATAAAAAAACAAAGTGCAGAGTCAAAGGAAGAAAGAAAGAAAGAAAGAAAATGTATTTAAATAATACAGACTTTAAAAAATCAAGGCCTAGTGGTATTTCGTGTAACCTTATTTTAAAAGTTATGAGAAATACAACTCAAGCAAATTTGATTCAACTTAAAAGGCAACACAACTTTTTTGTCGAATTATTTATATTGAATGTTTCATAGTTGAACTATGGTTACTAGGTAAACCATTGCAAATTGTCATAATGATAATGGTTAACAAACATTCTGATTTTACAAAGCCATGTCTGCATTAGTGAGACCTTTTTTGTTGTTGCTAAACGTTGGAAGTTTTACTTCCTACTGAGTCAAAATGTCCAAATCAATATTTATTCCCCAAGTAATTTACAGTTTCATATTCCAATATTTCATCAAAGGATCCCAATCGCATCCAGATGTTGTGGCTATTTCCCTGAATTCTCACTAACCACAAAACCACCGCATACAGAAATAACATTGATGCTTACTTCTGTACGCACCACTCGTATTCGCTTAAAATATTTATACTCCTGGAACAATTCAGTACTGTTCACACCTTCAGTATGACAACATGCTGTTGAGAAAACGTACATTCTGCTTATGTGAATCCAGTCCAAAGATACTGTGCTACCCATGCCAACATGGCCTCAACATACAAAACTGCATAGTCAGAGTTAAGCCTCATGTACAAGCCTTTCAGGCCAAGCAGATGTGAACAGACTCCTTTCTGGCTCTCATCACAGATTTGCTTTACCATATGTGAACTCTTTGCCCAGTAGTCCATCAGCTGCCAATACACGGAATCAACAGCCTCTCCCAACACATATCCATCAAACCCTCGGTAATAGATAAGACTCAGAAGAAGAGAGGAGACAAGCACTGGAATATTACACAAAACAAACAGCTATGAGATAAAAGATGTGTGGATGCACATGGAAGTGTATCCATACATAATCAACTTTACTCTATATCAATATGTTCCAGCTGCTCTATCAATAAGGGCAATTTTACTGACACCTCTATTAACCGACCTGTCCGTCTTCTCTTCCGCACCGCCCCTTTTGAAGACACTCTCTGCCTCAGAGACGATGTCATTACCGGACGGCATGCTGAGCGACACGTCTCTTAGCCAGTTAGTCCATCAACATGTGAATGATTGACAGCTCCAATGACCCCATCATTCTATTTCACACTTTCATAAATGTGTGATCTCCTCCCACTGGAAAGTCCACTGACAGCAGACAACTTTCCGGGCTTGTCACTGGAATAAGACGTCTTTATTTCCCTAAAGAACTTTTGCAAATTATGTACACTTGTGATGGAAAGAGTCTGAGAGGAGGGGAAAGAGGAGAAAGAACAGATTTGACAGCTTGTGTGCTGCCCCCTGTTGGAAAAGTCGAAATGATCACACACATCCAAATTTAGTAAGAGTTCAGGTTAGAAAAACTGTACAATGACTGTTTGAGTTGAAGTTGTAAATATTTATAACTCATAACGCTGACATAAAAGTAACAATTGAGGTCGAGTTAAAGAAAGGCAGCCCAAAAAGAACTAAGGGGGATGGTTCACACAAAAATGAAAATTTACTCACCCTCATGTTGTTTCAAACTTGCATACATATTTTGATATGTTGAACACAACGTAACATATTTGGAAGAATTTTAGCAATTGACAGTTCTGGGACATCGTTGACTAGTATAGTAGGACCGATTTAAATGGTAGTCAAAGGTGCTCAGAACTGTTAGCTTTCCTAAATTCTTCAAAATATCTCATTTTATGTTCAACAGAACAAAAAAATATCCAATAATGTTTCTACTATGCTATTGAGTGATATTCAAGAACCGAAACCAGCTTACATTCTTCCAAATATCTTTCTTTCTTAAAAAATATTCTACATACCATATTATACTGTATATGGAACAGCTTGATGAGGAGTAAATTGTGACAGAATTTTCATTTTTGGTTTAACTGTTCCTTAAACATCTGGTCTGTTTGCTTTAAGACATCACAGTAAAATAGAAACAACTAGTAGGATGTAAATCAAAATGTAAGCATTCAAAAACTTGCCACAAAAATGTTGTAATTAAATTTACTTACTAAAAATGGTGTACCGAAAAAGTAAATCTTACTATCCTTTTCAAACCACGTTATATGAACATTTTGTAAGATTCTATTTTGTCAATTCTTACAACTATACTTTAAAGGGGTCATATGGCGCGAATATGTGTGCGAAAATGTGTTTTTCTTTGTATTTGGTGTGTTAAAAGTTGCCAATGCATGTTTTAGACATCAATTATTGCAAAAATATAAGTGTCAGAACCAAATGTTCCAAATATGGTAAGAGGCGTTACTTTCCATCAGACGCTTGCAGTATTCGACCATTCACTACGGTTAACTGGCCCATCATAGCACACCTTTGTAAAAAATCTGCGCGTTTCTGGCAAAGTGGAGATACAAACAAGAATGGTATGTGTAAAATATTTTTTTTAACTTTAAATCGTAAATACACATTGCATCTAAAACAAACGATAATATTTTTTTTAGCCGTGTCATATCACCTTTTTAATTAATAACATCACAAATTAGACTTTGTTGTTTCCCACCCAAAGCACTGGGAATTATCTTGTGATTCTAAAACTATAAAGGAGCCATTTTTTAAGATTTCTCTGAGAAGTAGGGGACATTTGTACACCAGTTCACTGATATCCATCCAAATCCTTTTTAAATCCATCATCATTTCTCACTCATCATTCTCCCTCAACATGACTAATATACACAATGTCCTTTTTAAGACACACACACAAAAACACACACCCAGCCCCTTCTAAACCTAAAGCATGTGATTTGCCACCTTACGATGAGCAAGTCCTGAGAATAGCCCTGGTGTTAATGAAACAAAAAGTCACACTTTAACCTGACACAAGATATCACACATACAGCAGGACAAACTCCATATAGCACAAACACTTGCACCACTTACACAGATCTAGAGCCATTGAGAGAGAGAGTTGCGGCAACTCCGTTGACTCCACTTTTTCACAGCGATTGCGGTTCGTGGAGCCTCTCAATGGTTCCCGGAAGTTAGTAAAGCATGGAGCTGCGGCTAAGCAGACCAAATAAGGTAAACTTTTAACTCACTTAAAGACGCAAGACATTTAAGAAATAAAACATTTAAGAAATAGAGCATTTATAGAGAAAACTATCTAAAGGCTCCATGAATCACGTGACACTTCCGTTGTCGCGACTCGCTCTCTCAACTGCTCAGCACACAGCCAACAAACTATATGCCAGGGGTTTTGCTTTCATATTTACAGAAATGTTTAACACCCGTCGGTCGCACAATACTGTATGGATTATACATTTTATTTAAATGTACTTAGAGAGCATATAGGTATTTATGTGAAATATTTTATTTTATCACAAAACAATACAAAGCCCTCAAGAGCTCATTTGAAACAATCTCTTTGAAATAATTCACTGGTTGTTTTACAAGTTGGTCCCATGCGTGCAGTTGGCAATTCAGAATAAGATATACAGTGTGGTTCAGATTTTGTACTTTATAGTCAAATTTATAGTCACAGACACTTAAAACTGTTCTTATTCAAGGATTTAGAGTTAGTGGAGGAATATATTGTCTCTTGCTACGCATATATTAACACTATTATTCACATGAACTAAAACGAGCTACTAAAAATGACGGCAGAACAGCCGTAAGGTAAAATGCTGCTTGGTCATGTTACTCTTGAGAAGGTGAGGAAAAAACTAGTAAAAGTTTCTTTTTTCGTACCTTTACATGCTATTGTATTTCAGTAAAAAACTGTTTGCGAGAGTTGCTGTGTTAAGGAAGTTTGAGAGAATCTAACATCGAATAAATTGTCACGCATCTTGATTTTCGCTGTGACGTTAGGTTTAGAAAATAACAACTGTGCAAGAAAAAAATAATAAAATGCCTGGCTTGAGGAGCCAGCTCAGTTATATTTAAGTCCAAAAAAATAAAAACAAGCATGTTCTAGTAAATCTGACTGTTCATGTCTTTCACATGACATGTGGTTGAGGTTCATTACACCTCTCAACAAGAGACCTGTGACCTCGATGTGCAAACTGTTTATTAATTATTGATTGTGTTTCAAAGGATCAGACGCAAATGGGGTCAGAGTAAAAGCGCTGTAACCCTTGAGCTGCCTGCAACGTGGCATAATTGTATAGAATCAATGTATAGGAAGAACATTGTTTCTGGTTAAAAAAAAATTGGTGTTAAAGGTACAGTTTGTAGAAATCGCCGCTAGAGGGCGCACGATCAAAACAACAACAATCGCGTAGCTTGATGACGCTGTGTATAAGCGTGGAATGATGGGATATGTTGTCTTCAACTCCACCGCTGATGGAACCCATGATACATCATTCAGATGTGAATGAAAAATTATGTTAGAAGAAGAGGAAAAGTAATAAAGTTTTAGAAATGTTGCGTTTGAAGAATTACACCAGAGTAATGTAAGTTTTAAAACTAAATTGTTAGTCATAGATGTTACAGTGATAGTCCAATTCGATGGTGTGATAACACTGCGCAGTTTAAAGTGTTCAAATCAATCATAGTAAAAGTTATTTTGATAGTACCCACATCATTTGCAATAATGCAAGATGGACCGGCAGTACAAACTACTTCCGCATCTGTCTACGACAGTGTCACGGGGTTGCTATGTCAGTAAAAGTGGTAGCAAAGGTTAACGTGGATATGACGCGATTGACAGGCGACTAAAAGGCCCTGGTCCGGTGTTTAGAATGGCATTTTTCTCAGGATTTAAAAGCAGTTGGAAACATTTGAGATATTATAAGTACTCAGCTAAAAAAAATATTACATTGGCGGAGTGGTTTTTGGATATTTTACTGCAAAATTCTTACAAACTGTGAGAATTTGGGTTTTGCCTGTGTCCCACATATTTTGTGAAATGTATTTCAATGATTATTGTACACGAATTATGTCTTATTTTATTTGAGTTTAAGTGCTGACCATGCAGACCATGAATATTCAGAACATCGTCCTGCCTTTTGCTTATAATATTAATGTACTTCTAAGAATTTCTAAGAACAAGGAACTTACTCACGTGAATAAAATAAATTTAGGTCTGGTATGTTTCCATGACATAGCTTTCAATGACCTATTTACTTCCTATTTTATGAATATAAGTATTGGAACTATATTCAATAAACTTTGGACTGATTGAACTGCACTTCTGAGTCTGTGTCATTCTTAGTCTCCAGGATCCTGCAACTTTGTGTGTTCCATCGATTTGACTCTTTAACCTTCTACCTAGACAAAAAGTAATATTCTTACACAAACTCTACCTTTAAGTAAGTACAAAAAATCTGTCAAAATTATCTTCCTCCCTATATTCACAACGGTAGACGTATAATAATAATTTATGAGTTAATATGTTAGCTTGATATCATTTGACTTTAACCAATGCAAGTAATCTGCAATATTTGTTTTTATATTCATTTTTATGTGGCCTAAGGGATTTTTCACTGTGAGTTTTTGATGATGAATAATTTTCAGTCTTAATGATAAATGTTCCAGACACCAGATCTTTTTAAACTATCTGCAACCGGGCATCTAATGATGCTGCAAAAAGACCTCTTGCATCACGTACCACAATCAATCAATGACGTAACGTTGGTCCATTCTACCACCCGACGGATGCTGCGAAAGAAAGCCATTTAAACTTGCTTTGCTGTTCTGTGATACCCATTATGAAACAAGAGGCCAATGAGTCAAACACAATTATAAATGTATTAAAGAATGGAGCAGGTTCACAGCCACATCACTTATTAAGATTACACAAGTGAATTAAATGCTGCTTTTAAAATATCTGACCTTGGAGGCAGGTAGAGGAAGAAACCAATAACAACTGCGGCCATCTTTAAACACATCTACCACACAACAAGCATACACACAAATGTCGCGTAGATAGGTCACGGCTATTTCTCACATGCCCTTTGGCATTAAAGACACAAAACACACACTCATATACATCTTTATAACTCCAGAATGCAATTTCCTCATGGTGTAGAGTTAAACATGCATTACAACAGCACAGCATCACTTGCTTGCTGGACTTCTGTATACAACATCGATTATCTTAGCCAGGGTTAGTCTACCTTTTTTGACAGAGAAGAAGTGCAATTACAGGGACATTGTGAGATGTGTAGTGAATTCAATGAGGAACAGAATTATTTAAACACTATTCTTCATCAAATATGTAAGAATTATCATGAGCTTTGATCCCAATTATAAGTAATATTTTCTCCACCACCCTTTGTAAGGGAAACAAATATCAATCCAAATTGGGATGAATTTAATTAATAATGATCAATTATTATTATCTGGATCAAATTCATGATTTGGGGAAATCACTTAGCATTACGAGCAGGTAGCAAGAATCGGCATGTTTAGGGACTCCGGATTATGAGCATGAACTACAAACAACATCACGTGTGAAATAAAACAGGACTTTATTATCTAGACAAGACACATACTAATCTAACATACACACACATACAGTTAAGCATTAGAAGATGGTTGAAGTTGAAGCAGAGAGAAGAACAGAGCATGGATTATGGCAGTATATGATATTCAGAAGATCAATAGCCTGAACTAAACATCAGTTTCTTCTTGTAACGGACCTTTGTTAAAAGGATTAATGATGCCCTATGCATCCATTAATAAGACTAAGTTTGATACTTGCACGTCTTGCCCATCAAAGAAAGAAAGAGTCCTGATGCAGGTTGTTAAGGCTCCAGTTGATCTTGGCTGAAAGTGATCAGAGAGAACCAGTTTTATGCAGAGGATCTGTATCTGGAAAGACGAGGCCGCAGCCTGGCACAAACTTATGGGTTAAAGGTGAAGTCTTCTTCTAGTCCATCCTTTGGAGATGCAGAACGCATCGAGAGAAAGAAGAGCAAAAACCAAGAGAAAAGGAAGCGCGAGGAAGAGAGAGAAAGAATCTTCTCGTGGTCTCTTTTAAACTGTGAGGATGTCACATCCTACAGACGTGACTGGTCCAATCAGGAGATGGCAACTTTGGAGGGAAAGTTAACTGTTTTTGTCTTTCAGATGGTGTTTTGCATGTGAAAGCTGATTGGATGTTCACTAGAAGACTACTAAGAGTTTGATAAAACTAATTAGAAAAGAGTTACCAAAACACAACAAACATCAACGCGAAGGACATCACAAATGTAGCTCATAGACACCAAACATGATCTAAATATCATCTTGGTTAAATGAGTTACTACAAATCTAATAATTCCAGTAGTTAAACACACATTCATGGATACGTTGGATTAATGTTAAAACAGACATAACAACATGAACATTAATACATGGAAATGTTATAAATGAATGTGTACATTTCCATATAAATGCATTTATAATTGTAGGTCTATCCCCAAAGTGAGTAAAGAGAGTTCAGCTCCTTACATTCCAATGGGTCGTAAAATACTCTATCTTGATGAATTGGTGTGAGTTGCTATGGTCACCAGAGATCTTGTCCTGCCCTTGGTGTAAGTTGCAGATTGGGGGTTGACCCCCAAGCGACTAGCGTGCTGGTGGGGTGAGGGGTGTTGTTGTAATATTTAAGAAATTTAAGTAGTTATGCGTGTCTGATCGGTCTCAGGTACTACATATCCCCCCTTTCGCACGTTTTTGTCTGACCTAATAGACAACAACGAGCGAAAATTAAGATGTACATGATGATCAGACGTGTCCCGCACGCACTGCAGGTAGCTCGGGTGGACTCCTTGGCCATCGGTGCTTCCTGGAGAGGTGGGACTGCAGGTGTCAAGACATCATCAGATGTTGGGTGAGAGCTGTGTGAAGAGCTCTCTTACTAGTTTCAGCAGCTCCTGTGACTCAGGCGTAGGTAAGTCCGGCTCTCTTTGTGAGGACTCAGATCGGCACCTGTGTGTTGCATCGGATGATGCTGTCAGTGGCTGTTGGACAGCCAGTGGTGTTTCCAAAGAAGAATTTTGCCGTCTCCATGGTTTCTTCCAGTGGTTGGTCTGGTATCTGGGCCTATTACGATGGTGACGGTTTTGTCTTCTGGCTGGAAGCTTTCCTGGCATATCGTTGAAGGACATTGTGTTGTAGTGACAATGTCTGCCTTCTGGTGCAAACTTTTGAATGTTACAGTTCAGACTCAATGGTGCCGTAGAGGCCTTTCTTTCAGATGTGGCCTTATGTTTATTAAAGGCCTTCTGTGCCAGGTCCCGCAAATGATGAATGGTCATCGTATGAGGGCAGGCCATGATGCCTAAATGGTGGCTAACAATTGGATGTAGATTTCTGAGGAACAGGCTCTTGAAGCTGATATCCTCCTCCATCTCGGATTCATTGCGAGCTCCAAAATAAGCTTGTCTGAGTCTGTTAAGGTAAACTCGGGGAGTTTCCTGTCTTCCCTGTTTGAGGTCCAGGGCAGCGACCAGTCCATATTCTGTTTCTGGGTCTGAGAATTCTTGTATAAGAGCTTGTTTCAGCCGGTGGTAGTCGGATTTGACAGCGTCTGGCTGCCGTTCTAGAAAGCTCTTTACCTCTGTACCAGAAGTTATCCAAAGCAGGTGGAGTCTCTCTCGTGCGGTCACATATGGCATAATTTGCAGGTGAAAGTCTATATCCCGCAGGAAGGCATGGACATCGAGGTCTCCTGCAGAATTTGGAATGAAGCACTTGATGACTCTAGCCAGTTTGTTGAGGTCTTTAAGGGTCGCTCCATGTACCGTTTCAGGGATTATCTGGAGAAGTCCCTTCCCTTCTGTGGCTTCAGATGTTTTTAGAATGCTGGCTGGTGAGGTGTTAAGCAGAGAGGTCAGCCCCCCCCCTTTGTATCTTTGTACTGGGCTGAGGGAGTTTGCTCTGCTTACCTGCTGTGACAGTGGGGGATGTGTCTTCCACTGTGGTTCCCATTGCAGCTTGTATGAGTGTTCGAGTTCTCTTTGGACCCTGTCAAGCTTGTCTCTTGTGTTGTCCAGCTGCTGTGTCAGAGATTCAATTTTGGCATCTCTATCTGATAGTTCAAAATGGGCTGTTACTAATAATGACTTTGCATCAAACAGTTCTTTTTCCAGCTCTTCTTTGTCCACTTTTTCTAGTAGTTTTCTTTGCTCAGCAGCTGACAGAGCTATCTGAAGTCTGTTAACCTCCTCCTGTTGTTCCATCTTAACAGACTTATTTTGTGTGGTCTGGGTCTCACCTTCCAGTTGGGCTATGCGACTTTGAGCATGCTTAAGTTCCTCTTGGGACTCTGTTGCATGCAGCTTTAGGTCGTTCACCTCATTTCTCAGGTCTGTGAGGTTGTGGGCTAAGGAGAGGATGATGCTGGTCAGCTCCTTGTGGTCATAACTCTGGCTTGGACCATGTGTCATTTGTCTTCTTCCCTCTTTGTCCAGTTGCACCTGTCTCTGGTGAGGAAGGTCATCAGCAGTTCTAGGTGGTAGGGCGTCCATCACCATGCCTTGCCAGGCCATTAGATCTTCCATCTGAGACATTGGGGCAAACTTGTTCTGAGAGTTAGGGCAAGAGACTAATGCAAGACCATATAAAAGATTTAGAAATAAAGCTATGTGTATATTGTGCAGCTAGGTTTTACCACGTGTGGTTAACTGCTTTAGGTAGCTAGTGAAGTGTGTACACTATTATTATCTTAACTGCCTATGGCAGGAAGCCAAGATTTGTATGCAACCAGAGATTTAACAATGATGTAAGACTAGTCTAAATCATTTAATTAAAACTCAAAACATACTGATGGTTCTTAACAGGTTTGATCTCTGAATATTGAAGAACAGGAAGTAGAGAGAGAGAGAAGAGAGCCTTGCCGATTCTGATTATGTCAATTAGTGGTGCTCAGAATTATACTTATGCCTTATTAATCATCTAGATTGTGTAGCAATAGGAGTCATATTTCTGGAGCACATATTTAAAATAAGCAAAATCAAGAAAAAGAGATTGGACATAGATAAATAAAATAAAAAAAATAGATGACTGCTAATAGTAAAATTAACCAGTAAAAAATAAAATAGAAGGGAAGTGATCTAGTACTGGGAATAATTAATAGTACTGACATTTAACCATATAGGTCAGTGTTGGGCATCACTCCATTGTTGGCTAAGGCTGCTGCGTGTTCAGCTCCCATGCCTATGCCATTACATGTGTGTGCACTTTAGGGTCAATGTTCTATTCAAAATCCCCAATACCTATAAGAATTATTCTCTGAGTAGGCAGTTAAAATTTAATTAAGTTCAATTAAATGAGTAACTGAGCAACAATGTTCAGGAAGGAATGCACCTGAAGTTAGTTAAAGTGAGTCTGAGAAGAATTAAGGAAAGAGAGTGGAAATCAGAAAATAGAGATTTTGTTAAGAGGGAATAGTTTAAATCACTTTACACTGCAATACACGCATGCACTACTTAATGACTTCAATTACATATGCTATGCTAACCACTAACTATTGAAGTTAGGTATTAGTAAGCTCAACTAAGGCCGCTAGGTCATGTTAGCTTAGCTTAGCGAACAAATATCGATTGTTAACAATATGGTACCAGCCAATGACACCTATGGTAGGTGGAGTCAAACTGGTTGACAAGTCGTTGTCATGGGAACCAGTGCACCCCAGGGCACTTTAGTTCTCAAAGAGTGTCTGCACCGTTCAAACAATCTCAAATAATAAAAGCGGTACACAGTTGGTTACAACATGGCGCTTACACTTAAATCAATTCAACGCTTTTCTTTAGCAAGCCTAAATGCAAATATAGATGCATTCACTAATTCTTATTATGTATGCTTTCGCTTCTCTGTAAACAAGTACTTTAAACAGGTTTCCTGTCCTTCTTTAAGGAGTACTTACACATTCACTGTAGGTTTACACTCATTTACATACATACAGCTGTTTGTTCCTTACACACAAATACTGAAGAATTGAGAAACACACTATTTTCATTTGGCAATTGTAACACAGTACTGATCACCATTTAGCTAAACTTGTATATGCAGAGTCAAAGTTTAGATGACTGGCATAGTTCTGACTATAATTTAAAGGTCCTTACAACGCAGAAAGAGGAGCATCACTCAAATCTACCTTTACATAACACTGTACTGAGATTCCTTCGTCAGAAAACAGGTTAAACAATATTGCAATTGGGATTTCTTCGCCAAAGCATATTGATTCTGGAACAGTTTCACATGCAGCTTATCTGAGATTCCTTCGTCAGAATAGACTTATGCATTGATTAAATACTGAAATTGGGATTTCTTCGCCAAATCAGATTTACCTTACACTGATACCATTTAATCTATGTTAAGACTTTTCTAATTCATAGCAGAACTACCAAATCAATCTATCACTATCTACATTAAACAAGCCGCAAATAGCAACATACATGTGTATAGCATGTTGCATCATAACGTCTTGATTTAAAACACACTTAGGCTGACAGTAGTTTAAGCTCATAACTTTTGTTTAATCATGCCCGCATTCTCCACCAATTATGTAGTGAATTCAATGAGGAACAGAATTATTTAAACACTATTCTTCATCAAATATGTAAGAATTATCATGAGCTTTGATCCCAATTATAAGTAATATTTTCTCCACCACCCTTTGTAAGGGAAACAAATATCAATCCAAATTGGGATGAATTTAATTAATAATGATCAATTATTATTATCTGGATCAAATTCATGATTTGGGGAAATCACTTAGCATTACGAGCAGGTAGCAAGAATCGGCATGTTTAGGGACTCCGGATTATGAGCATGAACTACAAACAACATCACGTGTGAAATAAAACAGGACTTTATTATCTAGACAAGACACATACTAATCTAACATACACACACATACAGTTAAGCATTAGAAGATGGTTGAAGTTGAAGCAGAGAGAAGAACAGAGCATGGATTATGGCAGTATATGATATTCAGAAGATCAATAGCCTGAACTAAACATCAGTTTCTTCTTGTAACGGACCTTTGTTAAAAGGATTAATGATGCCCTATGCATCCATTAATAAGACTAAGTTTGATACTTGCACGTCTTGCCCATCAAAGAAAGAAAGAGTCCTGATGCAGGTTGTTAAGGCTCCAGTTGATCTTGGCTGAAAGTGATCAGAGAGAACCAGTTTTATGCAGAGGATCTGTATCTGGAAAGACGAGGCCGCAGCCTGGCACAAACTTATGGGTTAAAGGTGAAGTCTTCTTCTAGTCCATCCTTTGGAGATGCAGAACGCATCGAGAGAAAGAAGAGCAAAAACCAAGAGAAAAGGAAGCGCGAGGAAGAGAGAGAAAGAATCTTCTCGTGGTCTCTTTTAAACTGTGAGGATGTCACATCCTACAGACGTGACTGGTCCAATCAGGAGATGGCAACTTTGGAGGGAAAGTTAACTGTTTTTGTCTTTCAGATGGTGTTTTGCATGTGAAAGCTGATTGGATGTTCACTAGAAGACTACTAAGAGTTTGATAAAACTAATTAGAAAAGAGTTACCAAAACACAACAAACATCAACGCGAAGGACATCACAAATGTAGCTCATAGACACCAAACATGATCTAAATATCATCTTGGTTAAATGAGTTACTACAAATCTAATAATTCCAGTAGTTAAACACACATTCATGGATACGTTGGATTAATGTTAAAACAGACATAACAACATGAACATTAATACATGGAAATGTTATAAATGAATGTGTACATTTCCATATAAATGCATTTATAATTGTAGGTCTATCCCCAAAGTGAGTAAAGAGAGTTCAGCTCCTTACATTCCAATGGGTCGTAAAATACTCTATCTTGATGAATTGGTGTGAGTTGCTATGGTCACCAGAGATCTTGTCCTGCCCTTGGTGTAAGTTGCAGATTGGGGGTTGACCCCCAAGCGACTAGCGTGCTGGTGGGGTGAGGGGTGTTGTTGTAATATTTAAGAAATTTAAGTAGTTATGCGTGTCTGATCGGTCTCAGGTACTACAGATGACACTCTTTCTTTAAATCTTTTGACGAGATTTTGGCCTTGAACGATGGTTAAAACACATCGATCTTCTATAAAAACATACATTGGCTGACAAAGCAAAGCAGGACAAAACACAAGTCCGGAGTGTCATTCGTGAGGTTAATGGATTATTGGATGCAGCATTTGAGAAAAATTCAGGAGGAAAACCTTAATATTCAAAGCACCGATATTGGGCTTCCGGTCTAATGAGAAAATTCCTTGCAAAGCAATTGCCCCGGATGAAGCAAAGCCAAGAAACTATCAAAGTAACAATTAAACTAACAATGTCTCAATACTTTTTAAACACGTATGAAGTGCAAAGCACAGAAAAAGGCTTCCACAGACAACGCAATGTTCAGAGGAATGTAAAAGCCGGACGAGCAGACTCTGACCCAGAGCTTTTCACGTTCGCTCCCTTTTTGATGCAGATGAAGTCCTAATGGATTTTCCAGATGCATTATTCTCCCGCTCTCTATGACAAAGCATAAAATGCCTTCCTTCAGGTGACGGCATAGATGGGGAAGTTCTTGGGTGCCTTTGAAAGCATCTTTGGATTTTAGGCCTGGTTTACCAAAGATTGTACCGCACTATTACACCTCCAAACAAAGTTCAAAAGTGCAATAAGTACACTTCTATTATCTAATTAAAGTGCTCTATTGTCAGACATTAATTTTGTGCATAATAAACTCAAATATTGTCTTAAGTGCTGTCATGGTGTCTTAAAGTAGCACAGCTGAGTGCACTTATATCTTAAGATCAAGTTTATCTGTAAAAGTACTAAAACTCCGATTTGTATATTGAGAGCAAAATAACTGTGTGAAAATAGAGCATTTTTATATACATTATTTGCATTTCTCTGCATTAACTTTATGTAAAGTCCTGCCAGAACTTCCCAAAATCTTCATACAGTAAATGTTCAAGATCTATAATCAAGATTATTAAGATTATTAAATTAGAAAATAAAAATATCGCCGGCCATTCTAGTTTCTTTATACTTCAGTCAGAAACTAGAGCTCTCTAACAATTTATGTTATTGCATCCAAAATAAAAGTTTGTGTTTGCATAATATATGTCTGTGTACTGTCCATATTAATTTAGCATTTATAAACACATAATTATACATGTATACATATTTAAGAAATATCGGCATGTATTTATTTATACTAACTTACTATTTTAATTATACATAAATGGGCGGTATGAGTTTCACATAGTGATTAATCGTTTGACAGCCCTATAAGTGAAACTCCTGTATAACTATACTGGTGGTCCACCAACTTGACCAGACCAACATTACTAAGCAAAAACCAGCCTGGACCTTGATAAACAATAATGCTCGTCTTTTCAGAATGAAGAGTAGAGTACGAATTAAAAGAAGACCTTCCTCCTGGAGCGAAGAGCGGTGAGGAGGAAGACAGTGATGCGACTGGAGAGAGACAGATGTTCTGGGAAGTGGGTACAAGCCAAATGAGACACCCCTGTGCACCTGTCAGACTGAGGAAATCAAGCTCCTTCAATGAAGATGGAGAAACACGAACGACACCACCAAGAAATCTACAGAGAAACATTACTCAGGAAGTAAACAAGCACGGGAACGCTGCTTGTGCTTTAAGGAGCGGCCGCTCCGGCGTCTGAGCACAGACCGCAAAGCAAACTTCCTGGGAAATTGTCAGTGGTGACCAAAGGTGGCAACCATTCCTATATATAGGAAGGATGGAGAAGATTGCAGTGTGAGTTTTCAGCTCGGGTCGGAAGGTGAGAAAAAGAGAGGTGAGATGAACAGGTCAGTGTGATCAATTGTTGAGAAGAATAAGTGCACACGGAAAAAAAGAGGAGAGAGAACACAGAATTGGAGGAAAGGAGGGAAGACCATGACCTGAGATTGACACCAAACCACTTAGTTTTTGGTTGCGTCGTCACGGGGCACAAGCAACTGAAACAAAATAACTTCAGTGAGTTTAAAGTGATAGTTTGCCCAAAAATGATGTCATCATTTACTCACTTCAAACCTGTAAGAATTTCTTCTGCTGAACCCAAAAGAAGATATTTTAATAACATTGTTTACCAAACACTGGTACCCATTCACTTCTTTTGTATAGACACAAAACCAATGCAGGTCAATGAGTGCCGCCGTTGTTTGGTCTCCAGCATTCTTCAAAATATCTTCTTTTGTGTTCCGCAGAAAAAAAAACAAAGTCATGACTGAAATGTACGTTTTATGTTTTGCTTATATTATATGTGCAATGAAAACGCATTTATACACATAAAGATTACTATAAAACATGAAAACTTTAGCATGACAAGAATACAACAGCCCTTATTTTCGATTAATGAACATTTGGAATGGACTGCGAGCTATTTAGAAACTCAGTTTCATTCACAGCAGTGAGTTTATCTTGGAAGCCTTGAGAAGCCACACACTAACAGAAATCTCCTCCTCTGGAGAGAGGAAACAACATTTACTCATTTGATCTTCTCTGCCTCACGCACCGCACAAAGGTAAGACCATCTGCAATGCTAATCCAATTAGTAAATACGCGCACACCCACAAAACAGAGCAGACAGTAAAAAACCCAGAAAAGCTCGGACTCATCCGGTTCGATTTAGAAACAACGGTGTCACTTTGCAAAAGTAGGCCGAATAATTAAATGAGTGAGGCAAAGTATAGATTTCAACCTATCAGAATTCAAGGACATTAGCGTTCATTTAAGGTTTCTCACCATCTGCCGTGATTGTTTACACTTGCCTGCGTAATTAATCCCTAATTAGTGAAGACTTGCGGGCTGAGGAATACGCAACGGAGAGATGTATGGATGAATAAAGACTTCCTGACGGTGCTAAAACGAGACGATACACTACATCTAACTGCTGATATGCAATATGTTGAAGGTTAAAGGGATAATTCATCCCAAAATGAACAAAAATATTGTAAACAAATGAACCTGTACACATTTCTTTGTTTTGTTGAACAGAGAGAAAGATATTTGGAAAAATGTGACCCTGGACAACAAAACCAGTCTTATGGGTCAATTTTTTGAAATTGAGATTTGAACATAATCTGAAAGCTGAATAAATAATCTTTCTATTGATGTAGGAGTTGTTCGAAAAGGACAATATCTGGCAGGGATATAACCGTTTAAAAGTCACGAATCTGAGGCTGCAAAAAATCAAAATATTGAGAAAATCGCCTCTGAAGTTGTTAATCAGAAGCTCTGTAGCAGGCCATCCGCTCACAAAAATAAAGTTTTTATATATTTAAGGCAGGAAATTTACAAAATATCTTCATTGAACATGATCATTAATATCCTAATGAGTTTGGGCATAAAAGAAAAATCTATAATTTTGACCCATACAATGATTTTTTGTCTTTTACTAAATATGTTCCCGTGCTACTTAACACCGGTTTTGTGGTCCGGGGTCACAAATGTTAGAAAGTGACATTTCTGGCGCATCATTCACTACAATACTAGAAGAAATATTTTTTATCACAAAACAAGAAATTTTGAGGAATTCGGGAAAGCAAAAAGTTCTAGGGCACTTTTGACTACCTTTTAATATCGTTCTGCTATTGTAGTCAATGATGCTCCATTGCTAACATTTTTCCAAATATCATTCTTTGTGCACAACCAAACAAAGAAATGTACATAGGTTTGGACTAGAGAGCGAGTATTCATGACAAATCTTTTATTTTCGGGTAAACTATCCCTTTAAATTAAAGCTGAAATAAAGTATGTGACTTTGTCTCTCGCTATTTAAATCATGAAATTGCAGATTACTTTCCATATGAACTGAGTTACACTTCACAGTAAGGTTGTATCAAAGAGTTAATTTGCAAAAATAGATTTTTTGTTTTTATTGTACATTACAAGAGATATCGAACTGCAGTTGTGTGGGTTTATTTAAGTGGATGATCTAAAAAAAATACAGCTTACAAACACAGTAAAAACACGATATTATAAATATTATATAATAAGTGAAATATGTGTCTGAATATCCATAAACTGGAACCTTAGGTGTGTTTACGCATTTTCTATTTGCTGATTCATCCTTGGTTCAGTAAAAGATGTGTAAACCGCATGGCATGGGCTGACAGCTTTCCGACGCCTTTAAGCTTAGGGGAAATAACCTCAACTGGTCTCTATGCATGCTGCCAATTTCCCTCAAAACTGCGAGTCAAACGCATGACAATACGTAATCTCTGTCCCATAAACAAGAAGTTGCCTACTGAAAAGAAGGAGGGATCGCTAGCGCGATTTAAAGACTTCAAGCCGCAAATCTGGTTGTTATACCCAAGAAATCACAACAACAGGGTGAGAAGACGGTTAAAAAAATCTTAATGTGAAATTACAATGATAAACGGGTGAAAATATATGTGCGGAGAAGAAAGTTAACCTTTAACATCCAGCAGTCCCCGCGGGGCGCAGACATTCACGCATTTAAATGCCATCTACTGAACGCCAGCCGCTGCGATACAGTACAAAAACCATATGTTGACATAACTGGTTTAGCACCTGTCATACATCAGTCACATGGAAAATGTAAGGTGTAGATGTTGTGTTTATTATTTTGAAAGCTGTCAAGCATAACCGTTAGATTTGTTGATGTTCTTGTCTGTATTCTGGAGGACAACCTGGCTACATTTTCTGTTCTTGCACACCAACCCACAATTGCATTCACTCTTAATAATCAAGGCAAAATTTTGTATCGCAGTCCTGGATTATTTGGGGATTACATCTGGACCCAGACTGCATTCTGAATTTTCCGTGTATTCTGGACGGTGCAAGACCAGGTCCATATTCTTACAAGGTCTACATTGATCCTCTATAACACGAATCTCCTCAGAATATCAAGGATCTTAAAATCAAACCGTGCGTTTGCTTCAGTCTCGCATTTGGTGCGGACTCAAATCATAGAGAATATCCTTTTTTTGATGCTTTATGTTTTCCCCACATGTCTGCAAAGAATCATCAAAACAAACATTTCTTTTTTCCCCAAAAAGGATTCAGTCAGCCGCAGCTGGTATCAGAACTTCAAAGATTCCACCACCGGCCCAATCAATTAAAAATTAATTGAAGACAGGTTTCCTGGTGTGAGGAAATGACTACCCTCCTGACGTTTACAAGATATTATTTTATTTACAGTTTGATCTTTACAAAAAGTTAAAAAAGTTAAAAGACCACCTGAAATGACTTACTAGATATTGATAGAAAATATATTCAGTAAATATGAAAGATATCAGTGTACATTATAAATTAATGTAAATGCATTTGCTTACACTCTAATAAATCAAAATGTAAATTAATGCAATCTTTCGGTGGATCTATTAACAGAAATGCAATATAATATACCTAACTATGTCTTCAGAGGTGTATAAAAGACCTTATATAATGAAGCGTTATGTGTTTATGACCTTAGAATGAGAAATTTCTATCAACATACACCTTGGGTCCCCTTACATGGAATTCTCAATGTTGTTTCTACAGTTACCCTAAACGGACAAACTGCTCTACAGACGATTTCGTAAATACATGATCTCCTTCGGCAAAGAAGCGAAAACTTGACGACATCTTAGTTCTGTGTCAGCCACCGTAGTTCTTTGAAAGGGAGGGTTGTAGTGAGCTGTTGGTTGCGATTCGTATTTTTATACGATGTGTGTTTCCTTGGAATTGAACCCATGACCTTTAAATCATATCACAAAGTTTTACCAACTGAGCTGCAGGAACACAAGCTCAATTATTTGGAAGAAATGCAAAGAATAAGAAGAAATCAGTGGTTAAATGCAGCAACTGCATTTAAAAGTCTTGAAGTTGTTGTTTGTTAGCAAAACCACTGATGGCTTAATTAACTCAATCGGATGTAAACAGGACTTTTGAGACGACACAAATATGACGTTCCTCATTTGAAACGCACAGAGAAACCGGACGGCCATGAAGACCACAGCATTTTTCTCGAGATATCAGCTGTGTCTTTCAAACGGCCCAGAGCAAATGCAAACGCTTCTGGTCGTTTGCTTCAATGCATTTGGGCTCATCCAGACAGATTCCAGCATCGTTTCCGTTATATTTAGCATGCCACTCACTCGGCTGCATGGGAATTATGTTTTCTCCTGTGCCGCTAGTCAAACATTCCTGTGAGAAATCTTTGCTAATCTAGTCCTGTTTAAAAGCAGCAATTACAGGATCCACACGATTTAATTATGCTACCGTGGAAGCGCAGCGTATACGTTCCCTCCCTATGGATAATTCATGTGTGGAGAGATCAAAGCACGCACACACACATCAGAAAGTTCAGCCGTGAGGAGTTGGAAGGATCTGTGCCTGGGTTACAAGAAAGCAAACACGATGCTGTGAAGTAGATGAACACAATTATGACCACGCTTTATGAAAATGTGAGAATAACCACATTTCATTTCTATGCGACCTCCTCTCGCGACCCGATGCGAATACGAGATCAATCGCCCCATGATGCTAATAATCTAAACGGCTTTCCGATGCTAATGATGATGTCTGCAATAATTGCGAGGAATTAAATGTTATCGAGTGCCATTTGCCGCGGACATTGTCCATTTAGGCAAGTTAATCGCGTTTGTCGCAGGAGAGATGGAACGCGAGCTAGTGTGGCGTTCCTTCGTGCATTAGCGAGTTGATGAAAGTGCATTTGGAATAAATGCGTAGTCGTGGCGCGGCCTGTTAGGAACGCACGATTAAACACGAGGAATATTCATCGCATGTAAATAAGATGAAGAGTAAGGTTGACCGCCCAAACGTGAAAAGCAAAAATGTAAATGTCTCTTTTTCGTTGGAGTGGAGAGATGTTTTCTAGATTGTTGTTAACCGATCTATGCGTGACAGAGCGGAGGTTGTTCGCATGCATGTTCGAACACAAATTTCGCCCTCGGCTTGAATGGATTTAATGCAAGAAGACACTGATCTAATCATACGTTTCATAAAGTTATAAATTGAGATATTTTTTAAACAATGGTCAATAATTGGTCTGATGTCAATACGACGTCCAAGCAACCAATTTCCAACATATCCGTGGTTTTCGAGGTATTTTTATCCCTCCTGTATTGTTCTCTTTCTTCTCACATAATATAATAATTTCAACTCCAATAAATATTTTATATGCATTTTTTATTTACTAAGCAAGCAGCCAAGCATAATATACAATCAGACGGTCATTTGTGCAATTTGACCCCCTTCAGAGTGATACAAAACCTATAAAGTCTCACAAATATCAAATAAAAAATATAATTACATCCACGATTTAGAATCCTGTGTACATTCTTTCAACTACAATGTGCTTCACCTTGCATCACCTCATTGTTCATTGATTGTGTAACAAAATAAGATGTTAGGCCTATTGCACACAACTGGCTACATTAACATTCATATTCATAAGAATGAGCAAATTCGTGTGTGTGTCAGCTACCATACCCAAGACACGAAGGAGACGTGTACTGCGTTCAATGTCCTTTCCCGATGTTCCGCCTTTCGCCTGAGATGACAGATGCCTACCGCTCTCACAGTCTGGTCACTTAGACCTATTTCAGTACGACCTCCTGACATCAACCATCATTCTCACACACCCCCTTGGTAGGTTTCTCAGTTATACCCTAATGATGTGTACTTTTTTACTCCTTAACTAGACCAAAAGTCCTCCGGTGTCACTGACAGATAGAACCTCGCACCATTTTCCACTCTCCTTACCTCTTATATTCTGCCTTTTCATCCAAATATCTCTACTCTATTTGCTGTCTCTTGATGGGTTATTTGAAGCTATTTCCAGCATCAGCTTCGATCTCAGTGTCCCCATGAGAGCTCTTGCAGACAAACCACAGATGCAAGGAAACGTGATCTGGTGGGGGGGAGAATACCCAGACGCTCTTGCACAAACATAGACGTAAAGATATAGAGTGGATAGAGCAACACAAACAAAGGGAGAGCGGCTAGAGGATTGAAAATGGAGTTCCTCGTTCTCTTGTATTTAAAGTAGTAGTTCACCCAAAAATGAAAATCATGTCATTTCAAACCCGTTTTACTTTCGTTCTTGCACTGAACACAAAAGAAGATATTTTGAAGAATGTTGTTAACCGGTACCCATTGACTTCCATTCGCTTCCATTGTGTGGATGCAAAACAAACGGGTGCCGGCGCTGTTACTTTCTTCAAAAACATTCTTGAGGGCGGGACATCTTATTCACGATCTAGCTAGAAAGCATTTGATTGGGCACAATCTGTGTGTTGCTTTTTTCTTAATTCTAAATGAATTAAGTTTAGGTGTATAATAGCATTTAAATGGCTTTAAAATGAACAAAACATAACTAAAGCCACAATGACATTCAATCTTCATTGTTGACAATAAGTGCCAAAACAAGTTTTTGGCTTTAAACCCCTGGACGCCAACATTGGTAACTTTCATTGTAGGTATAACAGTTCAAGAATAAATAATGCAAAAAATAAATACAAATACAAACAATCCAAGGTCACAAGTAAAGATGAATCTCTGTGCAGCGATTAAGCTGAACTTTCATCGACCCCGGAACATTCCCTTATGTCTTATTTAGCTAAATTGCTTTCATTTTACACATAATTGGGACTAAAACAACTCAGGAATCTCTGTGGATTATAACTCAAGCTGGAAACACCATAAACACCATCCACCATTCCACCCTGTGCACTACACCTCTCGTACCCTAATCCGGTCCATCTCTCTCTCTTTCTAAATATACTTGTGGTTAGATGTGAAACTAGTACACTCTCTGGAAAACTCTAGACCAGAAGCAGCTCGCTGGAAATAAGACCTCACAGCGGAATATTGGACGTTATTGCTCTATTCCCCAGACAAAAGAGCAAATCCTTTTTTCATATTTGAGGAAATCTGACCACAACCACCATCTGTTACATGAGCTCATCCACCGGTTTAATTATCCCAAAGACATGAAACTGCATATAACCCCAAAAATGACAATTCCGTCATCATTTACTCAGCCTCATGTCTTTTCAAACCTGCTTGACTTTGTTTCTTCCGAGTCAAAAAGACGACTTGTTACAAAATGCCATTTTCCATTTAATAAAAGAATGATGACTTGTGGCCGTCAAGATCCACAAAAGACACAATGTATTAATTAAGTAGTTTACACTCGGCTTTAGCTTTACCAACTCCACATTATCTGAAGCCAATTTGTTGTAACAGTATTTTTGAGGAAGAGATCATAGGTTGTGTTATCCAGTGAAGAGCTACCATCCAAACATATTTTTATTGCTATCAAAATGGCTACAGTGTTAGTGTGAATTAAAGGATTATAGTCTAGTTTATAAGACAAGGCTTAGTTTAAACCAGGGCTATGCCTTAGTTAAAGCTCCAGTGTGTCATTTTTTGGAGGATCTATTGACAAAAATGAAATATAATATACATAACTATGTGTTCGGAGGTGTATAAAGATATATTATGAAGTATTATGTTTTTATTATCTTAGAATGAGCAATTTCTATCTACATACACCGCGTGTCCCCTTCATGGAATTCGCCATGTGGTTTCTACAGTAGCCCTTAGCAGACAAACTGCTCTACGGAGCGCGTTTCGTAAATATGTTATCTCCTTCAGCTAAGAAGAGAAAACGTGACAACATCCCAATTCTGGGAAGGGGGGTGGAGTGAGCCGTTGGTTGCAATTCGCAACCACACCGCTAGATGCTGCTAAATTTCGTACACTGGACCTTTAATTTAGGATCTTTTAGTGGATTTCAGAAAGACTATGAGACAATAGAACTAACATATTTTAAGGTATGTCAGGGCAAGTTATTTTTAGTTAAGACATCTAAAACTTTAATGTTAGTCTGGGAGTAGCCTACACCTTCTCTTTGAAACAGGGCAGTTTCAGTAAAATTTGCTTTCAAAAATCTCTTAATTTTACGGTTTCTGCTGCTGAAATGTTCTTTATAAACACAGATTCGTTTCAGAATAGATTATTAATCAGGGTTAAACGTTGTACTTTGGATGTGCTTGGCTTTACAAAGCAGCTTATCTAACAGACAATGGAGAAGTGATTTTATATATTTTTAATTAGATTTACGTACGTGATGCACAAAAAAGTGGATTTATTAAATCCAAATTAAGAATATGGTAAAAAATGTGTGGGCAGTTTGATATAAACCCAACACAATAGAAACCGAACCTGTCAAACCTAAATATGTGTCGCATCACTGCTTGGCTTGTTCTGACACACCGTATGTTCTTAAATCCTCACAACCTAAAAAAGCCCTTCTGGTCTTCTGAGCATCACCTTGCAAAAATGCTGTTATCCAAAGCCTGATGCATGCATTTATTTATATTATTCAAGCCAAATAATCCTTAAAAAAGTTATTAGTTGATTTCTTTCTGTAATATTTTCAAATATTTCCAAAAGCACCTGTTTAAGCCTTTTACGAGACACAACAGGTTACCGGGCAGGTAACAAAAAAAACGGTTAGATACTGTTAAATACGTATAAAATCCAGCTACAACCATAAATCCTGCTATTTCTTTCCCTGATGTGCATCACACGTGCACATGAAAGCAGATTCTCGTTCTCTCTGGGGGTGCGTGAGAGTCTGGGTGTTCTCGCAGCGAGGGCGGGTCAGATCGATTGTAACGTCGCAAAGGAAAAATCAAAGAATACAGAAAATGATGGAATAAATGGAAATGCAGACAGATTCTGTAGAGTGTACCCATCAGCACCAAAACCAACCACCTTAAAAACTCAAGATAAACAAGAACACAGAAAAAGTTGTTGAAAAGTTGAATCTGAACATGGCGTAACCGATTATGCTCCAGAAAACAACGGAAATAAGATCAAAGAGAGGCCGTCAATCTAGCAGCATTGCTTCCTACAGAATGGGGTATAATAAACGGCCTTCTCTGACTTTTTATACAATCGTCTAGATTTTGCATTTCCCAGAGGAGCGTCGTCTGCTTAACCATTCACAAACCGATCCCAAGTACTTCAGATTTCAAACAAAGGGAAAGACCGCCTTCCTTACCTCATACCTCCACATTAATGTCAGAACTAGTTTTATAACAGGCAAGAAAAACAGTCATTTGTTCCTACCCGTGTAAAACTCTGACTTCCCGCTGTTTCTTTTCATGACAAAAGACGTAGTTGTAAGCTTGTAAGGCGCTATTGCGTGCGCCGTGTGCGTTAAGTCTCATGAGAATATGTCACAATCGACTGTCAAGTCAATAAAATTTAACCCTCACAAATTCTATCAAATACAACAAAACAGACTAGACGCAAGTTTAAAGTGTGTAATTACTTTTTATGTAAAAATAAGTTTTCTTTATGACACAATTAAGAGCTTTATGTCTGCTTTTATTATAGCAGCAATTCGTTAATTTTGACTCCATAAAATCATCTCTGTTTACAACTTACAAACGCAGGTTACTTAACATTCTCAACTTTAATTTCATCTAAAAAAATATCCACCACCTTGACCGGGGACGCCCTTATGTCACACAAAACAGCTTTATCTAGGCCACTGATACCATTTAGTTTCAGTGAACATCATTTTAGACATGTCAAGACTACATTCCTGTAGTTTTTATAGCCTTATTTAAACAACACTAACCGAACGTGGCGATGGGTCTATGAGCTGTCCCACATCACTAATAAATCTCAGCATCGGTATGCAACAAGCCGTGGCGGGCGGCCGTGTCTATTTAGAGCTGTAAGTCTGACAGCTGGAAGTGGAGCAGGCGTTGCAAGGAGACTCTTGTTTTTATTGCCTTGAAATAAACACAGGGAGGACCTACTGGGGACCAGGAAAAGTGTACAAAAGAAAATGAAGGAGATTAAACGTTGTCTTAGGTGGGGGGTTGTGAAATCAAAGGTGAATCCGAGACGACAGACGAAAATTACTGTTTCTTCATTCTTCTTAAGATACCATAAATGTGACCCAGTTAAGATAAAAAGGCCCGGTGGAATTTTAGCATCTTAACCTTGTGCAAACAAATCTTTAGAGGATTTAAGCAACAATTAGTTCCTTTGAAATGGAGGCTAAAAGAAAACAAGAGATGCCAGAGGCCGTTTTAGAGATCCGCTGTATAAAAGGGAAAATAATTGATTAAAGTTATTATTAATAAGGAAATGGCTTCAGTGTTGCCCAGTTGGCTCCAGAAAAAGTGCAACTTCATTTTTCATCTACTGTACACGGCATCTGAACTAACATTATCATAGAGATTAATACAGACTTCTACAATATACTGCCCAGAGTGGGTGTGCTTGACGGACAGATGGAGTATGAAAAGAGAGTTATTGAAACGCAATAAATAAGTAAATAAGATGAAGAAAAACTGCATATGTGGGCAGCTGAAATGACATTCTATTGTATCTAAATCTATTTTAATTTCTGCAAAATTATTACGAATTGTTTTTTTGACCTTGTATGATCATGACAGACTGTGAAAATTTGTGTTTTTAAAGTAGCTTTTCATGTCTCCAAAACAACAAAAAGTTCATTAAATTTGGTTTAAAAAGTAACAGTATCTAAAACAGTGACACACCAATATATACATTTTAATGCTGATTTAGATCAAGACAAAAGTGTTTTCAGTGTAATACAGTACCGATGTCAAATTACATTATACAAGCTGTCACCTAAGATGAGTTAAAGATAATTTAGGACCGATACAAAAACTCGCCTATGTGCCAGATCTTAATCCCCAACACATTTACAAAGAAAAAAAACACATTTTGCAAGAGTCAAATATGGTGATTTAAAGCTGCAGTCCATTGTACTGTATATGCAAAAAGGATTAAAATGAGGTGTATGAACTCAAACACATTTACAGAATCCCAGGAGCGAGCAATCGAGAAAGCCTGTCTCTCAAGTCGGCCGCTCCCGCCGCCACGCTGATCCTGCAATTGAGTTTTATAGAAAATCTATGAAGCTATAAGTAATCAAATGCACTATTTCCACAGTTGCTCCTATTGTTACTGGCATAAAATGATTGATGTAAAGAAAAATGGAGTGGGAAAAATGTTGACGGTGTGTCAGAATGATAGATGAAGAGATGTTATCCCCTTAAAATCCTGCTGTTGACTTGTTCCGTTGAGCTCCGAGTCGCCCAACCCTCCTCTGATAGAGGCCCTGACGTGCTGCTGGGATTTGACCCCGACCCCATCACTCTCTTTCTTTCTTCCCCATCGGGTCCGCTCTCAATCCCAGGTCTTATCCTCCTGATACTGATAAAAAAGTAATAAAGCTCCTTAATGGTACTGGGGTTTCTCTCTTTCCCATCTCTGCGATCCGCAGTGTATTCGGTCCCTGAAAATAGCACTTTGTTGTTCTTTGAAACAAAAGGAGCAGGCAAGCGTATATCCGCAGCCTTCCCTGTGGTCCTCAGGTCTGCCGCATGCCATTCGAAAAAGCAAAATAAGCAATACTCTCCAGACTTCTCAGTGGATTTTACCCAGTATTCCCTTTTTCTGTATCCTTCACTGAATGGCGATAATGGCTGCCAAAAGTACTCGGGCTTCCAGGTCCAGAGAGGAAGACACTCTCTTAAGGAAAGGACTCTGGAAGTCTAGGATCATTTTTTGAAGTCTTTCTTTTTCTGCTGGAGAAGAGCTAGTGATTGGGGTCAGTATGATTCTGTACAAAAATGAGAGATGTGTGCCGGTCTATTAGGTCAGATTGTTCGGCTCGGAGGATTTTTCTGACAGCGTTTCTATCTCTAAAGTGCTGAGAGAAGATTGTTATTTTAAATGCTGTTTGAAAAACGTTGAAAAGGAGAAAAACATTTGATTTATTCAAAATGAGCTGTTTGGTAATGTACACTATCAAATTTACTTTAGGGTCACGTACTCATTCTTATATTTCCACATTTAAGAAAACATAAACATTAACCTTTTGGCATTTTTTGAATCCCAAACATTTGAGCATATGCAGATCAGTTTAGTCAAGTTACCAAAAACCTTTCATGGTTCTTATAATAAATGCAACTTAAAGGGAGAGTACACCCAAAACTAAAAAATCTTTCACCAGTTACTCCTCCTTATGTCATTCTAGTATTACTTTCTTCTGCAGAACACGAAATAAGATATTTTGAAAAATATTGAAAACCAAAGAACATCGTCCATGGATGACCACTGTGACATTTCTCAAATTATCTTCTTTTGTGTTTCACAGAGAAAGGGGTCACGTGACATGAGCTGAGAATGTTTAGTTTTGGGTGAACTATAAAAACGTGTTTTTCAAAAAAAGATCTAATGTTTCTCCCAACTCGAATCTTCCCACCATTACCTCCAGCTTGTTATTCTGCCAGCGTGTTTTATGACAACATGGTTAAGACCAGTCGCGATTTCTTTAAGACTGCAAGGGAAGCTCAGCTTCCCCTATAATTGTCAAAAAATGAATGGTCAAATATATGTACTATTATGTTAACATTTTATTGACTAAAAATGCGTTAAACACGTTCATCTCGAACGAAAACAATTTCGTTTTGAATCAGCTACTTAGGTCGGCTGACTCGATTTCCTTCTCATTCATTCCCGAAGCGTACAGTGCATTACTCTGTTGAAGCCCAGCGTCCATTGACTTCAATGGGGCTGCTTTAAACAGTTTTTTCAGTGCTTAGAAACAAGACGGTCATTGGATAATGCTGCGATTATGTCCCGCCCACGGACGCTCAGCGTCTCTGGGATGAATGGAGAAGTGGGCTGGCCCGGACTCCGAGCGTCTGCGTGATGATTGGAGGGTCTGTCGAAAGACTGCATCTCGTTTTGATTGACAGCGATTTTGTTCTATAAAAAGTCGCTGACGCTAAAGCTATTCAATCTCAGTCCCATTGCGGATTTTTCAAGTGTAGTTGAAAGACAAACTGCTGCAACCTATTTCTTGGTATTTGCTTGCCGAAATTGCTTGCCAATTTTCAGCATACATTTCACACAATTATACACCACATTCCTTCTTTCAGTTTAATGTATACCCACACTTCCTCCGTCGTGTTTATATATATTTTTTTAGATAGTTTATTCATTCATTCAATGTGAAATGAGCTTCCCCTCTTTGAAAGACCAGCAGCCGCCACTGGTTAAGACTTATCGCGGGTTCAGGAAAACCTAAAAAAGCCACACGTCTAATCGAATCAATCCTTCGCCCTCAAGCTCACAGCCAGGGAATCCTACGGGCGGATGTTTCCCCACCAAATCAATTCTAATCGTTAGAAAGAATTACACCAGGGTCCAGTTTCTTGAGGAAATCAACGAGTGAATTATCTCTGCAAAAGCCTCGAGCAATCTGATACACCAACCGATGATACCTCAAAAACTCTTTGAGATAGATGTAACTTTTCTGGTAAGGCTCTGCTATTAAACAGCAAAAATACCTCATCGCCCATGCCAAACGTCTGCTTCAATACATCAATCACCAGAATATACCTTCAACACGACATCACCTCCCTTTCAAATATAATGCTTAAATGAATAAAAAACGAAATACGAAGAGAGGGTAAGGTAAAGACGGGCAGATATCAGTACTAACAAGCTATTGAAAGTTCAGATGATGAAAGCAGTCCACTTCAAATCTCAGCCAGAGAAGGGTTCGTTGGAAATAAAAGGAAAGGAAGAGGCTGGTCGGGGTGATGTCTCTCTGGGACAACCACTAGACAATAAAAGCCATTAGTCTTGCTGTGCCTATTAGGATTTCTAAAAGCCTGATCCAGACCATGGCAGCAGGCCTTCTACCTGCCTGCTTGAGTCAACTTGACAGCTCAGCCCAGAGTAACCTGCCCCCACCCCACACGCCCGGAGGCATGTCCTGGGTATGTGGGCAGCGAGAGACGTGCTTTGATTGTGCATTCAGCCATCTGATTTCTAAGAAAGGCTGTGGTGATTTCATTCGAATGTGACACTCACAAAAAGTATGACTTTTCCTGACATTTACAACGGAAGTAGAATTTAACTGCTGTTCTTCTGAAACCTCGTCTCTACATATATCATTAAAACTTTGAAATTATAATATTATATCAAAATGTCGTAACTTGCTCCGCCTCTAAAAAAAACGGATGATGTAGGCTACGGAGGTAATAGCAAAACCTTGATGGAGGGGAAAGGGGGTGTTGTTTGTAACGTGGTTGGGTTACATGCATACGTGTCCGAATCGCTAATGCCTTCTCATAGCGTGCATTCGTATTTATAATACTTCTGCCCATGGTCACGGCCGTAGCCCGTTGGTGGGCCGGTCGCTCTGGACTTTGTCCTTCCCTGCATACAGACGCATTATCAAGAAGAAAATTGGCTTTTAAATCCCAGCCTATAGCCAAAGCTGAAATCACACAGGCAAAAATAAGAGAAGATGGAAAAGACAGACAAGCAGACATGGATATTGCGCTCTCTCATTTTTTCTCTGCCTCTGTTTCATCTGTCTCTCCTACTCGTCTATTCTATTCTGTCCTGGAGCATGCGGCGTCGCGCATGGCTGCCAGAGCACCTCCCAATGTTGAGAAATGTCTAGAATGACCAAGGGCCAGGCGCACAGCAGCCAAATGACTCTTTTTCGAAGAACACACTAGTTCTGCCTGGTCCGGAGGAATCACCCACAGCTGATGTAGGGAAGATGCATCCTGCACACAAATATCATTGGATTTCTATGATGCACATTTTAAAGGGATAGTCCAGACAAAAAGGTTTTTCTCTCCCGGAACCAGACTAAGGCCGCATTTAAGGGCTCGCCGTAGTCCAGGCAAATTGGCTTTCATTCTGAGTTTTGGGGTAAAACGAAGCCCGAAAACGTTGAAAGATGGTAGTGTTTTCGAATCATCCAACATGATGATTGGAGGCGAGGTTTACATGACGTTTGCAAATAGCCTCTGCAAACGTGGCAAGATTGATCGTAGAGGATCATGCTGCTCAAATGTTAAATGTTTTTTTTTTTAATGTAGACCTTATCTGATCTCACCTCATCTTATTAAAATGATGCATTATTTCCCAGAGACCGGCTGGCACTACATAACACGCCCACCTATTACATAATGGCCAAGGACCAATGGTGGCTCAAGGGTGTTAACCGGCCAACACAAACTTTCCGTAGAGTTCTGTTGGGTTTGCAGCGGCGAACTAGTGTAAAAAATTTCGTTTGGAGCATATTTAGTTAGAAATCAGTTCACAGACAATCGTTTTTCGATTTTGAATTTAGTATGCAGAGCCCTTTACACTGCAGTTCATGCTGCCCAATTTCAGTCCTTTGATCATGTCCGATTTTTTGTCGCGCCTGTTTACTTTTTTATATTAATCTCCACTAACACCATGTCACTAGCACCATGCGTGACCCTTGAATTTTGCATGGAGTTCCGTTACTTCATCTGATCAAAAGTCAGCAAATATACACCCAAAAGCATTTTTTTTAATGCTGCCATATCATAAAGATGGTTATAATGCTTTCCGCATCAGTGACACGAGAGCTGTGGACAAGAACTAGATGGCAAGACTGGTGGAACATGTCCCTAGTCCGCGTGTGTGTCATATGGACTCTCATCCCTGTTTTTTGAGGTTTTTCTGATCCCGCATGGGTTTTCCTGAATGTTCGAGGCATTTAAGAGTATAATGAATGGGAAAAGTACGCGTCCCTACATTTAACGTTCTGATGAAAGGAAATGAACGGATGCTACCAACTAGACAAAATGGAATTACAAAATGCCCTCATTGTAATCCGTCAAAATGACGGACACGCTTCAGATTTTCCGTCACTGGTAAAAAAAATCTGTCAGAACCGTTGCAAAATGTTGTGTTTTTTGTGTTTACACATACTATATGCTCCAATATTCGATCAATTTCAGATCTAAGGGAAAAATCTTTTTTTTTGTGCCAGTGTAAACGCAGCCTAATATTGTATTCACACTTAAAAGTTACATCCCAATGTGACACACTGCCAACACTTTAGCACACTGAGATAAAGGCTTACTTTGT
Source organism: Triplophysa tibetana (assembly GCA_008369825.1). Classification (NCBI taxonomy): domain Eukaryota; kingdom Metazoa; phylum Chordata; class Actinopteri; order Cypriniformes; family Nemacheilidae; genus Triplophysa; species Triplophysa tibetana. Next base: position 19,008,374 of record CM017894.1, on the reverse strand, counting down.
CTTAGCCCAAAATCCTCTTTGGGTCTGTTGACTGCTCACTTTTCTTTTCTAACCTGGTTTTAATTATTCAAAGCCTTATTTTAACACATCAACCCAGGTGCTTTTGAAGGAGTCATGCTAAGATAATCTCTCTTATCCAAAACCGTTTACTCTCCAACAGCGCTGAAGAAAGCCGCTGGTCTGTCAAGAACTCTGAAACCACGGAGGAGCAGCCTAAGCGTTTTAGTAAGCATTTCGATGGACTTTGAACATCTCTGCGTGTGACTTGTTTGCTACGCATGAGGAATTAAAAAAGGACAAAAGCTGTAGATTTCTGTTCGAGACACTGAGCAGAACATAAAAGCGAGTTCTCACTTCACTAATTTAGCAGAAGTCAACTCTGAGCCAAAAGCCTGAGGGGACTAAACAAGCTCCAACACACCAAAACACTCACCCACAGTTCTGCTCAGATAAAAAGAGAAAGAAAAAGAAACGGCACAAAGATGAAGAATAACACTTTTCGGCATTTCTCGCGTGTTAAAACCGTCCTCGTTAAAGCCGTATTTTCCTTGTGCGATTCAGCAAGCCAAGCAAATCTCCAAAAGCGTTTCATGATGTTCGCTTGAGGCGGACTACACATGAATATGAATTCCCACAACTTTTTACCTTGTTTACTTTTTGTCACCCTCGCCGCTCGACGTCTGTAAGCGGTGCGTGAATTGAAAAGTGAGACCACTCAAGCAGTTGCTTTACAGACGTAAACATACACTCCCGTCTGGCTCTAATTTCCCTTCTGAGGATCCGCTCGGGAGGTGTTATTCGGTTTTTCCATTTCTCCTTCGAGGAGTCTGGAGCATGTCTGTCTGGTGTCTGAGATCGATAGATGGTTAGAGGAGACGCGTGGGCCCTGGATCAATCCCGGAGCCACTCCGCAATGCTTTAAAGGAGAGAAACATCATAACAGCGGTATGGATGCAGGATTGATCAAACAACTGATAGAGAGAGAGCAGAGAGGAGTAGGAAGTAGAAAAAGGCAATCAGAGAGACACATGGGACTTCCCGTGGTGAGACAACATGAGGAAAGAAACAGGAGGAGAAAACTACCCAAAATTCAAGAGAGAACCTCTGACACGGGGGCATCATGCACCTATTTTTTTAGAGGGCAACATTGGCAGTTCTGGCTCATTTGCTGCTCTAGATAAAAAAAGACAAAAGAAAGAGGAAACAACTACAAGACAAGTAAGTATACTGGATATAGTTTTTGTTTAGCTTCCCAGAGCAGATCTATTTCCCCATATACGGTCGACAAAATAAATTTCGAAACTGTTTAATTATTTATAATATTTTATATTTCTGGGAGTGTGTTTAGGTAAAATAATCCTTTTGTATCTTTCATTGCAATATTTATCCCAAATTTTCAAATAAAAGTATTCTTTCTGTTTGAATGTATTTTCTGTTTTTATGTCTTCTCCTGCTCTGTGTTTCTATTGGATGACTTTATGTCACTCCTGAGGTTTGTATTTGTTGAAATTCAACTGAAACTGGACTGGAATGTAAATTAAAAAAAAAAGAAGAATAAATAATAATTTTAGTTTCTTAAATTTCTGCGGCTGTATGTTGTATATGGTACACGCACATTCACATAAATGTGTATAATATTATATTTAATTACAATAAAAAGCGAATTTTTACATTTTTAATTATTTATTAAGACATGGAAATTGAACCTGAACAAATCATTAACATTGATTTCATCATCCAATTTCTTTGTTTAAAATACATTCAGGATCTATTTGGTTTGAACGGGACCAGAAGAGGAGTGGAAAGGCGAAAAGGTAGTTTCAAGAAGTTAGACATTACACTGCTCTGGCCCTGAATCCATCAACCATTGTAAACAATCTCAAACTTCATGATCTTTCAAAAGCGTCTCTACTTAGAATTCAAAAGCTGAATAATGTATGTCCAACTTGACAGAATTGAACCGCAGTGTGTCTTCATAGACTTACAACATCCATCACTTAAAATCTGATGTTTCCATCAATATCCACATGCCAAGGCAACAACACCTGAGACCATCAGATCGATCTAGATCACAATAAACAACACCAGCAACAACATCCTCCTGTTAGAGGCCAACGTTATGACAAACTTGCTAAGCAGAGTTTGAAACCAAACACGTCTCTGGTATTTTCTTTTTTGGAGTCTTTTCCCATAAACTGTGAAGATGATGAAAAGCACAAGAGTTATCTGAGACGGACATCAGAGGAGCATGTCGTTTCTGAATACTCTCCTCAGTTCACAAAGCTGAACATTTCATAAGAGCCGACAGATCTTTTCAACAGCTCGGCTCGTCCATATCCATGACAGCTTGCAGATTTAAAAATGCTTCCGTCTCAAAGGCTACAAAATGCAACAAAAACAAGTCCAGTTTTTGACGTATTTCAGCTTAGAGTAAACCCACGGTCACAACTTCAGTGACAGAATGACAAATTAGAGGAATAGTTCATCTTCAAAATGAAAATTCTGTCATCTTTTTTCTCACCCTGTTGTCATTTTAAACCTGTGTGAGTTTCTTTCTTCTGTGAAACACAAAAGAAGATATTTTGAAAAACTGTTGGTAACCGAGAACCGTTGGTCCCCATTGACTTCTAGTGTGGAAACAAAACCAATCCAAGTCAATGGGAACCAGAGGTTTCTGCAGAAGAAAGAAAGTCAAACAGGTTTGAAATGACAAGAGGGCGTGTAAATAATGACAGAATTTAAATTTTGAAGATTAATTATGTGAAGTGTATTAATGTATTAGCCACCAATGGGAGACATATGTACGTATAATTCTATATATGATAATGTACAGTTAATGCTTGTTTATACTAAGATGACAACTAAATGAGCTTATTCTGTTTAAGCAAGTCTCTTTTCCTGTTATGATTACAAGAGACATTTCAAACACGCAGGCAAAACAATCAACATTGTTTCAGAGCTCTTAGGAAAAAAATAACACATTTTGAGGGCGCAGAGGGGTGAAGCCCTGAAGCTCCCGCTCTACACAAATAAAAGGCCCCTTAGATGGAACAAGATGAGAGAAATGTTCCATCAAGCAGCTTCCATGCCAGACCTTTATTAGTGCTCTGATTCACCTATGATGCTTCTTAGTGGAGCCCGGCAAACAGCAGATTAAATACATGGAGGAATTAAAGAAAAATCTGAATCAAAAGAGATAAAAGGAGCTTTGCTTCCAGCACATTAACCATTCATCTCCGCCCCTGTTCCGAATCAGTATCTGCGGGCTTCTTTCGGGAACTCCTATGCACCGCGTCCCATGCCATCATTTGAAAATGAGTTGAAAATGAGTGAATTTTACACTGATGGAAAGTGGAGAGACTGTCATGCTTTGCTAACATCTCTAGATGGCATCTCTAACTTGAAGTTTTGTAGTATTTAAACTTCGACTGCACAAGTAAATGTGATCTTGGCGAATCAAGAAATGAAAAATCAATAAAACAGTAAGGCAGATGAAGCATTATAGGACCAGTGTGTAGTTTTTAGGAGGATATATTGAGAGAAATGCGATATATATAACTATGTCTTCAGAGGTTAATAAAGACCTTATATAATGATGCGTTATGTATTTTTTACCTTAGAATGAGCTATTTCTGCCTACTTACACCACAAATCCAATACATGGAATTCGCCATCTAGTTTATATAGTAGCCCTACATGGACAAACTGCTCTACAGAGCGCGTTTCGTAAATATGTCACCTCCTTTGGCAAAGATGCGAAAATGTGACAATATCTTAGTCCCCTCTCAGCCTCTGCAGTGCTTCAAAAGGAAGGGGTGAGCAATTGAGTGAGCCGTTTGTTGCAATTCACAACCTCACCACAAGAAGCCACTTAAAAATTACATATAGCACCTTTAATAACCAGTGCTTTAGTTTTTTTTTCTTTAGTGCTTTTTATTGTATTCTTTCTTTAGAAAAGTTCATCCCACAATTACAATTCTTTCATTATTTATGCCATCCCAGATGTATACGACTTCCTTTCCTCAGCTGAACAAAGATTTAATAAAAACTATAAAAACCAAAACAAACTCAATTCTCACTCCAATAACTTCAATCATCTTTGGTTCTCACACGTTTTGTGATAAAATATCATAAGACATCTAGTCATGAGATCAGGTGAGAATCAACTTTAGTTTTAATGAAAATTTCGCTTAATAGCTCAATATCTATTGCTTTTCACATGAATACATTGTTTTTCTTCTAAAAATACGGTGTTTTCGAACTTTTAACAAGCTGGTATCCATACAGGGACATAAGTGACAATAAAATAATGAATCAATACTACATTTGGGATGACACTAGGGTAAGTAAATTTTGAGGATAATAATTTTGGGGTAAACTATCGGTTTAAACTAGTTTGAATAGGGCGTATCTAAAGATGCCTACAAATAGGTTTAGTTATGCGCACTAGTGTGTATATCCATAAATACCATGCAAGCATCAAAGATAACACTGACTTAATGTATCAAAATCCTATTTTTGACATCTTTGACTGGTTCAGTCCTTTTCTGAGCAAATACAAAAAGAAGCTGAAAATAAAACGTGTGCACTTCATCTCTTCTTCTTACCACAGGCTTCTTTTTAAGCTTTAACTAAATAACATGTCTTGAGCACGATGAATTCATCCTGTATTCATTCAGGCAGATTCACTGAACTCTGAACACTAAAGCGTTTAATAGTTGGCTGTAATGGGTATGCCACACATTGTGGGCACCAACATTAGGCTCTCAGTCTGTGACTACATGCTAATTTGGAGGTCTCACCCTCCGCTTGTTTTTTCCACAAGACTGCTCTTCTGTAAAAGTCAAGCGGCTGCACTCGAAAACCTCCGGCTGAAGGTATAACCTCAACAAAGTGTCTGCTAAGATGAATACAAGACAGTATGTTATCTGCCTTTAGTTTGAAATGCATCAGCCGTCACAGAGGAGGCATATGATTTTTGCAACTATCCATTTTTCTAAACAGCAAAAACATATTTAATCCTATATTTACAAACCTTACCCAAATCACTTCCACATTTCAAGCTGTTTCTCATCACTGAAGATGCAATGCATTAAACCCCAGTTGCAAACCGTATAGTTCCAAGCTGCGTGAAAGCATACTACTCCATATTCCAGAAAACACTCTTCAAAAATATGAATATTTACAGAACCAAACTTTTTACCCCACAACATCAAATTATCTCGCTTGCTCACAACATTAAAGAGTGCATCCCCACTCCTCCGGGTGCCTATTCCTTCTCTCCTTCCCTTTTGGGAAAGATGACAAGGGGCTTGGTGGGAAAAAGATTCAGTACTGGTGCCTGCAGGGGAGAGATAGCGGAGGAAGTTTCATCACAGCTCTTAGGAATCCTCAGGCAATGAGGGACAGGCGTGAGAGAAGATAGAGAGAAAAAAGATAGAGAGAGCCGGCCGAGGCATTTAAAGGGACCCCAATTCCTCATAAAAGATGTTTCATATGAACTTGAACAGTCTGAATTTGGTGAACAACCCACTCAGTCCTATAAAAAGTCTGGTCTTCACATCTTCTCTTAACCTTGTGGAATACTTCTGAGAAAAGCACCCTATTCGTTTTTTGCCTCTTTTGTTACATCATAGTGTTGTTTTAGGCGGAATTGCATGCTGAAAAAGATTGAAACTTGTGTCCTTTTTTCAATTTTAAAGAAAAAGAGTGTGTGTTTTTAATTTATTGAAAGTTTTAGAACTTCACAGAAAATGAATAAAATCATGGATTGAGTCTGATTGCACTTAGCTTTCACTTAAAGTAGATTTAAATACCGAAAAACAGATCTCCGCTTAAACTCCAAACATAGTTTCTCTTAACACAAATCCAAACAAGCTGTCTTCTCATCTATAAAATATCAAAGGCGATGGCTGCGTCCCACATTCCCCATGCAATGCGCCAGAAACGGAAGCCCCTTGAACGCGAGGCCATACCCAGCTGTCATATCATGTGCCGCCCTGTACTGGCCGGCCCGCCGCCTAATCCCGTCCGGGAACGCATGGAGAATTCAGAGGCCATGTTTGTGGCACGCCAGCCACGCACGAGGTCCTTCACAAGCCTGGGAGAGTCCAAGCGGAGATTGGCTACGGTACAGTTACGTCTGGAGGGAGCAGGTGGTGCGGCATGGGTTTCGGTTAGGGGGTTCAGTTTAACCCCCCACAATTGGCCTTTTCGGAGAACAGGTGTGACCTGGCACAAAGGGTTCAGAGTTAAAACTGAGATTAGAAGAGGCTTTAATGCAGATTTTATTATCAACACATAGCGACGGCCGGCTGTGGGACCATGATGTTGTTTTTATAACCCTACACAAACACTGTCAAATGTACCCTTTAGAACCTAAGCCAAAAAACGGCAGTGCCAGCTTGGATCGTTCTCTGTAAGCAATAACCAGATGGATTGTCTTTAGAGAAGAGAGACAGACTGCACTGAGGATAGCTGCAGGGTCCCGGCGGTGTAGTAAATTCTGATCGCCCTGAGGATAAAGGGGGAATGACATTCCTCACCCCAACCAATTTACATGGACTCTATCACCTGGACTCACTGTCAAGGTCACTTGGACTCCATGAGGAGCTACATGCCAGATATTTAATGAAATTGGAATTGGACAGAGAGTCTGGCGGTGGTGGGCGAATCTTGTAACTTAATGTTCGTTGGATAAATTCATGTTCAATGTTCTGTAATGGGCTTTACAAAGCATCTTTACAGAAATCATTTGTGTTAGAAAATGCTAAAAACTTTTTTAAAATACTTTTAATAACATACTCCAGCAAGAAACAGAAAAAATGCATCGGCTAAGAAAATTAATCTTGATGTATTATTTAATGAAATTATAATTCACTATCTCTCTCACTAAGAAATACACACAAAACCTTGTTTTTAGCACTGCTCACTACTAAAACTATAATAAGGGCAACAAAAAAAGAGGGAAAAATACTAGTTTTGCTGCTTAACCTGTTTGGCTTAAATCAAAACTGAATTGAATTAAGGAGGCAAACTTTGTAAAATTGCTGGAAACGATTTCACAATGCAGTATAAAAATATATTTATTTGGAAACCTAATTGCTCAGACCAGATGTTTTGAGTTTGGGGACCCCCAGAATGTTTTAAGGGGTCCCCAGATAACTTTAGACGATAAAAATACTAAAGTAGCCAATTATTTATTTTTGGAAACAATGTGTTCTAATGTGATATTACCTATTTATCTAACAGTTCAAATGTTAATACATAAAAATATATCGATGGATACATTTTCTAGCAAGGGGGTCCATCACAAAAGCTTCATCCTATTTGGGGGTCTTTGGCATCATAAAGTTTGAATAAAAAACAGGCTTAGACTAGAGTACTGTCTGTTATTATTTTTTATAAAGAAAAGAATGTGTTTCTTGGCCATGTACAGCGTAGTTAATTCGTTTCTCACTTTTTCTCAGTATGACTGATGTCATACGGCTCTTGTGTTAGTTTGTCAACAGATCCGGATTGGAACCGAATCGGGTGCTGATGCACGCCACTTTGTGTGAAATCGCTGGATCTTTTATTTAAAAACCGGAAACAAAACAAATTGTACAAGTTTATTTTAACCTCCCGAAGAACCCTTGAAAGAACACCAAAACTCGTTTTTCACCTCTGGTGAAACAGCGGTTGATTTTATTGCCTATCGAAGGCTCGGACACCACAGGCACACGGCTTTGAATGAAAAGGGCAAAAAGCAATTATTCGATTTAGGATGGCATTTGGATACACAACGGCCAAATGAGCATTGATTAGCGGAGAGAAAAGCCCTTCGGGACGAACAAACAGAAAGCTGTTGACAAGTGTTAGCTCACAAAGCAAATAGGTGAGGTCTCGCACGACCGCTTCAAATACAGCGTTCTGTTTTCTCAGGCCCTGCTGACATTTTCGCCACCTTGACGCTAGAAGTGAGAAATAATCTGGAGCTATTGATTCCATGTTGCTTTTGTGGTTTTGTCTTTCACCGTCTGGGAGCAAAGAAAAAACAACAGAGTTCTGGAAAAAACTGGATACGTCAATAAATGCGATACGCACATTCTCTACTGTCTCCTCTATTGAGGCCCTTTCTTCACACGTTTGATGCTGTGTGAATGCATTTTATCACCGCAGCGACATGCAACAGCAGTCAAGAACCTGGACGCCTGAGAAAAGATTCAATCTCATTTCCTACAAATGTGAACGATGTAACAGAAAAGAAAGGAGCAGCATTGTTAACATTGGGCACATAAACAGAGATAAGAATACTCGCATCTAAAAGGTCTCCACATCATTTTGTGATTTGACATGGATCTGACTCCAGATGACTCCCAGTTATGACACCCTTTGCCAAAAGAATGTGATTGACATAAAGAGACTAAACAGGATATCCGGTTTACTAACATTGGATACAGTAGAGAAAACAGTATTGCACCATTCCCGTCGGGGTGCTCCTGTCAGACCAGGGCCACAGACGGCAAGCCAGGTGGTAGAGCTGGTCTGGCGTGAGGGGCCATGCCAACGCTCAAGGGGATCGCATAACGGAGCCAGGATTTAAAATCCGACCGTATGCATGGCACCCATACCCACGCATGTGGCGTCTAGTCCCTACAGGGCAGTATGGATTAAACTGGCACGTACAGTAGGTGGGGTGACATGACACAAGGACAGGGCACGATTGTTTCAGATTGTTGGGAATCTTGGAGAGTTGCCACTCAGATTTGAACCCAGAAGGGAAACCCGATCGACTCCGGATCCTCCTGCTGGGAAAGAGCAGCACCGTGACTGAGAAGCTAGGATTGTGGGTGTATATTTAACCTAACATGTGCTACCGACTGGGAGTGATTTGTATCTGCACACAGACACGAATTTCATTTGAATTAAATGAATCCTTTGGGACCTCCATAATGCCAAGTGTCCTCCATCCAAACAGCCCATCGTTCTCCATCTTTCTCTTTTGCTGGCCCCATCTTCAACATATTGTCAGATAATAGCATTCTGTGCTTTTCAATGCGACTGATATGCACTGCGAGAGCGCTGGCCAGTGTTGACCCGCTTAATGAACTCACTGGACTGGTTTAATTGACTTGTCTGGTTACATGAACCCATTATGTGTGGGATGGAGGCTATTTGCTTTTTGTTCTCAATTATCATTGTTAAAGACACTGGTCAAAATTATTCAAGAATTAAACTGCCGACATGAGAAAGGGAGGATAAGCCTTAGCTGAACAGGAGAAAGATACAGGAAAATAAAGGTTTCCAATGGTGGTGTGCCAATAAATACAAAATGAAATCACAACCTCAAATTGCTTTTCATTTAAGCTGCTGGTCTTACTGTGCACAATTCATCAAACTACAGAAAAGCTGTTGTTCTTAAAGATGGAGTACATGTATTTAAGCGACATCTAGTGGTGAGGTTGTGAATTGCAACCATCGGCTACCTCCACCTCCTTCCTTTTTAAAGCGCTTGCAGACACAGGACGAAGATGTTGTCATGTTTTCACTTGTTAGCTGAAGGAGTTTGTCCGTTCAGGGCTACTGTAGAAACAACATGACAACATTCCTTATTATGACTTCAAAAACCAAAGGGAGACGAAGTGATGACAGAATTTTCATTTTTGGGTAAACCATGCCTTTGAGGACAAACGACTACAAATGTGTCTACACAGTAAGGGCTCATGCTGCCTGTAACACACACACACGCGTACACACGCAAGCACACCGTGCCGTCGGTGCCAGGAACACTTTTGCTTCGTCAGTAAACAGTCGACCGTCCTTGTCAGTAGAATGTTTATGCTGTTGGCACACAGCAGCGATGCTGGCAGCGAAGCCCCGGACTCGTCGAAAATGGACTCGCGAGCTTCCAGAGTCATACAAATAATGACAAAGCAAGGAGAGAATAATTGGTGACACTTCACTAAGCATTTTATCATGCTGTATCTATTCTGAAGACATAAGTGCTGATCAAATCCTACTTTATGATATTTGCTAAGTCAAGCAGCACCACTACAGCTGCTTATAGTTAGTGACTTGAACAAATCCCTGGTCTATATACACTCACCTAAAGGATTATTAGGAACACCATACTAATACTGTGTTTGACCCCCTTTCGCCTTCAGAACTGCCTTTATTCTACGTGGCTTTGATTCAACAAGGTGCTGAAAGCATTCTTTAGAAATGTTGGCCCATATTGATAGGATAGCATCTTGCAGTTGATGGAGATTTGTGGGATGCATGAAGCTCCCGTTGCACCCCATCCCAAAGATGCTCTATTGAGTTAAGATCTGGTGACCGTGAGGGCCATTTTAGTTCAGTGAACTCATTGTTATGTTCAAGAAACCAATTTGAAATGATTCGAGCTTTGTGACATGGTGCATTATCCTGCTGGAAGTAGCCATCAGAGGATGGGTACATGGTGGTCATAAAGGGATGGACATGGTCAGAAACAATGCTCAAGTAGGACGTGGCATTTAAACGATGCACAATTGGCACTAAGGGGCCTAAAGTGTGCCAAGAAAACATCCCCCACACTATTACACCACCATAATTGCATTAATGAGAAATTGAACAGGTGTTCGTAATAATCCTTTAGGTGAGTGAACAGCAACCATATAGCATTTAGACAATCAGCTCAATGTCAGAGTATGAAATTACTGGGCAATTCTTAGGACTGTCTTCCCATGTGTCCATAAGAGTACAAAGAGAGTGTTTGTCTAGCTCATAGATGCAACTGTCAGGGGACTTTGAAGAACCCTGAGAGAAATGAAGGCTCATTGAGATATCAGAGGGGGTCTTCACTGACCATATGAGCTCATTCCCTCAAGTGGGCTGGAGTAGCTCTGCTGCGCCTAACAAACCAAACGGGAAATTAAACAGCAGTGTGGAAGAGAGCCATTGAATAACAGAGAAGATTAGATGGGTTTAAGGACGATCTCGCACAAAAGATTTTGGTACCGTCCGAGTTGATTGTTTACAATTGGTATAAACTAGGGTGACCAAAAGAGCCATTTCTCGCATTTGTCAAACGCATAAGTCATCGAGGTTCTCACATTTCAGTAAAAGAGCATTATAAAGTAACATTTAATATCGCTTAAGACCTATAATTATTGTATTTCATTGCAGTCAACCTTACCTTGAATTATAACGGCTGCCTTTATAAAATAAAACCTGAAATAATAAACCTCAATGACATATGCAGTCGAAAAATGCAAAGAGAAATGGCTAATATGGTCACCCTACATGAAGAGCATCCTGTTATAGTAAAAAAAAGTTCTCAATGTTTTAGAAGTGTAAATCTAATGAAACTTGTCATGAACGTCACATTACACCACAAAATCCATAAAAAAAAAAAAATGGCACACTGGGCTTGTTGAAAGCATGACATTGGTTTAAGGATAGTTGTAGTAGAGTAGGCGGGGCGAGACCGTGGTTCGAGGCCGGTAAGTAATTGTTAATTGGCGCCAGTGGTGCGCGCACCAGCCTCGCATCACGTAGGAGATTGGGAGCATATAAAACGAACAAGCGACCGGACCGTCGATGAGAGAGGACCGGGCCCGAACATGTTTGTATTTATGTTTTGTTTACTGTGTTGTTGTTCGCCGGCGGTCGTCCGTGAGGGGCCGCCGGCTGTTATTATTTGATTAAATGGTTTAAATGTTTGCCGGTTCCCGTCTCCTTCCTTCCCTACTTTGAATCTTTCTACAATAGTAAAGCACTTCACTGAATAAATAATAATATACAAATGATTTGCCTTGTGACAGTATTTTATTGTAAAGTTAAATATTTTAATAATAATACTAATAATTATTATTATTGTTGTAATTTAATTCATGATACTACTGCAAGTAATAATATTTACTATTATTATTATTATGAATAGTAGTATGAATAAAATGAGAATAATAATAACTGTTATTATTATTCTACATTACAATCAAAATACTGTCACAGTTCAAATCATCTTAACGTATTAAAGGCTTTGTTCTCTTAATGCAAAATATTTTCTTCGATTTAAGCAACAAAAAAGAACATATGACCTTGAAAAGTTCTTACAGGGAAGGAGGGAGATGAATCAATTTATCTTATAGTGAATGAAGACACGTCCTATTTCTCTTCCCCTGACCTCTCTCTTTCTCATTCACATGTCTCTCTCTCACCCTGTCTCATTCGCGGCCTCTCTAATGTCTCTTTCCCTCTCCTTAAGACGACATGTGATGTCAGTCAAGCCGATAAAAGGATGAGATGGCCTATCATGCATTCCTACACAAATCTGCTGTAATCCACATACTGCTGTTATTTTTCTCTCCTTTAATCTTCATTCTCTTTCTCTCGATGCCTTTCTATTCTTTCAGTTTGATGGAGGCCACATTGAGATGAAAGACACCAGAAAGAAAACACGCACAAAGGATCACAAACAAACTGCCTCTTCTTCTCCGGTCTGTCTCGCCCACTACAGTAGATCCATCAGCTCCTGTCTCGGGTGGTGGCCACTGTCACAGGTCGGCGGTTGCAAAAGCGTTACATCAGATAAAAAGACTCGCAAATTCCAGACCTGCCGCCCCTTTAGAGATGAACAGATGAAACGGGGATTACACCCTCCTTATTACAACCAACGGACTGAGAACTGGTACAACCATATGTGTCACGACCACTGTAATCGCATTTGGATAGAATGAGATGCTCAGGCCTGCAGACCCAACATGAAAATACAGAGCAACAATAAAAGTAGAGACAGCAAAATTTGACAGTATAACATCTGTCAGGACCCAAACAAAGGTTTATCATGCCGCATACAATAATACCCTCTAATACCAGAGCGTTTGTATCCCATAGTGCACTCTGACAGGACTGTTGTTGTTGTTGTTTGTGTTCGAACAGACACAGCTGACAGGAAGGCCAAACAAATGCAAAGAGACTCACATATTTCAGTTTTGGTTACGCTTCTCTCGTTGTTATTTTTTTGGTCCTATCACATTAAATATGCTTCAGAGGCTTCTCCACGATATTGCGTCTCAATGTTGCAATCATTAGAGCAGCGATGGAGATCAAACGATGCACATAGTCAGACAACATTACGCTCTGTATATCCATCGAGAAAGTACAGACACACACACACAAATATAAACAGCGTTCTGTCTTTCTAGTTCTTAAAGGAACAGTTCGCCCGAAAATAAAAATGTTGTCACCTTGTTAAATCACCCTCTTTTCATTTTAAACCTGGATGTTTGAGTTCGCGAAAAATATATTTATTGCTTTTATGATCAATTATGTTTCACTTCTTAGCAATTAGACCAAATTTTATTTTAGAGAAAAACATGAAATAAAGAAAAAAAACGGTATTCATTTTTACTTCAAAAGATAAAATCGATTTATATTAATAGAAAAACCTGAATTATAATAGTACACTTTTCTAAAAAAATGTATATTTTATACTTTTTTTCTAATACTTTTCAATATTTGAAACAAGTATTATTTGAATGATACGTCACGGTGCATTTTTTACGAAGTTTGACAGCTTTTGGCCACTTCCTCAGATTCTCCAAAAAATTCACCTTCTGTGCTCCACAGAAGCAGCGCCGAGTTCAGAACGACGTGTGGGCGAGTTCATACAAACAGAACGTCATGGTTGTTGGGTGAACTATCCTCCAGCAAACTCACGAAGAACTCCAACAAGCTCTGCTTAAACTCTATGTTCCTGTGGAAACCCGCAGGGGCAGCACACGGGGACTCGACACATGACACAGGCCTGCTGTGAGCACTAAAAGAGTGTGTAAGAGCTGTCGGTGTGGCGAGGAGAGCTTTGATAGGACCAACATAAAGCTTGTCAGCATCTGCAGCAGGAGAGATGAGATGATGCTGTCTGCTGCTTGTAATGGATCTAGCTTTCAGCCTGACAAATAGAATAGAGCGTTACAACACGGAGGAAGAGGAGCTCTGACAGCATAGGGATTTTAGGGAGGGATAGTGCAACTCAGCGCTCTGCAGCTGTAGAGTTCAAGCTACAGTATATCTGTGGACATGTCAGGATGTACAGTTTTGTTCAAAAGTCTTTGTGCCGTGAGAACCGTGGCAACATCTCCAAGATCTTGGAACAACCTACCTTGAAAATACAGTACTGTGATACGTTTCAGGCACTTGCTGTAAAGTGATAATTTTTTTAAAAGAATGTGTTTCAATTCATCAATTATAAGTAAAACCATAATTTGCCTTTAGAACAGCTTAGTACCTTTCCTTACGTACTATTTTCAGGTGACTTTACAGGTATGTTGTTCCGAGGTCACTTCTAATGGATAAAGGCTGACAGTTTTTATCTGTTTCTTCATGAAATCTCTGACTGACTTGATGTCGCTGAGATCTTATCTTTGTTTGGGCCACAACCTTCGTTGTATCACTTGTTGTTCTTATAGGTGAATCTACCAAAATCTTGGCTTCAAAGACGTCAAGGATGATTTTCTTTAAATACTTGCATCAACATGTTTACTTTTTAAACATTAGGCCTAAAACAATTTTCAAAAGGATTCATTTCTTTAAGAAATGTAGACTCTCATTACCATAACCCCATTGACAATGTCAATATCTTATATTTTGCTAAAATGAGAAAAGGTAAACAATGATGAATTTGTATTCATCATACATAATATATGAAGTAGATTTCTGTAAAAAACATTCATTCCTATGCTCGAATTATTCTTAGTGAAAGGTAGAGAACACAATTTATCGCCTTGGAATTTTAAGTTTCATTTTGGACACATTTTTGTCGAAATTTAGTTGTACACATATTCTTTTTCTGTGATGGTATTTCTTTACACTGTATACATTTTGCAAAAAAACGGGCAGCAAAAGCTTCATATGAAATGCAAAAACTTTGAAGCTTCTGCAGATAGAACCTTATACAAGACAACAAATGATCTTCATTATGATTTTTTTTTACTGAATTATGTTTTCATTACTGTCATTTCAATAGTTTCGTGTGAATGACCCACACAAAGACCTCACTTTATAATAGCAAACCATGTTTGGAAATATACAGTATATACAGTATATTTCCAATTGACACACTATAGAAAAAAATAATAGACATCTTATAACATTTTATCATTAATTTAAAGTGT
Source organism: Triplophysa tibetana (assembly GCA_008369825.1). Lineage (NCBI taxonomy): Eukaryota > Metazoa > Chordata > Actinopteri > Cypriniformes > Nemacheilidae > Triplophysa > Triplophysa tibetana. The sequence goes on along the minus strand of CM017894.1, from coordinate 18,993,237 downwards.
CTTGACTTGCGTAGTACTGTTCGTTGACTGCACCAACAAAGACACACAGAAAACATTTACATGTTTACACACAAAATGCACAATAAGGAATAATTTTGCAAACTTTTTCCTAACACGCATAACTGGCATTACACAAACAGATACATCTATTCATGCAAACAAAAATGGCCTTCAGAAAATGTTATGTTTATTCGCATAGAGGGACTAGTATTATCTGGGGACCAAATGTATTTCCCGGATATGATGGCAAGGCTTTGCATATAGTTTTTATATACATATATAGTTGTTTGTTGTTTAATGATATTTTGCCGTACCTGTGAAATGTCCAGTTTCCATGTGAAATAACAAAACGGGAGACTCCCGATCAAAACGGCAGTGTTGACAGGTATGGATATGACCCAACACTTGAAATAATATCAAAACACTTCAACACTGTCTTCATTATTCGCAGACGGTGGATAATACCATGAAAAGGTTAAATGAGGTAAACAAAGGTGCCGATTCGCACGGGACTGATATTATCACAGGATCTCGGTGACGGTCAAAACATGGTAGGTAATTTGCGGGGGAATTTGTATACTTTACAAATTACAGACATGGCCGATTCGCACGGAATCAAAATAACAGAAAATCTCTGCAATTATTAAAAATGACGGGAGGTCCCCAGGTAATACTAATCCCATGAGAATAGAACGGCTATTGTTTTTCGCACAAGTAAGTAACCTTTACATAAAAGTCTAGAAAAGATTATTTTCCTGTTCTACAGAGTAAGGTGTAGGGTGTCCAAATTTATGAAACACAAGGCAAAGCATTAATATTTCCAAGAATGAAAATAGATGGAGTTTTGTTACACAACTAAAAATAATTAATGTAATATTTCCTACCTTTTATTTGGTTGTCCAGTGGATTGAAACGCCATGGCATTGCAAAAAAAAGAAAGAGAGAAAGAAAGAAAAACATTAGCACATAATGCAAGACATGTTTTCGTCCGAAACGAAAGTTCACACACATCATTACACTCGCCGCTTTCATTAAAACCATTGAATACATTAACCACAAATGCATCTCTATACGAATTCTGTTAAAGCAAGTTATCCGTGCTTAATTCTGCTCGAAAAAGACAGCGTTTAATTAAATTTCCCACCGAAGTCGGCCCCTATCAATCTGCATTGTGCCATCTGAGCTGCGGCCCCTTTTGTGCTCTCTGGGCCCGGACGTCTCCCCCCAGTCACATTTTGCTAATGCGACTGCATTCAGCTCGTCTGATACATTGCTCAGGGTTTTCAGAATCCATTGAAAATCGCCTCTCCCGCTCACGTCTCTCCTTCATAGATCACAGAGATGTCCTCGAGATAGCACCCTTCGGCTGCCAAGACTCCCGGCTCAAATAACTCTCTCTGATAGCTGTTCCTGCGCCGGTTGCATTAAATATCTGACCCTGGTACACACACAAACGGATACACATTGGAGAACTGATACGCAGCTAATCTCTGGTGACAAATTGCCAAGGCAAACAGTGTGTAGCGAAAGAAACAAAACATAAAAATAACATTTACCAACAACTCCAGATGCTTGTCCACCTTCGACGCGCATCAGACATTTCATTACGCTACAAGAAAGCTTCGCTCAAGGCAAGAGCAATGAAAAATGGCTTGGTCGGGCTCGGTGATATAGCCTTTTACACAATGAACAGATGTGAAGGAGGAAAATTTCTGATAATTCAAGCCTGAAGGGGAAAGATACAAACACCCAAAACGTACACAGTGTAGAACAGTGTTGGTTTCTTTCACATCCAGCCATGTTTATACACATTCCAAACACTTACTCTCCTGCGCTCAGGATTGACAGCTGTTTAAAGGATTCTCTGTAAGCTTCTTCAACTACAGAGAAAGAGATACAGTGAGACTTCAATAAGAGTCTGTGCCAGTGCCAACCACATCAGTCCTACGATCAAACAGCAACATCATCCAGCTTTAAAGAGTCCTACAACAGCACTGGAGCACCGGCCCGTCTGATATTCAAAAACATAATTTCAAGCAGATCTATTGTCTGATATATTTAGGGCGTTGGACAGGATCCAAGGTTTTTTGCCAGCATTTTTGCATAAGGTTGCTAAATCAAAACTGACTTCTGCTCTCACTTATTAGCTTTAAAATGAGAAGAGGATGCAGGACTAAAAGGGCAGATAATAACGTCTAAGATCATTGTAAAGCAGACTTTTGATGATCAAAATAAAGTCTGGTCCAGCTTAAGACAAAGACAGCCTGACCGACAAGAAAATCTAAGAGAACAGGTAGGTGAGAGCAACATTTTATGAAATGAGAAAAAAACTGACAATAAAGATAAATATCTCTTATGCTATTTTAATTACAAATATTAATGATGTAAAATTATATATTATTAACAGTTTCTTTATTTACTTTTGCTGTCACACCCTTGGACATATTTACGGTTTATATGTCAACTACCCACCCACAGTGGTTTTTTATGTTATTCAGTGGCGGTTTTAATGAAGACAATGATATCGCAACGAACAACTGACTAACATGGGAAAAATCTAAATATGTCACCACAGCAAACTGATATACAGAAAACTCATTTTTTTTATTTTTTATTATTATGTTTTTATTGTGTTTTTTTGTGTTAGTAAGCTGATTTTTAAGTTATCATTTTAAGTTATCAACTATTCATATTTAAGCAAAATATATAAAATCCATAAATGTTTATAATATATGATTTAAATTATATATTAATATAAATAAATTAATGTAAATATTTCCTACATTTATTTACAGTATCTGTATATCTACGTGTATGTGTTTATAAATATAAAATTAATTTGCACAGCACCAGACATATATTTAAAATAAACTTTTATTCTGGATGCGATTTCTCGCTGCACAGTCCTTAAAAGGGCCTATGTGTGCAAAAGGAGGGTACAGAATAGTTAAAAGGAAAAAGAAAAAGAACACAATTCTGCTCAAAACCATGTGGAAATATTTACTTGCTACGATGTGCCACTAATAAATTAATTATCAGATTTCACAAATCCAGATTGGAGTTCCATCTTTAAACCGTTCATTTCCTTGTTCAACCTTTTACTTTTTAAACACAGTTTTGGTTCCAGGGGGACCTATTATCTGAATGTACGGTACCTGCCATTATTTTGTGTATTATATTGCGAGAACACCAAGCACAATGTGTGTTCCAGTGAAGGAAGCAAAACGCTTCGGAGCAAAAAGTGTTGCTGAGAAGGTCACGGCAAAGTTATTTCAGCCACTTAGTTTGGGTTAATTAAGCATGTCTTTTGTCTCCGAGGGACAACTTTTTAATTAAGGAAATAGCAAGTATGTCTACAGGAGGTCCGCTGAACTATGAACAATACAAGGTAGAACGCAGCTTGATACGAAATGCAGCAGAAAGACAAAACAAAGGAAAGGCTTAATATCCGCCTGCCTGGATTACCTCACATTTACGAGATTTCTGTGAGTATTAAATGAGGATTAAGCTCTGTTTACTGTATTCGGCTCCATTGGTGAGCTGTGTAAAACACAATGCTGCGTTATTCTACAAAAAAGTCAAGAAACAGGGGCTGAAAAACCAATGCTAAAAAATACGGCTGAAAATCACCTGCACATTGGCTGTTACTGCCATGAGATGAAGCAACTGCATGAAGCGATAAAACCTCAACCTCAAATGTCCTCTTAAAAGAAAAAAATGAATTTTTTATGGGATGGAGTTAATGAGT
>CM017894.1:18947092-18989389 GCA_008369825.1 Triplophysa tibetana | reverse complement strand
CGCGAACTGTACAGTCTGTCTCACCACTTGTAGAGCTGCTGATGGAGTTGACCACAGAGACATCCTGAAGCACCAAGTGCCAACAAGAGAAACAGAAACAGCATGGCTGAGGCTTTGAGTTTGGTAAGTACAAATCATGACTCCATTCAATACTGCTTCAGAAATCTCACAAGAAATTCAGAATCTGAGATTTTCCACTGCAGGTGTAAAGGTTCGATTCTGATCTACTCTCTAAATGCCTTGAATCTTGGTTCACTGTTTGATATGCTTCAACTCAGTTGCTGAAGTTAATTTACACTGTCTAAGAGCAATTGTTCTTCACTAGGGTATCAGCATACTGTATATTACTGTACATACTAGATACAGTAGTCCTGTATCAAGCAAGAAAATTATCATGAAAAAAAATTGATCATGAAAAAAACTCCCTGAGAGTAATTGCTAATACAAATATAATGGGCACATAAATATATACTTCCCAACAGGAATGACTTCTTTCTGCTCCTTGTCACAATAAACTCTAGTATATTGGTCTCCCCAGTAACTTATTACCACTGTGAACTCTTACCAAACATCAACAACGTATAGCCACCTATCAAATATATGCCTAAGTAAATAGACTGGGTACATTATCCCATATAAACTTAAGTCCCCCCAAAGAGTTCATTTTTTGAATCATCTATCACTAGGAAATCTAGAAGTTAAAGAGATTTTATACTGAGAAAATAATGTGGACTTAAATGTGACCTGGTCTTGGATAGACCATTAAAATAAAAAAGTATTGGGAAAAAAGTATTGGAAACGGGTTGGCGACCACTGCTTTACAATGTTGTGAAGTCACAAAGTAAAATACTCTGATAAACTACAGATGCTGCAATAGTACAACGCTTTTGATTACCTTCAAAAGTTCAAGTTTGTCTTTCATCTGTTATAGCAAAAGCATTTACAATGCGTAGATCTGTCCAGCCCCCCATTATTGCGACATACATACATATGTGATGCATATGCCTCCAACTCAAATTCCGCAAGGAAAATCGGATTTCCCCAAAACAGCCCCCTACCCCCATAAACACCCCACAGCTGTGGCTTTCCTTTCTCCATGAAAACTCATGAAAATTGGACTTCGGCATCCAATCCTCCATTCGGCATCCACAAGCTTTTACTGGTATTAAATAAATAAAAAAACGTCTTTCCAGAAACCTCCACTCAGGTAGTAGCTTTTAAAGAAGCCCTAGATATTTCTTTAGGACAGGGTTGCAAAACATCAGATTTACAGCTTAAAAACGTAACATTCTTTAGAAATTACATCTTGAGGGCTATTCTTCTCTCATGATTTTAGCCCCCTGACCAGGAGCGACATTGGGTTGTAATGAGAGACATTCCAGTCATACCAGCAAATCCAACACGAATCCGACTGATTCAGCTTTGAAAGTTTTTTTGACCTCGCTGCGTGTAAAGCCGTGTGTTTGTGTGTGGTCATCAAAACATGTCGGTTGACACAGAGCGTGGTGACCCACACTAGCCCTCCCCTCGCTGACACAAGCAGAACGGGGGGCAGCTGCTCTCTCCTCCCAAAAAATGTTTGTGCATTTATCCACTCCTCTGCTGTTCACCTAAACAAAGCGTTTTTTAGTATTTTCATAAGAAATAAAATAGTGTAATGTGTCGCACAAAAAAAACCTCTGTGTAAAGACAACCATGGTGTGAAAATAATCCAATTAGAGTACATCGGCTATAATATAATTACCATAAGGGCATTTGTGCCTAAACTGAGAGCAGAATAACTCCTCAAGGATAAAAGAAACAACTACAGAAAGGAACCTCTAAAAAGATACATTTTAAACATCATGCCAACAATGTTCGGCTCAAAACAAAATGCTGATGATAAGAGAACAAAAACCTCACACACATCGTGATCACTGGTACTTGTCATGGAAAGTTTAATCTCCAGCAGGGAGACAAAGTCGGACAAAACATTCACACCTGGAAAATCCTGGTTTGCATCTAGTTTCTCATGTATCAAACTACACTTCATTTGTGGACCTACATTCAAACCCCGACCCTATGTGATCCCTTAGAGAGAAACAGGCACTGACAATTGTTTTCACACAAGGTAACGGGATATCTTTTTTCTCTGACAGATTATGTAACACTGTCGATGTGTCGAAGCATCTCTATGTCAAATCCTATCAGAACGCCAAATAATACGATTTAGGTTTAAGGCCAGTGTGATTCAAAGTGTCATACATAATAATCATAAATACGACTACAAAGAACACAGAGAGACAGAACGATAGAGAGGGAGCATATTGTGGCACAGATATGGATTAACTGAAAGGGAGGAGTGTGTGTGTTTGTGTGTGTGTGGTGTGTGTGCGTGTTTGTGCGTGAGTGTATCTCATATTCAAGAGCTGCAATGGAATATCGAGCGCAGCAGGAGGTCAGAAGTACAAAGAAAGATTGAAGACTGTGGAGGCATTCAGTCATCCGACTGGCATTTCTGTTATACAGTATGTGCTTGAGTGTCCTTACAAAAAAAGAAGAATACTTTAGTATGCTTCTAATTAAAACAAGAAAGTAAACAGTACTTCAATCGTTCAGTGTACTTTTCAGAAATATACTTAAAATTAGAAATAATAAAGTATAAAAACAACTGAATAGTATTAAACCGACTGTATGATATTCAGTGTACTTTCATAAACAAAAAAATGTCATCAAGCAAAGAACACTAGTTACACTTCCATAAGCACTTGAAGAGGTCTGTCTTCGCACATTCATTTTGATCGTATTATTCTAAAAATAAAGTTTTTGTACTCATGGGTACTTTGTATTCATAGTGTCTCACAGCACACTTAAGTTTATCTTAAGGAGTACTAAGATCATTTTTATTAATTTAATACACTATAATGCGTGAAAATAAATAATTTTAAGTAGGGATGCACCGATACCCTTCTTAAAGACCGAGTACGAGTACCGATATTAGTGTTTTTGGTTTTCATCGATACCTTTTCACAACACAGGGAGACTATTAAAAACACAATAGCTTCATAATTACATAACTCCACCTTAAACATATTATGCAAATATGTATAATTTTATGTTCTTTTCACAAACTTTCAAAGCACATTTCAGAACAAATTTCAGTCAGTTTCTGTCAGTTATGACACATGAGGTATCGTTCTTTGGTATCGGTGCATTTTTACGAGTACACATGAGCTTAGTATCGGGCCCATCCCTAATTTCAAGTAACTTAAGAAAACTTATAAATAGGCCTACTTAGTTTTTTTGTAGTTAGGCTAAAAGAACATTTTAATGTGTTTTAGAGAGTTTGAAGAATGCATTTTACGTTGTGGATAAACTTTGTGCTTGAATCTGAGCGAGCGTATTTGTGGAAAGCTGTCATGAACTCTTAATGGAAGTCTGTAGGGCATCCAGAAAGACACTTAACTTTCACAATAAATGAACAGGGATTTAGACAAACAATCTACATCAGCAGGAACTTCCAAGAGCTATCTCCGGAGTGAATATTCCAGTATTGACATTGAGATGCTCACATGACTGAGACAGCCAATTAACACAGTAATTCTTTGTTATGGAGGACTGCCTGTATGATCCCCGCTGCTTGCTGCAGCCGTGATGCCAGCGCTTCCAAGAAAAACCAAAAGCAACTTAGATCAGACTGAAAATGGACTTTATAAGTGCATTTCCATCCAACATGCTCACGGACGCATATAAGACTACACTTAATTACACCTGTTTACATCTCATTTTTCTCCCAAACCTTAATTCAAGCACAGTCCCGGCTACACAGACAAGCTCAGGTTGTTGCCATGTCGACAGAATTTAAGCCCTCTTTAAGAAATTTTTTTTGGTCAAGAACAATGACAGCCTATATGTCGCAGTGGCAGCTCTGGCTCTTATAGAGACAGCTCAATGGATGTGCAATAGCCTGGAGTTATCCGCTCAATAAAACTTCTAAGAGACATTCGGGCATCTCTCTTCGCCCTGCCTTACGGCGATGACACCCAACTGAGGAACGGTGTGGAGGGGGAACAGGAGAAGGTCTGTTCGGGAGCACGAGGCAGAGCCAGATAGATGCCAGCGGTCGGGAAAGTGGTTGGTGGTTAGCAGACGACAGTGAAGATTGAGGGGATATGAAATTAAGAACTTTTGTTTGGGGTCATGTGAGTGTTTTTGGGGAGATCTGTCAAGGTGACATGCAAATGCAAATAACAGCAGCATTCTCTCTCGCTTTTTCTACAAAAAGATTTTGATATGGTTACGAGATGTGATGAAACAACGGGACTTACTTGCCAATGTCATTTTAGTTATATGTACAATTGGAGAATAAGTAAATTATACAGTCAATGTGTCCGAGCTACTTGGAAAGTATAGTAAAAAGCAATTTTTTATATAAAATAAATAAATAACCAACATAAACATTATTTTATTATTATGAACAACGTAAAATGAAAAGTGAATAAATGAAAAGTGTGAAAGCACAGTAAATGGATCTAAATGATTTAGCCACCCAAAGCTGACACACACATAGTACAAATTAATTCAATTCTATGTAATCTCAAATTGATGAAAATGAAAATTGAACATTACAGGAATCATAAAAATTGAATAATGTATATAGTAATAGTATTTATACTGACACAGACAATTATAGTAGTATATGTATGTGTGATATGTAAGGTGAGCAATATTTCTATTTGAGGTTCAAATACAAAAAAGATGCTACCCGTATAGACATCATTCTTGCAAAGATTTATGACAGAGCGCCTCTTCTGAAGGTCTGTATCCTACCTCTGAGAACATTTCAGCACAATGAAAGCAGTCCTTTTTTTTTGCTCATTTTGGGAATTTCAACTAGCTCTATTATATAATGAAGTCTCTATATTTAGCATCAGCAATCCTGTTTTAAGCAGAAAACGCACGGACCAATAACCTCACGTGTCGGAATATTTGTTACCTGTGAATCGGAGATCTCTGAGGGTTTCTCTGTGAGACTGCTGCTCTCCGCTGGGATCAGGTCGTTGTATTTGGTGCTGACGTCCTCGTCGGAGTAGTGAAGGCTGCCTGGACTGGGCCGAGGAGGAGACCTGAGGAAAAGAGATGGTGCGGTCAGAATTTTGTCATATTTGCTTCTTTTATGGTGTTCTATCACATCAACAGAGCCTGTGTGCTGTGCAATAAATGAAACTTTATTTTTATAATTTAAAAAGTATTAATATCAATAAATGTCAGAGAATGTCATTTTGGAATGTAATAAAGGACACAGCTCAGTGTTCTCTGATAGCCACAAACATGCGTCTTTAATAAAACATTAAGCAACCCACATAAACCTGGAAGAATCTGAATTTAAGAAAAATTTCATGGTCTATAAATAAAAAGCAGTTTATTTTAGTACAATATTTCAAAATTAAGGCACAAAAGGAACAGTTAAACATTTTGGTTACAAAATAATATTCAGCAAATATTCCTGACTCTACTGACTAGTTGGAGGCATAAACCTTTGGAAATGATTTGGCAGTATCTCCGACTGGAGACACTTGTCTCTTTGTTGGGTGAATGAGGTACAGTGTGTGTCTGTATAAGAGATTCTTTACGAGCATCATGAGACCACCTTGAGATGCCAGCTCAGAGGGGTTTCTGCATAATTAAACCTCTATGACACATCGCTGGAGAGCAGGAATAAAACAATATTTCATTTCTGGTTTATATGCCAACTGTAAAAAGACAAATCACCTTTTACTTTTACAAAAAATAAATTGAGCAGGTTATACAAAAGCTACATTGTACAAATTTGGAAACATTTTAAACTTGCACAATGGAGCAGAAAGATCAATAAATTCTGCTATTTCAGACATCAAATACATAAACAAAATGCTGAATGTTTTCAGCTTAGAAAAACATTGGATTCTGCTGTCCAATACAGTTTTGAGAATCATTTAACAGACATATTTTCTGTGACTGGCCTCTGATTCTGTATCGTGCCACAACAAACCCAACGTCCACGAAGCATCTGTGTTGCGCTGATGTCTGCTGTCTGTTTGTGTACAAGCTGTTTGTTATTCTCTCTATAAATGCACTGCTAACTGTGAATCTGCATTCACATGCCATTTACTGAATTCATTTGTGGAATCCCATTTATGAATCTTAGTCAGAGATGTTCTTAGTAAAGAAATAGACACAAATCAATTAAATGTTAACACACAGAGAGTAAAAAGCCATACAAACAAATGGATTGTTTACTCTACAAATGAAAAATCTTTCATCATCTAATCGTCATGACTTTAATTATTTTACAGAATGATGTTAACCAAACAAAACCGGCCCCTATTGACTTCCATTGTATAGACACAAAACCACAGAGACATTTCTTAAAATATTTTCTTTTGTGCCCTTCAGAGAAAGGTTTAAATAAACAATAACAGAATTTCTGTTTTGATGTGAATTTGATTCTTTAATTTAAATAGAATGGTCCCAGTGATTTCCTTTTTTTACCATAAAATCTAAACTATAAGTCTTGGCAAACATAAGCGCAATTTGAGGCATCTGATTTCCTTGTCTACGGGTGAGACTCAGGGCTGAGACAGAACAGCTGGAGAGGGTGATGTAACCTCTAACCCTGTGTTTACCTCACTCAGATAATGAATACGTCTTTAGACAGATCCCTCTGTTTCTGCAAATCTAACTGCTGTCAGTTCCAAACACTGTGCCCAGTGTACGAATAGTACAATTGTGTGTGTCTGAGCTACAGAATGTGCTGACTGTTACAGTATATGTGTGTGTTATAAACATGCCTGGTCAGCTACTGGGCTGTCACGATGATGAAATTTGGCTAACGGTTAATTGTCGATTAAATAATTGCGATTATGTCTATTATTAATTGTCTGTCTAAAGGCTTTGACTATAATAATGATTAATTACAATTTATATAATCAATTAATAAAATATAGATACATTAAAATTTGAAAATACTGTAAATTATTCACATTCCCTATAGAGTGACCTTAACAGAAAAGATGAAATGAGAAGAAATGAGACTGATATCGTCTTGCTGTGTAGATGCAGCAAATCTGGAATCACTTTCATAAACCTCATAAACACAAAAGTACAAATCTGATACAACTCAAATGATGAAGAAATGTCATTTGAACGTAACAGTGAGTCAGATCAAGGACGGCCGATGTAAAATGCTGCAGATCACCCTTGTTCTTTAAGGATTTACAATCCTTGTGGTTATCTGAAAAAATTGCGATTGTGTCAAATAAATCTGATGAGACGATTATTTCATAATTGTGACAGCACTCGTCAGCTATCTGCAGTCGACTAAACAAAAGATAAAACTATACAATTTACTCAATACACAACTTGTTGCATTGCTAAAGTTAAAAACTAAAAATGTCAATATGCTGCTTTCAACGTTTTTGGGGAAAGTTACAGTCCATAAGAAACAAATGGTTTACGGTGTACATAAAACTTTGCTTCTGAAAGTTGGCTTTGTTTGAGAAACCGCAGACAGTCCATAACAGATGCCGAAGATAGACCATGTTTTAGATCTCAAATCTCGGCTCAGGGTGACAGTCCTTCAAACAGTGAGTATATTTTGTAACATAAGCTATTGTGTTTCATAAAACTATTGAGGTTATAACTGCAATATAGCATGCTTGAAATAACTCAAACCGGCCCTGTTGGGGGATTTGTTCCAGATATAAGATTCTCCGAGTTGTTTTTCATTTACTTTTCACCGCACCACAGACTTCAGAAACTTCATCTGTGCATTCCTTCCACACCTTTCCCTTAATCTCCAGCCAGAGGAAAGAGCCCTGGCATCCTCTCAAAGACCAGGAGACCTTTGATCCATCTCAAGGTGACCCAGGCCGAATGAAAGTGGAAGATAATAGCCAAGGAGTGATAATGGGACCGATATCTTCACCTGATTGTTGATGGGACAGACTCGACACACCTGTTTTCTTCTTAAAGGGCGATCAAACACGTCTTTGAAGGATTTTATCTTATTAGTTAAACAATGTTTAATCAACAGATTCATTTAGCCGAGTACGACTAATAGCATCGCTTAAAAATAACCATAAGTATTAAACTTTAGTGTGTAGGTGATCTTGTTGGATAAAATAGATAATAGACAATAAATTGAAATGTAGCCTTGTTAGGAATGTTTTAAAATAAATATATTTTATACATATTTTGTTACAATTACTTTTCAGAAAGAGATTTGGCAGCATCCAGATTCTGTTATTTCACTTATCCCGTGACACGTCAAAGACGTGGAGTTTTATGATGGAAAGTATGGTCTCACGAAGATAGTTGTTTGGCAATTCCATTAGTCTTTCCATGATGAATGGAACGGTTGAAGGCTATTTTTGCTTCTTTACTGCCACGTGGTTGAAACATAATGGAAGTTTAAAAGACTACTGTATAATACGTGCAAAGAAAATATAAGACCATGTAGTCACTGATTTACTACAAAACTCAAAATGAACCATTCAAAATAACTTGTTTTCCAGACAAAGCGATGAGTGACAACTATTGTCGTTCTTGAATTGAGACTTTTTATATAAATGCTCCAGTCATAATGTAAAACTCAGCATGTGATGTTGGCGCAAAATGCGGAAAGCAGAATATCTGTTGAGAAAAGCAAACCTCTAAAATCCCTCTGCAGTGATTATTAAAGGTAAAAAAGGCGATCAATGAAAGAAAAACGAAAAAGCAATGCACAGAGTTGGAAAGAATGAGAGAGAGCTGAATAAGAAAATAAGAAAGAAAGAATGAAAGAAAGAAAGGAAGGAAGAAAGGAAGACATAAAGAAAGAGAGAGAGAGAGAGAGAGAGAGAGAGAGAGAGAGAGAGAGAAAGAAAGAAACTGAAAGAAAGAAAGAATGAGAAAAAAAGAAACTGAAAGAAAGAAAGAACCAGAAAAAAGAAACAGAAAGAAAGAAAGACAAAAAAGAAAGAAACAGAAAGAAAGAAACTGAAAGAAACTGAAAAAAATAAAGAAACAGAAAAAAGAAACAGAAAGAAAGAAAGAAAAAAAAGAAACAGAAATAAAGAAACTGAAAGAAACTGAAAAAAATAGAGAAAGAAACAGAAAGAAAGAAAGACTCACCTAGTGTAGACACCATTTTTTCGGCAGAAGGAATTTTTGACGGACAGCCGTCGATTGTTGAGTTCCAGGGCAGGGAAGCGGCTCTCATCCAGGCTCACCATCTCACCATGTGTTAGCGCATTACAGTTTGAGTTGTTGCCTGTATGTATGTAGATATAGATACAGTATGTGACCGTTCAGGCCTGTTTTGTTTCAATAAATAACTCAGTGGATCATCTAACCATATCACAACAAACTATCAAAAGTGCTTTAGGTCTAACTGCATTGGAATAGAAATGGTTTCAGAACTGATCATAACAAGGTGATCAACAAAACGCACCACAAACCACATAATCTAAGTCAGATGACAAAATCTTCGGTAAAACTTTAAAATGCATAAAGCTACTATAGCGTACCAGGTAACAGAAAATGTTTGAGAAAACATTATAGACATAACACAGTGATGGGCTGGCAGGTGGTGTTATGAGAATGATGTTTGTGTGTAAGAGAAGAAGGGTGGTTGTGTGAGAAAACGTGGCCTCTCGTACTCCCTCGGTGTGTGTAGTGACCTACATGGTCACTCTGCCCTGCCACGCTTTTGTGGTGGTTGGTGTACTCAGTGCAGAAATGCTGACTACTCACACACAACAAACCGATGATGTCGCAGCTGCAATAATGCTACTTCAATCCACAATACTCACTTGTTGATTGATGTAAAAAAAATTACTTAACACTAACAGACAGGCATAACAGACATATTCAGACATACAGACAGATAGACAAACAAACATGCTGAACAGATATACTGGACAAATAGATAGACGCAAATAGAAAGATACAGACAGACAGATATACAGTATAGACTAACAGATGCAACCAGACAGATTCACAGACAGACAGGTAGATACCTTAATAGAAAGAGAGAAAGCTAGCAATCAGAAACAAAACAGACATATATACACAGAGGGACTACAGATCTACAGCTACAAGAGATCAGACACAAGCAGACAGAGATGTGTGCAGACAGAGAGACAGACAACCAAATAGAGATATACAGACAGACAGAAACAGCAAAAAGACAGTAGTATACAAACAGACAGATACTGTACACAGATAGGCAGACAGAAATATAGCAGTCAAATGGACACAAGGACAGACAGACAGGCAGGTAGAAAGACAGAGCGACAGACAGACCGTACCTGAGTCCGATTTTTTGGCATATTTCTTGCTTTGGCCTCTGATGATGAGAATGAAAACTAGAAGCAGGATGAATATTAGCCCCACCAGAGCCACCACCACCAGAAACCACCATTCCTCATAGAATGGAGCCACCTTTTGAGCTGGTTGTGAAGACATTTATCATTAGAAGAATTGACACATCTAATCTGTCCACCTAAATATAAGACCACCTTGAGCGTTGAACTAACCTGATATGGATGGGGAGGGTTGGCTGGGAGAGCCGTACCCATAGTCGTTCACCCCGATGACCCGGAAGTCATAGCTGATTCCCTGTTTCAAGATATCCATGTTGAAGGTGTATGACGTCACCTCCTTGGGAATGTCTTTGATTAAGATGTCCCATAAGCCTTCATCTGATTATTAGTTCGAGAAAGAAAAATCAGTCATTCGTTTTCATTTCAAAACCTCTATGTCGTATGAATCGGTCGGTAACCAAACAAAACTCCCTCTCATTGACTTCTATCATATGGATAAAGAACAACTGAGACATTATTTTTAAATAAAAGAGTCATATTCAGGTTTTGAACGACATGACAATTTGTAACGATTTGTTTTTGGTGAACTGTCCCTTTAAGAGCACAAGGTAATAAGCTAATAAGCAATTCGCAGAACTGATAATCCACAGGTGATACCTCATCCAACACAGTTTCATCTTCAGTCGATGATCCTGGAAATACATCACAATTCATTTCAGCTTCGTCTCACGTTTATAACGCACTACCACAAACCCAAAGTGTCTGCAGAAATGGTTTGTGTAGATCAACACATGCCAGGCCTGGTATAGAAATTACAGTGCGGTCTCCTTACGGCAACCTTCAAAAAAATATTCCACCACGTGTGCTGGAACCGCATTCAAAGACGGTCGGCATACGTCTCTGATACACACAGTTTCTTGAATCAATCCCATCTCACTCTTCTTGCATTTGGGACTGGGGCTTCTCTTTAACCATGGAGGTAATCTGATTTGCAAAAGCTCACATTCATAAATCTCTGTCATGTGAAACAAGATGCCGCCAGAGACTTTTTACCAGACCGAGACGTTTAACATCAATCTTCATTGTTAAAGACTGTGTGTGGAATGGCTATAAAGTAGACATCTGTATATTAGACTAAACCTGAGACTGATCTCTGATTTGTGTTTACTGATTTCCTTAAATATGAGTTTCATGCTGGCTTCTTTTTATTGACTGCATTGATCTGACTTTTTTTTACTGTATTTTAAATCAGTTCGGTATTATGTACGCTGAATGTCTATTTGTCTTTAATTTCACTGCTTTTTATCACTCTTAAATGACAGAAACAGTAGAGAGGCGATGAGAAAATGCAATTCACACCTACAACACCCTCATGAGCATTATGGATAGAATTGAACAGGAACACCCCAGCTTCAACGTTTCCAAATTTTCATCTCTGATTATCTCACCTGAGGGTCTGGCCTCTATGACGTAGCGTGTGATGGGTGCCCGTCCAGGATCCCCATTGGTCCAGTGGATGGTGAGGGCGGAGCCATATCGAGAGATGAACGGTTCACCGGGAGGGCCTGGGGCTCCTAATCGCAAAGAAGAAAATGCATTGCTCATTACTTTGAAATCACCTTGTGCTATAAGCATTATTTTTTAGAAACTATTTTCTCTTGTCTAGATAGAGGTATACAGACGAACCTTCTCCGGGTCCTGTGGTGATGTTGGCCTCCACTTCCGGGCCGTAGGTGAAGGTTTTGGCTCGTATGCGGTAGTTGTAGGTGACACCGTCAGCCAGGTCTTTGATTTTCAGCCACAAGGGGGCGTTTCCCTTAACGTCCACCGTCACGATCTTACTGACGCCTGGGGGGGAGGGGGAGTGAAGACAGTCGACACAGGCCACTGAGGACTCTAGACAAACACACTGCGTTTAGTTCAGGCAACAAGAGCTCTACACGTACACGCTCACACATACACGGAGGGCATCAAGCTCTTGTTATTTTTCGGAAAATCTCAGTTTGGTGTCCCTGTAGCTCAACTGGTAGAGCGTGATAGTAGCAAAGGTAGTGGAAACACTTAACTATATTAAATGCATTGGACACTCAATGCACTGTTTGACGCTTTGGATAAAATTTCCAAATATCTAAATGTAAATAAATGTTTGGCAAGCTAACTTTATTAAGAATAGGGCTGGAACGATGTGTCAACGTAACCGTTTATGCGTACAGATGCAATGCAACGAAACATAAACATTTGTGATGTGTGAATTTTTTAGTTCACCCACTTTGGGAAAAAAGTAAATTTTGGGTCCTGATTGATTTGTAACATTGTCTTTTTAAATATGACCTTGTGAGCCCCTTTAGACCGCACAAACGTACGCCTGACCTAGCTCACACAAACACACATTCACACACTATTCTGTTAATAACTAGCCGCGTGAATAAATTGTATGGAATGTTTGTATCTTGTAGTACTAGAATTTGAACTATTGAACGAAACCTATGAACACATCTAACAAATAATCTAAATGCTGCTCACAAATGGATCACATCAGGTAACCGATGGTCTTTAACCATCATATAATTGATTCTACCACAGTGAAAATGAGAGAAAGACTGACCATCGACAGGCATGCAGGGCTCGTAGATGAGTCTGTAGCCGTCGAGGATGCCATTGGGAAAAACCGGCTCGCCCCAGGAGACGTTGACGGAAGTGGTGGTGAGCTCGCTGAAATGAATGAAACTGGGAGCACTGGGAGCTGAAAGAGGAAAAAGATGATAGTCAGAGATATTGATAAAGACAGCATTGAAGATGTCTGTTCGTGTGTCTTCATCTCCTGAAATTCACTTTCAATCTGGGAACTTAAAACAGCTTCCTGTATTTCATTTTGATAAAGTAGGTGCAGATGTCACATACTGCATAGAAAAACGATAGTGCCACAGCTAGTGTAAAACCAACGTCGATTTTTTGTACCGTCCGTACTTCTCAGATCAGCTGCACAGCATGAGGCAAAATCATTTTCAGTCACGGCTTTCTGAAATAGCTTTTTTCAAACCATGGGAGGAAAAAGTTACTTATTGAGTTTTGTGATGTTTCTTGGCAATGGCTCACATTCCAGAAATGTTTGGACAAATAAATAATTTCAAACCGTTTCCATCATTCCAAACCTCTGACCGACTGTGTTTGCAGTAAAATAAGTGGTGTCTATAAGCCATTTAAAGGGATAGTTCAGCCAAAAACTCCAATTTGCCATTTATTTACTCACCCTCAGGCCATCCGAGATGTAGGTGACATTTTTTCTTGAGCAGAACCACAAAGAAGATTGTTTGGTAAATCCGCAGCCCTCTCTGCCTCGTATAATGGGAGTATATAAGGTCCACCTTTATAAGAGTTCCTAAAGCACATAATTCCAAAAGCGGCTCCTGGCGACATGATGACGTTTCGTGAAACGAATCATTTGATATTTTCAAGAAAACTGAACGTCATTTTTAATAATAGTAGCCAAAATGTGCAGCCTCTGCACACAATCGCAATCGTCTTCTTGTAGTATTCGGTGGCGGATGGCATACCAGCGTCTGGTACGTTAAGCGCCACCTGCAGAAAGGGAGTGTTGAGGCTGTATAGTATGGCTAATATTATCAAAAATGTCGTTCAAATTTATGAAAATATCGAGCCAATCACTTCACGAAACGTTAACATCTCGCCAGGAGCCGCTTTTTTGGAATTATGTGCTGTAGGAACTCTTAGACAGGTGGACCCCATAGACTCCCATTATATGAAGCAGAGAGGGCTGCGGATTTACCAAACAATCTTCTTTATGGTTCTACTCAAGAAGAAATGTCACCTACATCTCGGATAGCCTAAGGGTGAGTAAATAAACGGCAAATTGGAGTTTTTGGCTGAACTATCCCTTTAAGTTTTAGCTCAGCTCAGCACTGTATTTTATTTAAATGGATAGTTCACCTAAAAATTAAAATTCTGTCATGAATTATCCACTGTTTAGTTTGACCCAGAACTTTTTCTTTCCTGAATTTTTCGAAATATCTTCTTTTGTGTTCGACAGAACAAAAAAATTATACTTTTTTTTCCTACTATGGTAGTCAATGTTGTCCTAGAAATGTCAGTTGCTAACATCTTCCAAAATATCTTTACATTTACATTTTTGCGGACGCCTTTATCCAAAGCAACTTACATCGCATTACCCTATACATTTTACATAGGTATTTACAATCCCCTGGGTTCGAACCCACAACCTTGCGTTGTTAACGCCATGCTCTTACCACTGAGCTACAGGAAAGCATCTTTCTTTGAGTTCATCATTTATACAGGTTTAGAACAACTTGAGGGCAAGTCAATGATGACATAATTTTCTTTATTGAGGGGAGTACCCCTATAACATCAATTGGGAAAAGTTGCCCATGTTACTTAAAATAAATATAGACTTTCCAAAATGCAGACAATGCTTTTGTGTTGTTCTGATGTTACTCTAGTGTACACTCTAGGTGGTCTCACTACATCTGAAATACTATGGACTGCAACATCGAACAAGTTAAAATCCGCAAATGACAGTTATCTTAGCTTAGTTATCACAGTAATGGAACACCATGATAAGGGCCATCCTGTTCTCGGTATATCAAGTTCCTAACACAAGAGCTGGAACCAGCGTTTTCGTCTTCTCAACGCTGATATGCGAGAAGACCTTGAAAGGAACAGATAAGAAGACGACTGCCCAAAGGTTCCTCACCAGCTTGTTGCGTTCGTGCTCTGGTGGGGGGGCTGCGAGGGCCATCTCCAGCAGCATTAAAAGCAGCAATGCTGATCATGTAAGTGGTGTAGCCCGTCAGATTCTTGAGCTTCACGATTCCCTCGGGCAGGAAGAGAGTGCGGAGTTTCTCCGTCTCGTTTTTACGTTTATATTCCCAAAAGAAGATCTGCAGAGGTAAACAAATAAATCCCACTCGTATTGTTTCGCATATGTGTGAGACTTACAAGGACAAACAAAAACTAGGAGAAATGTAAATCTGACCATCCCCTCCCCCAGTCAATGACTTATAGGGATAGGTCATAAAAAAATGAAAACTCTTTCATCATTTACCCACCCTTGTGTCATTCAAACCTGTATCACTTTCTATCTTCTTTGAAGAACTGGTAACAGAACTACATTGGCACCCATTTCATGGACATAAAAACCAGACATTTCTCAAAATATCTTCTTTTGTGTTACACAAAGGAAAGAGACATACAGGTTTCGAATGACATTGGGGTGAAAATATGATAACGCTTTTTAGATTTTTGGATAAACTATCCCTTAGCATATGCACAAAAACCTTTAAAATCATTAAAAAAAAAATTCATCAGACTCTAACCTTATAACCCTGAATATCTCCATTCTGGGTCTCCAGCGGAGGCGGGTCCCACGTCACATCAAACTGTGTTGCTGTAGCTGATTGGATGACTACATTCTGAGGCGGGGCAGTCGGAACTGTGGGAGGGATTAAAAAAATCAAACAGAGAAAAATGGACATGAAAAGGATTTATAAACTAAGAGTAGTTCAAGATTTACCTGCTTCACCCACAAAGACTTCCTGCGGTGAACTGGTTGGACCCTCACCCACAGCGTTGTACACGCTCATTCTGATTTCATAGCGCTTGTGTTTCATTAGATCTACAAAGAAACACATGAAACTTGAGACTTGCATTCCTCATAAATGTTTCCGGGCAAATTATAACACAACGCACCGCTCTTGCACATTGTGCTCAGCAGTTAATTGAATGTTTTGTAAATTAAAGTCAATTGCAATCAAAATATTTAACAAAATATTTATTTGTTAAATATTAGTTCATATGTGTGGTTAATTTTTGGTTCGTGATCCATAGGAATTGTGTAAGTTTTGTGTCAGATTAAAATAAGAGATGAGTCAGACTGGTTATCTTTATCTGAACTCGACTGACACACTGCTCTTCCTGTAACCGTCAGCAGCCGAGAGAAACCAGACAGAACCAGACTGAGGTTTAAAGATATCACAAAAACGCCTATTTCAGCAACGGTTCTTCACACCTCACAATAAAACCGTTTTGAAAAGACACATAGCAAAGTGGGAGGGTAGAGGGAGGAGATTGCATGAAAGAGGAGGAGTTTGAAGCACAACTACTGTAGATGCACAACTAAACCAATCACACTCACTGATGAAATGGATAAAAAAGAACCACTTTAACCATAATACTAAATTTAATGAAAGTTGCAGTTGTTTGTCATAATTTTCAAGCTGCATCATGACCCTTTACATGTATTTCTGCTGTTCTTCTCAGCCTTGAGCAGTGAGGAGAGAACACGCTCGCTGATAGCAGATAGTCAAAACATAGGGGTTGTAGACACTGCACATTATCAACTCTTAGGCAATGCTTTGCCTGTCAAGTTTTATGGACTGAGAATGAAACTGTATGAAAAAAAGGAAGTGACTTACTGTCCAGCTCATACTGAGCGAGAGATGAATCACTGATGTTTCGCATGCTGTACGGAGCTGAAGAAGAAGACATTATTGAGAACATGAATGGTTTAAAATAGTATAAAATTACTTTCAATTGTACAGAAAAACCTAATCGAGAACCTAAAACTAAAAATTATTTTATTAGAAAGTAGAAAAATTCTGTTAGGAAAATTGTTTTAATTCTCATTTTAGACATATTTGTTATATTTACTGTTTCGAACTAAATAAAGAGGCAGAAAAATACATATGGATGGACATTAAAACAACATTCTAAAACAACAAAGCTGGTGGTGGCCTAAAAATTGACCGTATTTAAAATCTAGTAAATTTACATGCATTTGGCTACACGCTTTTATTCAAATATCTTATATTTTATATGATATTATATTATTATTATACTGTATATGTAGTGACTGGATCAGTGTGAGAAAAGCCATTCAACCTCTCATTCCCTTTTGTGTCGGTCTCAAGATAACATGTTCAAAGAACAAAGCAAACCTGGCTCCATAGGGTCTGGTTTTGCATTTTGAACTCGCACCGATAGTGTGATAACCATTTGGTTCCTCTGTAGGACATTTACGACTCCTTAGCTTCAAAGCCTTGGTGATGATTATCTGTATCATCTCTAAGGCAACATCTGAGGCTAACCAGAGAAACTTCTCTGACAATAGGAACATATGTGCTTAAACTGTCCTTTTTGTATAAATGTAACTAAATGTCTGGTTATATGTTGGCAATCATGCCATCTTAAATAGTCTGTAACTCTTAGATATTCAACTTTAATTCAGGCGTGGTTTGTATTAATACATCCGAAAGAATCATAACTTGATACGCTTCAAACCTGTCCATTTTTGATATCCAAATGTTTCTCTTTACAATTCCTCATTGTTGATACATATTGTGTGACCATAGAACACATTACAATCATTATGTTATAATTTGGATTTGTATCTTGTAAAGTTACCTACAGGTCATAAGATGGAAATTAGCTGTTGAGTGAACAACGAATCTCTTTCCCCACTCAATTTTGATTGGCCGACTCAAACTCTGAGGGCATGCCCTTCATGAAGTTAAATGTCGACCAGGACACAGTTTCTTCTCCTTTTTCTCCTTGGCTCTTCTCCTTGGGTCTTCTCCTTGGCTCTTCCTGAATCGTTGGACCTTGCCTCTCACCTCCCCCTTCCGGGGGGGTGAGGTAATTCTTCCCTAACTGGAGAAGGAACAATGGACTCTGCTGCCACGCACACCTCGACGAGCCATGCGGCCGGTCATGAGGGCCGAGGCCCGCAACTTTCAACAAGGACGCAACTTCCAGAGGCCCGCAACTTTCAACGAGGCCCGCAACTTTCAGCAGGACCGCATTCTGAAATCATCTGAACATTTCCATCACTCCAAGCGCATACGAGTACATCCAGCACAGAGCTTTGCAAGTATTCCGTTTCTATAGAATAGCTGCGTTAAGTCTGTGCCTCTTTGTTAAAGATGATTTTAATGATGTTCAGAAATCGTTGCTGTGCTCTCTCTCTCTCTCTCTCTCTCTCTCATTCTCTGCGCTTCCTAGCGCAATTGTGTTTTATGTTTTTGTTTGTTCTCATTTTTGTTTACCATGTAGAGTAGAGTTTAATAAAAACCCATAAAGGCATTTGTGATGGGTTCTCTTTGTTCACGCTCACAAACTTGGTCACTTAAACTGTGTTTCGATCTATGCTACCTCTGCTCTTAATTCTGTTTGGTAAAGTCACGTTACTTATAGTCATGAGATAACGTTAGTGTATAAAATCATTGATGTATTTGCTGGACTAATACATATGGGATTTGTATCACTATACTGCTAATCAGAATTGTAAATATGTATGTATAATGACGATTATTATACATATTTGCCTTTGAGCTAAACTAATTCCTTGACTGAAATTGATGTTATAAATAACTCATTTCATATATGTTTGATCTTGATAGATCTGGTGGAGAATCATTTGGTGAGTTAAACTCATCCTTATTTTAACATGCAGCTAAAATCGCTACATAAATTGGTGGAGGGAATGCGGGCACAGTTTTAAACCTTGTTTTGTGAGCAGAACTCAGTGACTATTCATGTGTGTTTTTATGTTTGTTTATTGAAACCGAATACTCTTTTAAATGGCACTTTGATATGTATGAATGAAGGTGTGGATCCGCCCACCTATCCTTGGCAGACGCTTGAACTTCTCCCAGAGAAAACCTCAACCTCTGTCAAAGATTCAGTGACAATATAAAGACGAAGAAATCTCTTTATACATTATTATTTTACCGCCATAAATTGAGCGAAGAAATCCTCTTTTAACGCGAAGAAGACAGAGCGAGCGATGTTCCTCCCTCATCTTACCTAAAGGCCTTATTGTTAATGCATAGCTAGGTGTAACTGATGTGTATTCCAGTGCAAATTAACTAAGCTATTGCGCTCCCTGGGGTGAACAATCAGTGTAGCTGACTGATAATGTTTCTCCCATTCGCTTAACCCAGCGGATTTTATTAGTAAATAACTCCGGGTCAGTTTTACTATTTAAAGGGGGGTTTAACAAAAATCTTGATCAAGTTGTGTTTTTGTTTTATGTTACGGTCGGCGAAGAAATCCCGACCAAGTACACAAATAACTTTCAGGACGGCGAAGAAATCCCGTTAGTCAGTTATAGTGTAGTTTTGTGTGTTTATTGTTCGTGTAGGTTGGAAAGCCATGTACCCGTGTTCAGAAAACTGACACATTAGACACGCGATGAAATTACACTCGTCGCCATAGAAATTGCGCGTAAACGTAAGTTTAATTCCACACAGAATTGTGGAACCGGAAGTTCGGCAGAAGACATATAACCTTCTACTAACACTAGAGGTCAGTTTGTCTTAAAGTGTCTTAACACTTCTCCTGTCTCATCTCTGCACGACTTTCCCATTTTGTTTGGGCAACGCTTTGTGTGCAGTCTCAGCCAGTCTCTTCTTTTGTTTTATTTTACCGTTTACTGTATGAGAATGTTTATTATTTGTTATTATATACAAACTATAATGATAATTAATATTATTCCATTATTGTTTTGATGGTTTGATTTTTCTTTATTTGAATCAGGGTTTCTTACATTCTGTGCCTGGCAGTTAGAATTGTATTTGATAATACTTAAATTTTAATTAAACCAACTTAATTTAACTTAAACTTTGATCAAAATAATCAGATTGCAATCTTTAAGGTGTTAGGATTAACTCCCAATTGCCTTATTTTCTTTATTTCAGTTATTCATTTAATGATTTTACTGACTTTTCTAAGACTCCATAGCGCCCTCTAACTATGGGCCCTATCGTAGACCTTAGTGTGGAGCCAGTTCACCCCCGCACGAAGAAACCCTCCTTCTCTATCCTAACCTCTCTTTCTCTTGACTCATCTGACTTTTATTCTTCTTATCACCAGAGACTGAACCTGTCTGAACATCAGTAAAATTTTTGGTAAATATGTTGATGAATCGAATAGCCTAAGTCATAGAATGACCTCATAGGTAACACTCTTCAGCAACATTATTCATTATTTTCCTGTGTTTCACCCACACAATTATCCACCCCCGCCTTCACGGCTAGGATAATAAGCGTTTAGTTTGCGTCACTAACTGACAAACTCAGTTAAGCATTCAACACATAGCCCACATTTTTATCTCAGTAGATCTGTACGGACTTGCATCTTGCTGTTGTGCCTTTCTCTCTCCCCTGTGTCTCAATGTGTCCAGAAGATCCAATCCTGTCACCTGCCAGTCTAGCTAGAGACCAGGCAAAGCGCTGCAATGGACTCCTGCCTGGGACCAGCATCGGCACATGGCAACTGCGCTGAGAGCAGTTGGTCGGACGACCTAATCCGGCGAAGGGACCACGATCTGAACCAGAGCTACAACTACAGAGAGCCAACAAACTCATCTGAAGTGCACAGCCAGGATCATCGGTGACCACGCCCACGACCAGATCGTCCTACTAGAGCCAGAACGAAGGAAGCCGGGAGGAGCCAGAAGCACGTGCAGAACCGCCTAGACCAGCTGGACCTGCAAACGACAGTGGATGAAGAGGACCAGGAGCTACAGGAGGAGGTGAAAAGCTACATGAGTCCTTTGCAACACAGACTGAGCAAAGAGAGCTATTGGAGCAGATGCCAGAGAGGAGCTGGTGGGAAAACTCCAACAAGCAAAAGCTCTCTATAATGGCCCCGGCAGACAGCAACACAATGCCACGGCCAAGGCCTATAAAGGCCCTCTGCAAGCAGTCCTTGCTGAAGTCCAAGCCATGACTGAGCAATGGAATCTAAATGAACTGAACTTCACTTGCAGACTACGATGTGAACAGACCGGAGAATGCAACAGATTCTCTCCTGTCGAGTCCCCCAGCTAAAAGCCCAAAGCTGCGAAAGGGGGAAGGGTGAAACCCCACTGTTCACACCTTTCTAGCCAGAAACATGACAGCTGTCACCATTAAATGCTGTCACCCTGAACACTGCAGGAGGCCACAACAAATGCCTTCCTGCAAAACATTGACTGTCAGGCATTAACACTGCCCATTGTGACCACAAGAGACAGATCACCTGCTTAGGATCACCTCCAGCCAAGAGGACCACAGCATCCTATGCCAGCAGTCAGATACTGTCAAAGCGGATTCCAGCAGCTACAACACATCTGCTACAGCCAGCATCCGAGCCTACATCAGACAACAGAACAGGCCGAAAGGGAAGAAGACTTCAAAGCAAAACTCTTCTCCCTCAGAAATCCGCATCACACTTTGAGTCATAACTTAAGCGCTACAGCCTTCTTCCGCCACGATCACCTGATATCTGCGGAACTCAGCCCATGAGGCCTACAGAGAACACAGCGCCGCCTCCATAAAGACTGTGTAAATCCTGCCTATCTCTGCACATCACAAAGAACTGACTATGTAGGGTGCACCACAGTAGCAGATCTTCAGCAGAGACTCAGCAGATGTTACAGCCTGCCGGGAACAGCCAAGCACCAGACAGGAGGCCCTGAGACAACACAGTGTCACCACTTTCGTTGAACTTGAAAGACGGCGCCCCGTGGAAACCCAGCTGGCAACCTAGGAGCTATTGACCTGTTCCGGCCCAACAGTCATCGAGGAATTCATCTCAACACCATGGATGACACCTCAAAGAGCAAAAGAACCGTGTAACTGCATCTGAGACAGCAGAGATCCTGGGGACATCAAAGGAGCTGATTCCACAAGAAACCTCAACAGGAGGATTTAAATCCAAATCAGACTCTTTCTCACCACAAGTGGCATGTGAAAAAAACAACCCTCTTGAATGCCCTCCTTCTGAGAAAAAATTTCCAGATCTCTGTAACCTGCTGGTCGACCACAGAGACAGTCATTCTACTACAAGATGAGCATGGCACCCTACAGGAACCATGGGCAGATATCTCAGACATCAGCTTTACACTGTTCACACGCTCTCCACAACAACACCAGCTTCAGACATTTCTTCTTCCCTCAAGTGCGCACAGTATCCATTGGACTCATGCCTGTCAACCACAGCAACGACCTAGGACACCTGTGCTCTGAACTTGAAAGGGAATAACCAATGCTGAACATGCTACTTCCTGGTTCTCGCAAATCTCACAGCCCCATGGGGGGCCCTCTCAAGTGCGAGAACCTTCTACTAGACCTACAAGAACAGCCCAGAGCTTTGACCTCTGGTAAATAAATGAGACTGTTGTAACTGCATTCACCAAAAGGGGTCACTGTTCAGCTCAACACACAGTGTGACCAAGCCTTCAACCACACATATTCAATGGAATACGTGGAGCATGGCCCACTCTGGAAGCCACACCCCCTTTTTACCGAATAAGTCATCTTTTTGCAGCGTGCATACTGTACAAGTGAGTACACTTTCCAAAGATTTTGAACAATGTCTTTATGAAGAGCATGACAGCGGATTACCACTCCAAGGAGATGGACCACGCCCTGCCATCAACTGCCAGTGCTAGAGCTGCTCGTCACAAAAGACAATGATGCAGAACTAATGTCAACTATGTGGCCCCCATCACAGAACCACATGACATTACATCCCAAGCTAGCTGCATCCTGGGCTACACAGGACACAACCTACAAGGTTCGTGAAATGTTAAAAGAACTGCCCACTCATGTAAATGAGCGCTCAAGACGGTGCCATGTACACACCAAATGGCACCTGCGCTTCACCACATGCCTGATTTACCCTTGCTGAACGGAGTTCCATCTGAAAGCTGGACTTGCCAAACACTGCCTTAACACTGGTCTACACTGACAGCGTGACCAGAACGAAAGGGGGGTAAACCAAGCACCAGCAGAACATGGCTCTTACCACAGCCTGAGTTCAGACGGCACCACCACAACATCGCCAGGGCCAGCAATGAGACCCCAACCTTGTCCTACACCGCTCACCAGTACTTCAATGAAAGACACCGGAGTGTGCCACCTGCCTTTGCCCGGCAGTCCCTGCTGAACATGTGAAGGCCAGAGAGCATGCGGCACCCGGCAAGATTCACAAGAGGAAAGTGATGTGAGTAACAAGATTTGGTATCATAACTTTGCCCAGCTACGTGAGACGTGGGGGGGGGTAGTTAGACAACACCCCTCCTCATGACACAGGACTACAGGCATTTGCATGGAAGCCAATCATGCCATCCCACCTGCTGTTTCATCAAGGACTGCTGCTGTGCATCTCCGTGGAGACAGGAAACACCCTAACCAACCTGTGCAAGAACCAGCAAACAGGTGCAGGGGTGCTCTCCCTTGATGTCTAAGCAGGATCGAAAAGATGAAAGGTACCCAATTAAAGACAATGCCTGACCACTCGGGAGCATTCTCTGCCTGTATGTCGAGATCCTGTGGACCAATAGGAACCTCCAGTGATCCCGCCATCATGATCCAACTATCCATCGTCAGCTGAAGTTTACATTCGCACTTCGTCTTCCGAAAGGGGGGATATGTAGTGACTGGATCAGTGTGAGAAAAGCCATTCAACCTCTCATTCCCTTTTGTGTCGGTCTCAAGATAACATGTTCAAAGAACAAAGCAAACCTGGCTCCATAGGGTCTGGTTTTGCATTTTGAACTCGCACCGATAGTGTGATAACCATTTGGTTCCTCTGTAGGACATTTACGACTCCTTAGCTTCAAAGCCTTGGTGATGATTATCTGTATCATCTCTAAGGCAACATCTGAGGCTAACCAGAGAAACTTCTCTGACAATAGGAACATATGTGCTTAAACTGTCCTTTTTGTATAAATGTAACTAAATGTCTGGTTATATGTTGGCAATCATGCCATCTTAAATAGTCTGTAACTCTTAGATATTCAACTTTAATTCAGGCGTGGTTTGTATTAATACATCCGAAAGAATCATAACTTGATACGCTTCAAACCTGTCCATTTTTGATATCCAAATGTTTCTCTTTACAATTCCTCATTGTTGATACATATTGTGTGACCATAGAACACATTACAATCATTATGTTATAATTTGGATTTGTATCTTGTAAAGTTACCTACAGGTCATAAGATGGAAATTAGCTGTTGAGTGAACAACGAATCTCTTTCCCCACTCAATTTTGATTGGCCGACTCAAACTCTGAGGGCATGCCCTTCATGAAGTTAAATGTCGACCAGGACACAGTTTCTTCTCCTTTTTCTCCTTGGCTCTTCTCCTTGGGTCTTCTCCTTGGCTCTTCCTGAATCGTTGGACCTTGCCTCTCACCTCCCCCTTCCGGGGGGGTGAGGTAATTCTTCCCTAACTGGAGAAGGAACAATGGACTCTGCTGCCACGCACACCTCGACGAGCCATGCGGCCGGTCATGAGGGCCGAGGCCCGCAACTTTCAACAAGGACGCAACTTCCAGAGGCCCGCAACTTTCAACGAGGCCCGCAACTTTCAGCAGGACCGCATTCTGAAATCATCTGAACATTTCCATCACTCCAAGCGCATACGAGTACATCCAGCACAGAGCTTTGCAAGTATTCCGTTTCTATAGAATAGCTGCGTTAAGTCTGTGCCTCTTTGTTAAAGATGATTTTAATGATGTTCAGAAATCGTTGCTGTGCTCTCTCTCTCTCTCTCTCTCTCTCTCATTCTCTGCGCTTCCTAGCGCAATTGTGTTTTATGTTTTTGTTTGTTCTCATTTTTGTTTACCATGTAGAGTAGAGTTTAATAAAAACCCATAAAGGCATTTGTGATGGGTTCTCTTTGTTCACGCTCACAAACTTGGTCACTTAAACTGTGTTTCGATCTATGCTACCTCTGCTCTTAATTCTGTTTGGTAAAGTCACGTTACTTATAGTCATGAGATAACGTTAGTGTATAAAATCATTGATGTATTTGCTGGACTAATACATATGGGATTTGTATCACTATACTGCTAATCAGAATTGTAAATATGTATGTATAATGACGATTATTATACATATTTGCCTTTGAGCTAAACTAATTCCTTGACTGAAATTGATGTTATAAATAACTCATTTCATATATGTTTGATCTTGATAGATCTGGTGGAGAATCATTTGGTGAGTTAAACTCATCCTTATTTTAACATGCAGCTAAAATCGCTACATATATAATACAGCATAATATACACAACGCATATTATAAATGATATACAAGTGATATTAAAAACAGTTAATTATGGAAATACAAATATAAAACATTAATTTATTGGTCTTAGTACATTATTATTTTTTAGTCATCTCATTAGTAATGCGTGATTTTATTCTTGAAATTAAAAGTATTTAACAAAAGCTTTCAAAGTACGCAATAATGTGACATGCTTTGTTTTTCCAAAAGTTGATAGTACACATCAAGTGCTGTTGTTCTGCTTACAGGTGAGTTCTCCCCATCCGGCTGAAGCACTGCTAATGGGATAGACACTGAAACTCCGGAGCCTGTCATAGAGAAGCTCCCTGTACCGGATACGGAAGCCCAGCAAAATCCCGTTTATCTTCTCTTCAGGTGGGGGCTGAGAATGACAGGATATGCAAATGTCATCACCACATCATCAACGTTGTCCTCAAAGGTGAAGACAAGTGTGTCGAGTGTATCACATGTGCATTTGCCATTGGCACAAAAGGAAAACACAGTCCCTTCCAAAACCTCATGCCACAGGTAGAGTTAATGTCAGAATTGGCAAACAAACTTAAAGAAATGTTCACAGTATTAAGGAGAAACAAGGCGTTTTTTTTTAGAATATCTGAATGTTAAACATGACTGCACAAATATGACCTTTAAACTTTGCTGTGTGATTTGTGGATGGGATTAAATAACACTTAGTGATGCCTTGGCATACAATATTGACGTAAAATTACTATATGTATGTTGCCAAAGCCAAAGGTTAGATGTCTTTGCTTTGGATGCATGCACCTACAAACCTAAACAGTCAAACAAACTTGTCTTTCACAAATTCAAAAGTTTTATGATCGTTCATGCAAACCAAAGAAATCCCCTAATAAAGCTTGAATGAAAGCGTTCAGGAACCCGTTTTCCACCCCCGTAGCTAAAACCCTGAACCTGGCGCCTGTCGAACTGTAATTCAGGGTGACTCTAAGAGCATGTGTTTAACAAACATGCTTCGTCCTTGCACTGTTATTACAAGCAGATGATTGATAGGTTTGTCTGGTAGGATGTATGACAAGAAACAAAGAGCAAAGTCCCGCCCCCTTACCTGCCAGCAAATCAGAACAGAGGTTGTCGTGTGTGGCGTGACCGAGAGGATAGAAGGAGCTTCATCTGGTGCTGGAGAGAGAAACAAATACACATGGAAAAGGACAGATGTATACAGTAGTTGGGTCTTTGCAATCTATTATGTCGATTTAGTTACAATGTCTTATGCTACATAAACACTCAAAAGCCTTCATCGCTAAACCCGCCAAGTCTGTCTCACAGGGTGATTTGTTGCGTTGGGCATTATGCACAGGCCTGTCTTCCTACTGAAGTTGTAGCAGTACAAATGAGTCTCATAGCAACCAGAGATACTGTATGACCTCATCTTCTTCACTGCCTCCAGGAATGACATCATCGCCGGGATACAATAGCATCACCTGGGTTTGCTGTAAAAGCTTGGCTGCTATTGTGGATGTAAAAGAGCTCTCTCTTACAAAGGCAGAATAGAATCTATGGTCTGTATAATGGTCAATTCATGAGATCATATACAGAATGAATTGGCTTAATAGGGGAAGGTTAGCCTGGCTTTGAGTAAGTGAGCATAAATGATGCAGGCACAATATAAACTGAACGCAAACAAAAGCGTTTGCAAAAAAGTCAATGACTTTGTTATTGTTTTTGATATTCAAATATACACGACTCATGATATTTGTTAAAACAAATTGTATTGTGCATGAATGCCTTTTTTGAAAAGGTATATGTAGTTATTGAAATTGTGTTATGATTTTTAATGTTACAGTGAAATAGGACATGATTTATGTTTTTACCATCCTGCAACGTCGTGATGGCTTCACTCTCATCACTGTAGTCACTGTCTCCAATATCGTTTGTAGCTTTTACCCTGAATTGATATGAAGTAAACGGCTTCAGTCTGAAACACAAAAACACAGAGCTGTAAAAATACTTTTTAACACACTCTTCAGAGTCAAATAGATTGATATACAGCAGCTGAAAGAATAAAGAGACCATTCCAAATATTCGTTTAATCAGCTGTTTCTGGATGTATTGTGGCCATTTCAGTCCAGTGTCTGTTGAACTTCACTAAAGTCAAACCGAAGGAGTGATAGGCAACAACAATGTAAAAGGCTGGATGACAAGTAAAAATTGTGATAAAAATCGTTTAAAAAACGTTGTATTGCTTAAAAGTAAATAAGAGCTTGTTTCCATATTTGAGGTAAAAAAAATAAGCATCTTTTGTTATTTTGACTGTTTCTCAAGTTCTCATTTTCTGCAAATAGAAACAATATTTGTATTCACAGAATAAAGCAAAAATTGTCACTTTACATAAATGGCAAACTATTCTCTTCATTTTTCCCACGGCTGTAAATGAAACTTAGTTGCTATAAAAATAAAAATAAATCCTTTAAATGTCTTTTGTTCAATCACACATGACATTTCTACTGATGTCTTTGTTGTACCTGTCCACGATGTAGGAACCGGACTCATGGCTGACAGATGCAGAATGGACCGTCCAGTTCTTCTGGGGCAGCTCTCTGACCTGAACTGTGTAGTAGCGCACCGGTGACAAACCGTCACTGCCTGGTTCCCACACCAGCAGCACGCTGCGTGCCTGTACCTTCTCCTGAGGCACTGTGGGACAGCTGGTGGGTTGGGGTCGTGCTGGAGGTCAAAGGTTTCAACGGAATTTACAATTAAATAATAAGTAAATGTATTTTACAAGTCAAAGTCTTGACCATCTGAGAGATCGACCCATGCAGAAACATGGATCTTGGTGTCCATACCGCAAAAACTGAATTTCTTGCTCAGTATTTTGGCTTTGTTTTTTTCAGTAAAAAAATCTGCTGTAACTGTTCTTAAATTAAAATATATTTACTTGAGAAGCTTAAGATATGGCTCACTCGAGTCTTGATTTCTAAAATAATCAGTTTTTATGATTAAAACATGGGAAAAAACCTGCCGGTGGGTTAAGAAAAACAATATTGTTCTCTTTTTTAATTAATTTTCTTTTTTCTTAACCAACTTAAGATAATTTTCTTGTTTTGAGCATATAACTTTTTTCGGATATAAGACCTTCTTTCTATATTTGTTATCGCAAATCAAGTAAAAACACTAGATAATGCATCTTATTTTTTCACTAAACAATCACATCCTTTGTAAAAAACAAATATCACTTGTGAAGCTCTCAGAGACTGTTAGCGAGACCCCCAATTTTTTTTGGAGCCTCATGTCAATCATTACGTCCCATCAACTTTCACTAAAACACAGCATTCAAGATAATCTTTTACTCATTTTACAAATTAAAATCTGAAAACTCAAATCAGACCTTTGATCATTTATTTGAATGCTTCATATCAACAAAGGGGTCAATCTATAAACTGATCTGATCTTAAGTTTGGGCTTTCTTCTGGTTTCTGGATGAGGTGTGACGCTAACATGTGTTACCTCTCTTCACTGTGGTGACCACCAAAGCCTCCGCCGCCTCCCCCCAGCCCTTGCGTGTCTGCGCTCTGATGCGGAACACGTAGACGGATTCCGGCCTCAGTCCTGTCACCGTATACTGCCGTGCGCTGGAGTTCAGCACGTCAAACGTGGCCGTGTTGCTATTGGTGGAGTTCAGGCGGTACGTGATCTGATAGGCTAGAGAGAACAACGATGACATCACAGAAATCAAAACAGGATGTGCTTTCCTTTCAGGCAATCAAAACAGTTTTTTGTGTTAAGAAATGGACAACATAACCCTTTTTTCTTCGCTGCATGACTGGAGGAAACACAGGCTAATGAACTAAAGCAAACTCATTTAGTCTTTAAGAGAGGAAGCAATCGAGTCATGGCACCAATCCAATAAAATTAGCTTTAAATTGGTAAAAGTAATACTTTAAGATGGGATTTTCCAAAATAAAAGAAGGCATGATAGTGTTACTGATAATCACGAACAGAAACAGATGAAAACAAGCAAACAAACTCATGTACCTAGAATGATGCCGTTGGGTTGAGAGGGAGGCTGCCAGATGAGTCGCACCGATGTGGTCCTCACTTCAGGAAAAAGAATGACGACGGGCGGCCCGGGAACTAAAATACAACATCGCATAGTTTTTACTTTTTCAGACTCACACACACAAAGCTCTTCTGTAGTTTGCGCTGTATAAATGATGAGTTCAGATGCGAAACACTAAATCCGTCAGATTTTTCATTTAAATGAGCGTTTTTCATCAGGCTTCTACATTTAGAATTTCAGAAGCTTAGAGGGTTTTGCATCTCATCTCTAAAAATGATGCACATGACACGTCTAAAAACCCTTCTGATGTTAATATGCAAGCAGGCTCACCATCATCCAGGGTGCGCTCCAGGATCGTAGGGGAGCTAGGCCGGCCGTCTCCGATACGAGTGAAGGCGAGAACCTGGATCTCATAGAGGACGTACTTCCCCAGTGCGGTCAGCTGAACACTATGACTGCCGTTTCCTTCAACCATCCAGAACTGAAGAGGAGAATCAGAGTCCTTCTCTTTATAAACAACCTATGAGAGAAGGGTAGAGAGTGACGGGTAAAAGGGAGATTTTAAAAATCACCAAAAAACATGTCCTTTAACTTTTATAATGTGACACGTTTTTGAGTTAAACAGAACATTTAGCAGAAAACAATATCTTCTGGGACTGGATGTTATTTATGTGGTTTGACCGAAACGTTAGGTTTTAACCCATGCAGTCATTGGTTTATACATTTTTTTCCCCCCATCCAATGATGTTGAGCACATCAACAGAATGATGATAAAACATTCTTGATGGGAAGCAAGTCATTATTATTTTGCTAAAAATAAAAAACTTTAAGATGACTGGTTTACAATGAGACCATGTATACACAGTATATTCCCAGAGTAAAGGCGCGGGTATTCTGCGTCTCGCAAACAAACGCGGACACATGCGCAGTACAAATGAGTTTGTATACTCCCCCCAGACCATCAGATGGCAGCACTGAGCTGTGTTATTCACAGGCCTTCTGCAAACGAATGATAGAAAAAGTGCGGCTCCACCAGACGACAGAGATAACAGTTAGCCGCCCTGAACACATCTTTATACTCTCTTAAACTTGAATTATATAAATGTGGATATTTTTAATCTCCTCACACAAACGCTCTTCCAATTCGTTCTCCATTGTACTCGTGCTCTTTGTTGTAACGTTTTGGCTCCTTAACTTCGGCAATTACACACCGCAAACTCTCTGTGTATATATTGCCACCTAGTGGGCTCTTCACATTTTCTCGCGCATGCGCTGTTGAATGCGTTTCATCTTAAAATTTGGCCTGCGTGCGGACGGGTTGTTTAAACAGACTATACCTGTGGCTTAATTCAAGTCATTGTTTATTTTATATTAATCGTAAATAAGAAAAAATTGTGATTAAACTTGTGATGTCACTCGAGGATCTTCACAGACCTTATAGCCCAGGATGAGTCCATTCCGGTCAGGTTCGGGAACTTCAAACCAGCGAACCAGGATGCTGCTGGAGGTGGTGGCAAACGCGGAGACATTGGTGGGGCCACAGGAAGGGACTGCATTCAAAGAGAAACAAAGAATGGCCTTCAAAGCTCTCAATGAAGTTAAATATGTGTGGTACATTTATAATTGTGTGTATGAATGTCAAACATAAAGAGAGATGAAGTGTGTGCAGATTATTGGACACAAGTCACAAAAGCACTGAGACAGATTTTCACTGATTTGGGGACAGAACTCTGGCAGTAATTCCCAGACATTGTTTGTTGGATTGTAAAAGTCTGTTTGGAAAAACAGGGGAGTCATTCGTACGGCCCCATGTGTTACCAATTTCCTCAACACACGGTTATTCATCTCAAGCCCGCCTCTGCGAAATCTGGTCACCACGGAGATCCAGTTGAGCGGACGGAGGTAAAGAGGGAGAAGTAGAGGTGGTCTAGAGGAAGTCAGGTTTTACTTCTCATTCAACACGCAAGATGAATGAAAAGAACACAGATCTGTGCCCATTTAAGTTTGTTTAAACAGGAAATCCTGTGCCCACGTACTGTATTAGCCAAATGATTTAAGACCGAACTGCACATATGTGAACAATGCAAGGTATTTTAAGTTCAATACGAAACAGATATTACGGCCCAAAAATATGAATTTAATTATAGTAAACCACATTTAAGCGATGTTGTAATATAGCCAATTTACAAGTTCACTAAATCCAATTATTTATTCACGGAAAGGTCTTTGATCTTCATGCTACTTGGCAACGTAAAACTAGTTAAAGGGATGGTATACAAAAAAAATCTGTCATCATTTATTCACCCTCATGTCGTTCAAAACCTGTGTGAATCTTTCATCTGTAGAACACAAAAGAAGATATTTTGAGAAATGTCCCTTTGAGATATTGTATGGGTTTTGTGTCTTAGCAATGAAAGTCAATTGGGTCCCAAATATTTTTTTCACCAACTTTGATTAAAAAAATCTTTTGCGTTCTGCAGATGATAGAAAGTCACGCAGATTTGGAATGACATAAGGGTGAGTAAACGATAAAAGATTGTTCATTTTGACGTGAAAGTTTAGGTCTATGTGTCCCTTCTAGTTAGGCTAATGTAGATATATGAATGTATACAATTAAAATGCCTGAAGCCTGTCCTCTTCTTTACCAGATTCACGGGTTCTTCCGCGCACGGGCTGACTCCAGGGTCCTGCTCCGATGCCGTTGATGGCCTGAACTCTGACCTCATACTCGGTCCACTCCTCCAGGTCTTCGATGGTGAACTCTCTCTCCAAACGGTCGCCTATAACATGCAGCAACGCTTTAGACGGAGCTCCAGTCCTGCTGTACTGCACACGGTAACCCACCGAATCAGGGTTCCCGTTGTACTCCCACTCAGGAAGAGGCTGAGAAAATAAACGTGAAAAAAGTTACGTGCGTTGAATTTGAGTCTTGATCCGTCATATAGAGTGGGCTTTCTTTAACATACCACCCATCTGAGCCAAAGGCTTGTCTCGCTGGCCGTTCGCAGGGTGACGTTGGCCGGGGCCATATCAGGAGGAGCTTGCAGGGTTTGGATCTTTCTGGAAGGTTGGCTGGGTGGACTGGTGCCCACTATGTTGACCTGACGCATACGGAACCTGGAAATACAAGCCCGTACGTCACTTGATATGATAAGTAAACATTAAGAAACTTAGATCAGTAAAAAGTCATTTATGATACTGTTTAGTGCAAAAGTAGACATACTGTATTTCTGATTGGGTGCATAGATGTTACCTATAGAATGTATAGGGGTTGAGGCCGGAGACCTCGAGAGACCGTGCGTCAGGCTCATTGGACCTCTGATGGACCATCAGCCAATCTTCATTCTCTCCTACAACACCGACCTGAATGCAGAGGTGAGGAAAGACTCATGTTTTGGAAAAGATCAACTCGGCAACTTAAAGGTTATGCTCCCTTGGAAAAATGGTGACCCACCTGGGCCTCCACCTGCCAGCGAGAAATTGAGGTCTTGCCGTCATAGCCCGGCTTAAATTGCAGGGTTACAGTTCGAGGGCCGATGTTTGAGATGGCCAGGTTTGTGGGAGGGCCGGGAAGCTCTGTAACAGGAGAGAGATACGTGCTCTGGTATAAAATAAATCAACATTTAAGTTTGGTGCTCTACAATTTTTTCTAACACATCCTCGGTAGGACAAAATATATTGATTCATTTGCCATTCACTTACAGTGGATTTAGGGGACGCATTTTATCACATTTAATTGTTTTTAAGTTAAACGTTAAAGAAATGGACAATTTTTTGTTGTGTTATGGCGCCCCCTTTAGGTCAGATTTAATGGAAAAATTATAAATAAAAATGTTTGTAAACGTTAGAGCTGAATATAATTTTCTAACACATTCTGTGTAGGATAAATATATATATATATATGCATTTGGCATTTGTGCATTCAAATTTCATAATTTTAATTATTTTAAAATTAAATATGAAAGAAATTAACTTTTTTAGCTGTCTTTTTTTGACGGGTTTTGCAAAAAGAATATTTTCCTTATTTGATAACATTTTTATGCATCTTCATAACAGAACAATAAAATGTTGTCAGCCTGTTCGTATGCGGCTGTTGGATATTTTGGGTGTTTGTTTCATCCCAGATGTTTTGATGCAGCTGCTAACGTGTTTTAGGTCTCAGCCAAAAATCACTACAAAAAAATCTGCTGTTAAACATCTGGATAAAAGCATTCAATGATATAAATCCACAGTAACAGCGGTTACTCAGTTTATTATCATAAGATGACATATGTCTCCACTAAAACATAGTATATGGCTTTAAACAGCGGGCTCTGCATAACCGTTCTGGATTCATACATCTTTAAAGTCTGCGTTTACTTCTGAATGTGCGCAGTGAGCACACGGTTCGAGTCTGGACGCCGTATGTTGTCTAATGAAGCAATAAAGCAGGAACGATCACTGCTGTGGGAGTCATTATGGTGAGCTCCACGCTGTCCAGACTCCTGTTAGTTACTCTGTGACTCTGGACACAAGTGTTTGTGCAATAACCAGAGCTCAGACGTTTAACTTTATAACCCTCTGATGTGCTTTTAATGGGAGAACTTAAAGCGGTGGTCTGGAGGAGAGATGTGTTAGTGAGTTTGTGTGAATGTTTGACTTAAAGCCTTTACCTGGCGGTACGCCCGAGGAGATGGTTGAAGAGGACAGCTGACCCTGACCCTTGGAGGTCATTCCGGCCACTTCTATGGTGTATGTGGTGAGGGCTGTCAGTCCAGTTACTCTATATTCCAAAGTAACATTAGGCAAGTAGTGCGTGACCCGTGTATTAGTGCGGTTATATTCTTCCCATGATATACGATAACCTAGGAGACAAATATAAATCATAGAATTAATAAATACGCTGGTCAACAGTTTTGGGGATGGGTTAAGGTTCCTGGAGTCACCAGGACATGAGAACTACTCACCAGTCAGAACTCCGTTCTTTTCATTCGGGTCTCTCCAGCTGACTTTAAGAGACGTGTCCAGAATTTCAGTGAAGCTCAGGTGACCCACAGCACCAGGGGCTAAAAATAAATGACAGAGATGAGACCTTAAAAAAACAATACAGGTGTAGTTTACAGTGCGGTGTCTATTAAACAGGTGTCACATGATTTCTTGCTCCCAACTAAGTGTATTGTTAAGTGTGTATATCTGTGTGTATTTGATCACGCACTGTCTTCATGTGTGCGCACACGTCGTGGGGGACTGCGGGGTCCATCTCCAGGTGTAGTGAAGCAGAGAACGGAGGTGTAATAGTCAGAGAATTTCTTCAAGCCTGTGACGTGGCCCACGTGCACGGTGTCCTGGAAGTTCGGCCGGACCGTCACTATCTTCATTTCATCCTCCTTTCCAGGCTCCCATGCCAACAGCTAATAAATAAGGAAAATAAAGAATGAAAAAGTTACAGAACGTAATAATAATAATAATATAATAATAATTTCAGTTTTAGTGTGTGTTCTATCCTAGGTTAAAACAGTTTACCAAATTTAAAACTTTCTGTTTATTGAAATCAACTAAATCGTTGGCCTAAAAACTTATACTAAACGAAAAACTTAGAAGATGCCACAGAAATAATTTAAAACATTAATCTTATATAGCAACATAAAAAAATTAAAATAATAACGAAATGACGAAGCATAACCAAATAAAAAAATTAAAAGCTAAAAATAAAAGTCAGGCTATTTTTATTATTATTAATAAAACTTCATCAAAACTCAAAACAAGATCATAACTCTGGTTCTGTAACTTCAGAAAGCTTTACAAACTTCAAAATCTTATATCCTATTCATAAGATGAAGATATTTCTTTGTCTCAATCAACTGTGTAGGTTTGCGCCCATTTGCCTGACCAATTAGCTGTTGAAGACTAAGAAGATATTTTGAAGAATGTTGGAAAACAAACCCT
This sequence comes from Triplophysa tibetana, assembly GCA_008369825.1. NCBI lineage: Eukaryota > Metazoa > Chordata > Actinopteri > Cypriniformes > Nemacheilidae > Triplophysa > Triplophysa tibetana. The sequence continues at coordinate 18,954,008 of CM017894.1, read as the reverse complement.
TTTATGGCACTTTTGACTACCTTTGTCATTTTTCAATGGTAAACAAAAACTGTTTGGTTACAAGCATTTTTCCAAATGTCCTTCTCTGTGTTCATCAGAACAAAGAAATTTGTAACTGGAGGTTGATTTAAGGCTGGAATACACAACAAGACTTCTTAAATCTGAACATATTTTTTAAAAACTAGACATCATACACTTGCAGACTTTGAACGTTTGCATAAAAATAATACATGATCAAATCTGTAGATTGGCGCAGACTTTCTCCAACAATGCCAGACTAAAAAAAATCTGACAAAAACTCTTGTAGTGTATTCCAGCCGGAAGTGAAGTAGAATTTTCATTTTTGGGTCAACTGTCCCTTTAAGGCTCACATCAAAGTGAAAACCTGGTTTCATGGGAGGTTTAGAACCGAGACTTTTGAGTGTGTTTCTTATCTACATTTATTCATTTAGCAGTCTCCAACATTTTACATTTTGTCAAAGGAGCCACAAAGCTATGCGAATTTATAAGATGTTTGTCCAGTATTCACTCCTTTTTACAGACATTGTACGGTTTTCCCGAGAGAAAAGAAATTGATCTGCCCGTCGCGTGTGTTGTTTATATCCGGAAAAAATACTTCAGGACAATTAGAAATGAAGGCAGGCAGCCTGACACATTAGTCGTAATGGCTTATTAAACTGGTTTAGACTCACTCCCAGATTGCATCAGCTTGGATTGGTGGGAAAATCAGAAAGCAGGCGGTTTGTTTTCTCTGTGGGCCTCTTCTGGAACATTCTTCTCTCATTCCCTATTTAATGCCCTCAGAGGAGAGTTTTCAGCGTCAATAAACTTTGAAATGCCAATAGTATGGGAACAAGCGAGAAAACCGGTGACAGTTGATTTGTTCTCGGGGGGACGATACACATAGAATGAACTGCTTACCCTGATAGGGTTGTTTATTCAAAACCATTGTTCGCTTTGTTTTAGCATCCAAGTAACTGAAGAAATTATGCAAATTGGTTAATGGCGCAAAAACGGCCACAAAATGTGCGATTTGCACGGGGCACGTCCACAGATTTCACGCCTGTGATGTGTTGTGGAGGGTGAACACCCGGAAACTTCTCACCGTCAGGTGTACAGTATAGATAGTGGGGTTCCAGTACTATTTCGTTCCAGTACGTGTCTCAATTCAGATCCCCATTTCTGAATCGTCTCTTTAACATGCCGAACGGGTTCACGGCGCATCTGGATATGTGCCCTGTACATCGCTCATCTCCATCATTTAATTATGATGATGAATTACCGCCGCACTAGGAAATGTATACAAACATGTTTTTTAAATAAACCTCTGTTTACCTCCAGCTTTCTGTGGGCGGTAAAAGCAACACATTAACTGCACCAGGCAGCGCCGATGTCTGAATCCCAATCATCCTGTAATAAGCATCATTTACGCGGAAAGAATGAAAATGACTTGATTTAAATATTCAGCTTGAAGTGCTGTGTTTTGTGCTGAAATGCTGTGCGCTAAGAGGCGTAAGCGTTTAGTAAATTCGCCTTTCAGGGTTTTTTTTATTTAGTAGTCATTGCAGATTTTTCTAAGTGTGTCATTTTGTGAAGTAACAGTTTTTATTCTTGTTTTGTAATATATCCCTTGTCTTAGAACAAACAAAAATGTATAGCTAACGCTATTTTTCCTATACAAGGGTAGTCAATTGTGGCCAGAAACTGCTTGGTTACAAGCATTCTTCCAAATATCTTTCTCTGTGTTTATCAGAATAAAGAAATTACAGTAAGCTATAAAGATTTGGAACAATTGATAAGGATGACAGATTAAACATTTTTGGGTGAGCTTTTCCTTTAATGATATTTTTAAACAAATTTATCAAAACACCGACAAAATGTGCATTTGGAAGACCAAGGCTTTAAATATTTACAGTATCTCACTGTCGCCAAAATGGTAATTAACATCATTCTGCACTTCATTTTCCTGTTTCACTTGAAATAATTTCTACACATCAGACAAAGCTGCACATTTCGAGGTACTTCAGTGAGTCTTTCAGGCAATAGTACGGAACGGTGGATTCTTATTCTTTCAGCGTTTACCTTGTAGCCCTGGTTGATACCGTTGATGAACTGCGGGTTCGGGGCTGTCCAGGTGAACCGGATTGTGGTGGAGTTGACAGGCTCTGCCTTCACATTGCCTGGAGCGATGGTGGGAACTGATTGACAGGTGAAATGGAAAAAGGAAGATGGAGACAGAAGGAGATGAGACTTCTTTTTATAGCAACAGACTTGGGTTGCTAAACTTAAAAAAAGTGAGTAATGCTGGCTAGCTCCTCTGGCAGAAACGAAAGCAAGATGAGACTATAGCAATATAATAAAAAACACGAATGTACAATAAATAGTTACATTTATGAAATGAATAATAATGCATTCATAAAAGCATAGTAATGCATTTCATTAGCTTAAACAAACAAAAAAATTGGAAGACAAATTATTTCCTAATAAAATGTTACTCTTTTAACAAGACTCTCAATGTTTAAGCTCAAGAAAGTATATACATTGATCATAAAAGATATTCAAATGACTCCAAGGAGTGAATATGTCTTCTTAAGTAAAATGTTGTTTGAATAACAATGGTAATTGCAAATGCTTTTTGGAGCTTAATTTTGGCTCCACCTGTTAAATTATGGGAAATATAGAGTATTATGAATAAAGAAGGAAAAGGGACTTCACACATGGCTTGTCCAATCAGAATTCAAGTTTGGCTTTACCCAAGTTATAGACAAACAGGTCATAGCTTCCATAAAAGCTTTACTCTATCGGAACCATGTTAAATCAGTTCATCAGATCCACAGTAAATCCTCACCTCCCTGTAGAGTCCACTCTGTAACCTTATGGCAGTAAACGCCCAGCCCAGCTCCATTATAAGCAGCCACCTCGATCTCATAGTTAGTCCAGATGATGAGATCCTCCAAAAGCAGGTTTGTAACTTCAGGGTTAGAGAGATTTTTATACTGAATATCCACAGGAAGACCGGTCAGACGATACCTGAGATTAGAGAATGTTTACATTATTGGTGTGAGATGATATTTCCTAACCTCTGTAAACACGAGACACCCTGTCTGAATGACTTTGATGACCATCAATAAATACACACTGTCATCTATTCTTTGAATTCAGAATTTGTTTTCTTGTGGCAATACCGTCTACAAACAACAGAGGGCGACACAGAACCACAGGAGAAATTTCATCATGGCTTTTTCCTATGCAGAGGACCTCGTGGATGTATAACCAAGGTCAGGCATCATTACTTAAATTTGCAAAACGTAAGAAGCGCCTCGGGTTTTCTCATTAAAACATACGCAAGAACAAATACTCTACTTCGCTCTCATTAATTCACTGGCGGGGGAAAACGACGAAACAAAATCCAAGAGTAACCTTGAAATATAAATACAACACAAAAACAGCAATCCTCAAATCTTTGCAATTAAAAGAATACAGTCTACTGTTATCAAAACCCTCTGAAGAGGGGAACATCTACTAGAGGACCTCAGACATGATGTAGTCATGTCTCACCGGATGACGTATCCTCTCAGGATGCCGTTCTGATGGCTTTCTGGTGGAGGCTGCCATTGAATCATGATGGACTGGTTGGTACGGCCGCTAGCTATGACGTTCTGAGGGGTGCGCTGGGCGGCTCCTCAGGGAGAGATACCCTGGAGGACAGAAGATGCGTATTTGTTGAAATTTGCTTTCATTGATGTTCACTTTTCTCAGAATAACTAATGGATGGATGAGATAAACACATAAATAGCGGATACGCTTGTGTTCTGTACACAAAGCAACCCACAATGGCAAACACACACAAGCTTGCCCGTCTTGTATATCTGAGTTGGGATCATCTTGGCTAGATAAGGTTTTCCTCAAACCTCAGGAAAAGGGATTTGTGTCTATTCCAATTGGGACATTTGGACTTCTAGAATAAGCATCTAAAAGCCTTCTTGCGAGCCGAGGGCTATGGAGAAACTGATCCTTGAAAGATACACACGTTCCCACACATACAAAGCTTTAAGACGGATAAATCCTCCCATATACACTGTCACCCATGCGGCCCGTGAAAGCCGAAGCAATTTTCACATGCTGTGGCAGAGTTATTGAGTTATCTTTATGGTCAAACAGGGCACAGACATGGTACTTGGCAGGCTTTAGGACCCTGTGATCAGCTCACCGGTCAGTCTCCTTGCTGAACTGGCCCTTGCCGACATCATTGACGGCACACAGGCGGAACTGATACGAGCGGGCCGGGATCAGTCCGTTTACGGTCACGGCTGTGGACTCGGGTTCGATGTTTGCCAATAGGACAGTCCATGGAGCATCTATGTAAAGCAAATAAAATGTACAATGAGCTTTTAAAAATGAAAAAAATAAAGGCTTCAAAAAATGTGTTTTAAAGTGTAAAGAAAGATTTTAATGTTTCAGTTATAACATGTATTTGGCTTGGTGGATGCTTAGAAATCTACATACTGATGCTTCAAGAAGGATTTACTTCTCTGCTAATGATTATCTCAAAAACCTATGATGTATAATAATTATGCATTACAAAAACTTTTTTAACAGTTTACGATATTAATAATTAAGAAAGTTCATGTTCCCTTATTCAGAGAATCTAACATTTACGACATTTAGGCTATAAATATTGTTTTTATGTAATTTTAATGATATTAGATAATAATACTGTATTAACATTACTGTATGTGTTTAAGGGTGGGTAGTATGAATCAAAATGTTCAACAAATATACTTAGGATAAAATTATTTATGCAGAATTTATGTTCAATTATTTAGTTCAGTACTTATGAACCAGTAGTCTTTAGTTAATCTGTGTGTTTATTGTTCTTTTTGTATTTTCATCACATTTACGAGTTAATATGCAGTCACACTTGAATTTTCGTTCCATGACTTCCATTCATACGCATGCGAATGCGACAGACCGGAAATGCAAGCCCCACCAAAGATATTTTGCTGTGTGGAAAAGATCAAGTTTGTCGAACTTGGAGCTGTGAATTTGCATTACTTGAGTATGTGAGACCAATAGAAGATTAAAACATCACAGCGTGACCTCTCAGGACAGAGAAATGGAAAGATGGAAAAATCGCACCGTATTTTGCATGATCGAATTCTAGTCTGACCACACAGATTAGCCACGCCCACTTATTTACCTGCTGTGGTGTACACAGAATATACTGTACAAATCTGTTTTTTTGTTGACATTTTTCTCTAACAATGGTGTATTAGCCAATTCCTATACTGTATGTATTCAGTAAAACAGCAGGAGTGCTTTTAAATTTGGGGTGTCCTGGAAAAAAGCCACCATTAAAATGATTTTCAGACCATGTTTCCATAAAAAATATACTTTAAATCCCCTTGCCAAGGTTGACGGTCCAAATAGCAGGTATCCCTTTTCAAATGACTGAACCGAATCGCGCTACTCACTGTTTTCAGACACTTCCAGAATGTAGCGGATGAGAGGGCTGTTCCCGTCGAAGGGTTTGGCCCACGTCAGGTTAATGGCTCTCTTCTCTGTAGTGCTCAACACCGCTGTTGGGTTCTCAGGGGCATGAGGCAGCTGCCTGTGGGGTCGTGTGTTATTTAAAGAGAGAGAGACAGTTTTGGGTTTAATGAGCTCCAGGCAACATTATTTCTAAAATAACACTCAGTGAATATCTGAAGAAAACAGGCATATATTTAGATAAAGAAACCAAAAAACAAGCGAGAAAATCGTTCACGGTGCAACAGTGTTTAGAAGAGAATCTGCAACCAGCACACCAGAGTATTGAAATAAAAAACATGTCCCTTTCAGTAAAACGATTCAAAAGCTATTATTTTATCATTTTCATGCAGTTGTTTTGTATATATTTAATAAAAAGTTACAAATCGCAGCTTTAAAACTGATGTTGGTGATTATTCTTCAAAAGAAATGATTGAGAAAGCATTATAAATAGCATATGGCGCTATCAATGACTGCAATTTATTCTTAATAACTTCCTCCAGAGCATCTTCTTTTTAAAGCTCTCTTAGAGCTCTTCACACGTTATTATTTCCAAAATAATACATCGTAAATATCTGATCAAACCGACACGCGAATAGTTGGATTGAGAAAGCCAACAAAAGGAAAAAGTGAGAAAATCATTCAGCTGTGAATTTGTACAAGAGAGAAAAAAGTGTGAGAGGGAGAGAAAGAGAACAAGGGATCGAAAAAAGAACATGCAGAGTAGGAAAGTGGACATAAACGAGCAATGTGAGATTATCAAATCGATCAGAGACATGAAAATTAAACTGGAGAGGACGAAACAGACACACTTGAGGAAAATGAGAGAGAGAAAACAGATAATGAACAGACCGATATACAGTATGAAAAGGAAAAAAAACATGTGCCGACAATATCCGCTGTATCGAATTAAAAATGCTGTGAACGAGACTGAAAATGCAGGTGGAAATAAAGAATAAGGAGAGGTGATGGACAGAGGTATTGAAAAACCATTGAGACACAATTTACGGAGAGCAAGTGAAATCAAAAAGTAATGATGAGAAGAGATGAGGAGCTGCATGGATAGAATCACAGAGGATAATGGAAAACGGTTTCATCTCTGACCTCACACGTAGGTGAGCGTTGCGGGAGTCGTTGCCGCCCACTGATGTCACTCTGCAAGTGTACGTGCCGATGTCACCTGACCAGGTCTGAGAGATGTGCAGGGTCCCGTTATTGTCCAGACGCAGTCGAGGTAGAGACTGAGGGATGATCACTGACCGTCTTTCTCCCAACAAACCTGGTGGAACAAACATACACAAGGGACAAGTGAGTGGCACATTTTTATTAACCACATTTATTGTTCAGTACCGACCAAAGCGGATCGCAAGCATTAATCAATTACCCA
>CM017894.1:18886429-18946992 GCA_008369825.1 Triplophysa tibetana | reverse complement strand
AAACTTGAAAATGAAAGCTCTTGGTAGTTTGAGGTTGGTAAGGTCTCGTATTTACCATCACATGGATGTCGTCAGTGATGAAAAGTGGCAGGTCATCACCACGTGGATTCTCAAATTGCATGTTCACAGGGAACCTTATTCTCAGTGTCTGGATGCTGTTTCTCATTAGACTCTCAGTTCTGTCCATATCACTCAGATAGATGTTATTTAACTTCGCTATTATTCTCTTTTAACATTTCATATCCAGACAGATATTTAAAGAGTGAGACACACATTCTTTTAAAGAGAGACGACTGTTACGTGTCAGAAACATGTTTATTGACGTCTTAAAATGACAACTTCAGCGTCCAGTGGAAGCACCTCACTGTTCAGTGGTAAAAGAAGGAAAATAATGAACATTGAAAATAAATGATTCCATCTCATTGTCAAATATTTCTGAGGAGCAGCATAGCCCATCGAGTCGTCCTCAGTGTCCTGGAGGATACCACACGGTATTTGAGAATGTATTTGAGAGGTTAAAGGTCACAACAAACACCCTAACGCAGCAACTGTTTACCTTGGTGAGGTCTAGTCTTTACCATCACGTGGATGTCGTCCGTGCAGAAAAGCGGCATTTTCTTGAAAACGCATATTCAAAGATGAGTGCTTATACCTCTTGATATTTTAGACCATAGGGTAGATGGTGTACGAGAGGTTAAAGGTCACGATAAATATCAAACCGCATCTGACGTAGACCTAAAAAACACTTGTTCATAGAGACTCCGCTTATGCCGCTGTTGTTGGGATAGATGTTGCGTTTAACAGGTCAAAGGTCACTAAAACACCAAACCACATCCGCAGAGACCTGGAAAACACTTGTGCATAGATGACTCTGCTTATACCTCTTTGGTTTGTTAGATCATAAGATGTTGTATTTGACAGGTTAAAGGTCACAATAAACGGCAAACCATATCAGATGTACACATTGAACACATATGCAAAGGTGACTCTGCTTATACCTCTTGTTATTTACGTCACAGGATAGATGTTGTATTTGAGAGGGTAAAGGTCACGATAAACACCAAACCGCATAAGCAGATACCTTGAAAACATATGCACAAATTACTCTGCTTATACCCTTTAGTTAGGATAGATGTTGTAATCAAGAGGTTAAAGGTCACGAAAAACACCAATCCGCATAAGAGGCAGACCTGAAAACATATGCATAGATGACTACTTATAACCTCTTGATATTTTAGATCATAGCATAGATGTCGTATTTGACAGGTTAAAGGTCACAATAAACACCAAACCAGCACAGACCTTGAAAACCAGTTTGGGGTTTTAATTGTTACCATTGTTCAGAAGAGTTGTGCTTCGGGTGAGGGTAGTCTGTAATTTCACTTCTTGACTAGTAACTGTACTAATGCCAGTACAGAGACCACCTGTCTCTTCTAACTTGACCATATTTGTTGTAAAAAACAGCATATTTCAATATGAATGTAAGAGAACCGTGAAGTTTGAGTTAGACACATGATTTAGTTCAATGTAAAACAAATGTCTACTTTAAGTAACATTTACTTCATATTTTAACAAAAACTGAATGTAAGGTAAGTAGAATTTAATTGTCATGATTCCACCACTACTTGTCAGGTATTTCTGGTCTAGAGGTGGAATCATACAGGATCCTTTGTTTCATGTGGGAGAGAGACGATTTGGCACCTATGTGTCGCCACACTCTCTCTCTCTCCGGTCTGCGTCATCGTTCCTACCCTCCAGTTTCCAGTTAGTGTTAATTAGTTTATCCCCTGCACCTGTTCCCTCTTGATTTGGTTCCTTTAAAACATCCTCGTGTTCATTGTCCTGTGCGCGTTCATTGTATGGATGTTGCTGTTCCTGTACCCCGTACCTCGGTGCTCGGTGCTCGGTGCTCGGTGCTTGTACGCTGTACGCTGTACGCTGTTCGCTTTTCGCTGTTCGCTGTTCGCTGTGCCTTGTCCGTGTCAAGTAAGTCTAGTTTAGTTAGTGTAAGTGTTTATATTCAAGTGTTTGTTTTCTTAGTTAAGTCAGTCAGTGTCATTGTCCCATTTATATATTATCTTGTCTTGTTTTCCCATCGTGGGTTTGTTTTGTCCTTTTTGTATAGTGTTATATTGTAAATAAATATACGTTTAAAACCCCCTTCACCATCTGTCTCTGCCTGCAATTGGGTTCCACTGCCATGTCCACAATGTCCACAATTAATGTCATGCAAACCATGACATTAATATTCTGGTTAGTAAATTGAACTTGAATTATAGCAGAAAGTTTTACTTAAAAAAAATCCTAGTATCAATTTGCACAAATTTTTTATTAAGTAAATTCTACAAGATTTTTTTGCATTCAAAATGCGATTCAAACTAGTTACATGTGTCTGCTATTAAATCACATAGCTGTTATCTTTGCTGCACAAATAGAAAACTAACCCTTGGTTTAGTTTCAAACATGAGGATTAAAATGTTACATTTCACCCCGTAGTCTGGGTTAGTTGTAACATACCCTGGGGTGAGATGTGAAATTATGTAACATTATGAAATAATTTGACAAAATTATGAACCAAAAATGGTTTTGAAAGCTTTTTATTTAACACTGTCTTTTTAACAACTCATGTGCTCGTGTGTTACGAAGCTGAATCTGTACAAGGTTAAGGATGGTGTAGGATGACGTACGGCATCACTGTCCTTAGAAAATAAGTCCTCCCTTTATAGTTCACCTTTCGCAGCACAGACACTTGATTCAACATCATCTTTTAAGCCGTGTCGTGCCATGTCAGGAAGGTCAAGGAATCTGCTCAAATGTGGAAGCTCTTAACGTCAGGACCTTTCCAAATAGCAAAATGTTGAAGGTTTTTGAATGTTTTATGTAAGTTTTGAATGAAACAGGGTGACGCGTCTTATTTAAGAAAGGTGTGTGCTTTGATGGGGTGTGCAGATGTATAGTCCCTCTTTGATCCCAGCGCTCCTCATTGGAAGCCGTAAACCGGCGAAGCACAGACCTTTGATGTTTTCTCTGTTGGATTCACAGGCGCTCACGGTTCTCCTGAGCCTTTTCTGCTGTAATGCCTTTTAAATGCGATGATGCTGTAGTTGTGCGAGGACGTGTGGAAAGCGTCTGTATGACGTGCCGGTAATGATCTGGGATGGGGGGGCATGTTCAAAAGGAATTGATATTCTGTATTACATGCTTCCCGAGTTAATCTTTGTTTGGCGTCACAAACCTAACGCTAGACTGCTTAGTGGACACACTTCAGTGTTTCTGTAATTATGTAAAACATGTTTCCATTTAGTATGAAGCATTATTTCTCTCTCTACTCATGTTTGCTTTCATCTTTTGCTTGAAGAACCTTTTGCACGTTTATTTTATATATGCTTCAAACATTTCCGGTATCTGTAAAGCTTTGTGAACCGAGAGGGAAATGTTCAGAGTTTGTTCTTTTAAAGCTTGTGGGATTTGATGGTGCTCATTTACGTCTCAACTTTGTCTTTTATTTCTCCTAAAATGAATGTGTAATTGTTGAGACACGTGAAGAGTTTGGTGGTGTTAATGAATGTAGATTGTAGAGGTCAAATAATTGAAGGAATTTGATGATAAATTTGAGTTCATGCGAAAACATCAATATTGACTTTTGACTGCAGATGAGACAAATCTGAGCTCATTTTGACTCATTGTTGACATCTCTTCTCAAACTCTAATGACAGACACATGCGACATTATCTGAGACGCAGATGAGATTCAAGCAAAAGTTTCATGTGATGTCATTGATGTCTCTGAGAAATTATTGAGAAGGCAAGATCTCGTTTTTATCCGGTCATAATCCACTCTTGTGGCTTTAACATTTTTTGGAAACTGGAGCAAAAATGAAAACGATGACTTTGATGCTGTTTGGCAGGATTATAGAGGGACTCAAAAATGATTCGAGATCTACTTCTTACTACATTTCAGGCCAGAACGTTTTATCTGCTTGGCCTCTGTTAAACTCCAGCGTCGTCTGATGGGAGTCGCGGACGCTTCGCGTGTCTCGCCTGACAAACACATCTTATCAGAACAGCACGGATGGGGAGTTTTCATAGTGATGATTACATTCGTAAGCAGCTCTTGTATCTTTTAGGAGCTGCCAAACATCTTTTCTGTGTAAATGTGTTGCAAACTTCGGCTCTAGTTATGAGATCAAAGAAATAAAGAGCCCTCGAGAGTGACCAATGTGCATTGCCGGTACAGAGTTATTCAGAGGGTCAATTATTCATTCTTTATCTTATTCTTATCAAAACTTTACAATAACACGAATGGAATTGTGTTTAAGCATGTTTAAAGGTAAACCGAACTAAAAAGTCGACTAGTGAATGACGTTCATTTGCAATTCCGAGTGAGTTTACCGGTCAGCTGTCTGCACGGTGTGCCAAACTCTTTCACATCCTCTATAATGACTCTCATGCCGAATCCAACAGAGAGAGAGAAACGCGGCCGCTTCCATCTCACTCATATTTCTCTCGGTTAAACTCTTTCATTCTGCTTTATTGATGGAGTCCATCATCCTGCCCCGCGGCTGAATCAAATCCGGCTCATGAGAAAGCAAAAGTCGGTCGTCTGCGTTGGCCCGGTCTTCTGGCATCGACACATGGGCATCTTTCTCTGGACGGACATGTTGAAGAATGTCTGGAGTGAGGTGATTTGCTGTGTGTCATAATACAAGTCCGTAATCGCTTTAAATTCTTACTTAAACATGAGCTACGAACACAATCCAATGGCTATCTTTTATTATTTTAAAACATGGCTAAATCGTGTGATGTGAGGATGTCCGGTCTTGAGAGTTTTGTTCAGTTTGTTGAAAACGGAGATGGGCGAGATGCTGAGGCGGCCGGTGGGGAGCAGATTGGAGAGTTAGGCGACACATTGAATAGATTTGATGGATGAAGCTCGTTCAGGAGGAACCGTCAGTCTAGCACCGGCACCGAGCGCGACTCATTGGGCCCAGAGGGTCCTAACATGCCCTCATTCCACACGCTTGAGCTTTCAAAGTCAAGATAGCCAGGCCATTTAATCCAGCCGCGGCCGTCAGATGTCTGTGGTAATTATTGGATTTGACAAGACTCTGCACCCTGCTAGAGCTCCATCATAGACTATATTAAGCTTCTTTGTAGGATAAAACACAATTTGGAATTTCAATTGTAAAACCGAAGCAAGTCTAAAGACGAATACATTTATTCACCAAAAATAAGTCTGTTTTAAATTTAGTTCATTATTGTATATTTTTAAGAATAATTTATTTAGTAAGTGATATTAGTAGAAGTGTACAGTTTCAATATTACTGTACTCGAGACTTAATTAGGGCCAATGTTTAGTGATAACTTTATAATAAGGTGCTATTTGTTAACAATTAGTTAATGCATTAGCTAACCTGAACTAACAATAAACAATTTATTCATAATAATGGTCATTTCTTCATTTACTAATGCATTATTAAAACACAAGATTGTCATCAACACACTTAATGCACCATGAACTAACATGAATAATAGTGTTTTGACATGAACTTACATTGAAAGGATTAATTAATGCTAAAAACCTAAAATGTTATTGGTAGCTAATGTTCGCCAATACATTTACTGATGTAAACTTGTAGCACTTTAATGTAAAGTTACCGATAAACACATGAAAGAATTTCTTATTTTAGTATAAAAATATATTTACTGCACAATTAATATTAAATAAACATTTCATTTTTATGGGAGGTGTCCATCTTCTCCTACCCATAATACAACCGAAATCACATTGTGCACTTAAAATAAATGCAGAGAAAATCCGACAGTGATGCTGCGGCGTAACTGCAGAAGCCATTTATTTATTCATTTGTGAAACGAGAGCATCAGAATCATGCAGGATTAAACACACACTTAATCCTTCAACACTCGGTGTGTGTGTGTGTGTGTGGGTGCTTTGAAACGTGTGTGTGTTTGTGTATAAACTTAATGAATATGAATGGAAATGTCAGCGTGTAGTCATAAGTGATTTGCTGAAAATCATATAATCAGACAGTAATCTCAGTTAAATATGTGTTTACTGTGTGTATATATGTGTGATCAGATCAGGGCTGATGAAGATCAGACAGACAGAGCGAGATATTAGAGGATAATTTAAACTGCTTGTTACGCAACTGGAGTCTTGATTCTGTACGCGACTGTGACTCTGTTTGTTTATCTCTTTCTTTTTGTCCGCCTCTCTCATTTCCCTCTCACACATGCAGTACACTGAGAGACTGTATCTTCTAATCATCAAGTGACAACCACTGAGCATAACTTGTCTAAGCCAGTGCACTCGAGGGGGAAAACGAGAGAGGGATGGATGCATGGGAGAGATAGATGCAGAGAGAGGGATGGATGAAAAGAAGAGGGAGAGAGATGGATGAAAAGAGAGAGAAGGGTTGTGATGAAATGAGAGAGAGAGTGAGCGAGAGAGAGAGAGAGAGAGAGAGAGAGAGAGGGATTGATGGATGAAGAGAGAGAGAGAGAAGGAGAGAGGGATAAATGGATGCAAAGAGAGAGAAGGGTTGTGATAAAATGAGAGTGAGAGTGAGCGAGCGAGATAGAGAGAGACAGAGAGAGAGAGGGATAGATGGATGAAAAAGAGAGAGAAGGGTTGTGACAAAATATGAGAGAGAGAGAGAGAGATGGATGAAGAGAGAGAGAGAGATATATAAACAAAATGAAAGCAAGAGTTTAAGCAGTTAATAATTCATATATAATAAGATCTTAGTCTGTCTGTTTTTGGCTTTCAAAGCTGCAGTGTGTCATTTCTAGTTTTTCTTATTAAGATTCCTAAAAAGAAATGACAAATCTTATGAATGATAGATATATCATCAGTCTCTCTTTAACACATATTGTCACATCTGATTTTAAAGACTGACGCTCGCTGGTTTCTGCTTCTGTACATTTACAGTCTGCCACGGTTGTCCTACTTCTCCAGATCATCTTTAGTGTAAGCGTAACAATGTTACTATCTGGAGATTTTCAGAGACAGATGAAGAAATCTTCTCAAGTGTCCCTGCGTACTTCTGAGAATGTTAAACCCTGAATCCAGCCGAAGCGTGTTTGAAAGCAGATCATTTCACTGTTTCTCACCTTCAGCCGAAACTCCTCCAATCAGAATTTAATGAGTTTGAATAACGTAACAAACACAGCTTTTGAAAGCCTAATGATATAAAGAACGAGCAGGAAATATTCGGTATATTTTTTAGGACTAGGCGATATTATGATATATAATGATAGAAGAAAATGTTTGATATAACGCTCCAAACTTAAAGGTGTGATGCTTAACATGTCAACTTGTCATAAAACGACGTGGGCGTATAACGCAGTATTTCTGTACTCGATGCACTCCGCAGTGTTCGTATAGGTTTCGAAAAGTTTTTTTTGAACATAAAAAACTGGAACGTGACAACTTTACTTAGTTCCTGATAGGGCAATTCTCCTGGAAAAGCAGGCAATAGAAATAGCCCCCCACGTGTCAAACGACGAGCGATAGGAAGACCCGCCTACCAATGTAGTTTAAATAAGACGGAGTGCTTCACAACGTAGAACACTAGACATGATGCACACACATCACACACGAGCGACAGTGTTTGCGGGAGAGTGAAGATTTCATGGCAACCCCAGCAAAATGTAGGCGGCGACTATTTCTAGTGACGTAGATACACGGCGGTTAGAGACTTTGACTAGGTCACGTCTCGTTTGCGTGATTCTTAGTCGACTCCCTTTTTTACAAGTGATAATTTCTTTCATTCACTTTCAGACTTACAACTTGGCAGACTACTTACTTTTTAAAGGCTATTAAAATGTGTCAATCATTATCAATATCAAACGATATGAGACATTGTATCGATAGCCCTAATATGTTGTTAATTTTTAATCTCTCTTCTGGTTTGGCTCCAGTGAAGCTCCTCATAACATAATTGGCAGCAAATGAAATTATTTTGTTTTGACAATCCATGTTAAATAATGTGCTGTATTCCTGCTACATTGAACCCTGACGGGCTTCATTCTGTTTGCTTAAATAATAAAATCATTTTAATTTGATGATCTCAGTGCATAACTGCTCCATTATGCTAAAAATAAAATGTATATTTGTTTCTGTTGAGGCCAAGTATGTACATATGTGACCAGGCTAGTTGAAGAATATTCTCTGATTTGGGTCCTGGTTGAAAAAATCTCTTTTATCAGTCAATCCTGTTTTTTGTTTGAAAATCAGTTTTCTCGATTCCTGATTATTTTAATAGCTCTCTTAAGGGGGTCGCACACCGGATGCGGAAGCGTCTATACATCTTGCAGTTTATGAAGTCAGTGTGTACATTAAAGATGACTTCAGTCAAAGACTGAAAATGTAAGATTATCAAAAAGCATTTGCTGAAGTGACCACACTTCATACTTTTACTTCTAGGACACTTTCTACAACTCGCAGTCATTTGCATTGTGTTTGTGATGCTTGACAAGTTTTAATGTAGCAAATGTAAATGCAATTAAATTATAAGTATATAGTTCCCTTTATTGTGAACTACTGAAAGTAGTTAACTTCCCTTTCATTAAAATGCTAAATTGGTCCATAGAAAGCTCAAAACTGAAACCGTGTGTGGCATTGACAGTTTGTGACTCTCGTAAAGACCCATCACCCCAGCAAACAGAAATAAAACGCCCGAGTCAGGAATTCTGCTGAAAGCTTCTCATCTTCTGTTTTATTCCAGTTTTTATTTACGCCTTCAGGAAATATAGATGCGCACACGTCTCATCTCAGACTCAGATCTGCTCTGTCAAAACTTTTCTGCCTTCCAGACTCCATGCAAGTTCCTGATACACACATTTATATGTACATATATTTATCATCCAAACGTTGTTGTGCCCGTCTGTCGCTGCTGTTTTATACATTCAGGTTTAAAAAGTGTGAAATGTTTTCTGGATCCCAATCTTAACAGAAAGTTGAATTCATATTTATTTGAATTCGCTCGTGTCAAGAACAGACAAATTATTCCACCAAAAAAGAGCCGTTTGCCTTTTGCGACGGCGAATGAACAAATGACATTGAAGAGTGTCTGTGAATTGTATTTTTTTAAGTTTGACTCTTGAACGGTTTTGGGTGTTCGTCACATTGTACAAGACACTTTCTTCTGTACTTGTCTGTCATTTTCAAGAAGGTTAAAGTTCACATTTTTCTTGAATTGATTTTTTGACATTGTTGGCATTGAGGTGATGGTAGAAATCATTGATGTGGAGTTTAGAAAAGCTCTGTTTGATGTGCTCTGAAGGCTAAAACACATCAATAACAGGTGGATTTTTGCAGTCGGTGTTTTATTGAATAGAAGCAGAAACCGTCAGTAATGTTTACAGTCTACAGAGGTATGAGGGTGGAGAGTCTATACATAATGTTCTTGCCTCTTCGAACACTTGTGAAACGACTTTCATCTGCAGAAAATATTTTGAAGAAAACAGAAGAAAATATTTGAGGAACCTCTCGCGGTTTTGTGTTCATATAATGGAAGACAGTGAGGTTTAATGTAGTCTGGTTGTCAACTATCTTTAAAATGTCGTCGTTTGTGTTCTGCACAATAGAAAGTCAAACAGGTTTGAAATGCTTGATATTGAATGATAATGAGTTTTTTTCATCATACAGTCAGGATCGGACTGGTTAAACTTTCTTGAATGTAAAAAGGAATGTAGAAAGAGCTGAAGAGGTGAATCAGGCACGAGTGTCTCATGACTGGTGAGCGTCTCTTGAGAAGATCCATAAAACTGGTTCCTCCCTGATGGATTAGATAGAGAGCGGGTCACATCGCACATGTACATGCTTTTCTCTGAATAGAGTGAAGATTTATTAAGCTTCTGGGTGAACATCCATCATGTGTTTGTTTCCAGGATATATTTCACCAAGATTAAATGAGCCACACCGTTCTTTACAAACTTCCACACCGCTCACAAAGTTTGTAGAGACCATCTGCATTTGAGTGAGGTTACGTCTGTTGACAGAAAGAGAGAGCAGACTGCATATGTTTACCTGGAATAATGAGCAGATATGCTGCTATTATATTTGTTTGTTATATTACAGTTGTTTGAAAGTTTAGTTGCTTGAAGGAAAACATAATGATGTGTAATTTCGTTTCTTCTGTTGACACTGGAGAAGATGATTTGGAACGATAACATTTTCATTTATTGGTGTGGACAGTTTTATATACATCATTATGTTCTTTATGTCATAGTTTTATTAAAAGCATGTCATGGCCGCCAGCTTTTAGACTTAAAGAATTAAATCCACAAAGTGTTTGTGTGTCTACTGTAGTCCTAAATGAGCAACAGAAGTTTAGCAAATCTCTTTTTGTGTTGTATCGAAGTCAAACAGGTCTGAAACTTCAATGAGAGTAATTAGTCGATTATTCTTCATAGTGAAAATAATGTCATTGGTGTTAATTTGTTTTTGTCTTTAAAGTCATTCTGTGGAGACTTTGGTGTTTATTGAGCGTGAGTGAGTTATGAGTTTCACGCTGAGCTCTTCTGTAATCCTCTTGTTGTGGTGGTTCATTCTTATGGAAAACAAGTGAGATGAATTCAGGCTTTTTGTTTTCTACAGTAGGACTATTTGGACTAGGAGTACAAGAAGTATTATTGTTTTGTTTTCACTTTAATTGTATATAAAGAAAAATTAATTTTGTGATTTACATTTTTTATCATTAGCATATAGCATTATTATTAGTGTTCCTTTGTGTTTGTCACAAGATTTGCAAATATCCATCCAATAGATCTATTAAAGTGCTTATCAACTTTGATAACACCGTGTTAAATCATTTAAACAGTACGGTGTTTTTTTCCAACTAATGAAAAAAGTTTTCCTTTGCGTTTTAGATGTTTCATGTACACATGACCGCGTTATCGAAACAGGCTGCATTTACACGGATCCAGGAAAACGAATGAAAAGCTGTAGTATGCACTCCAGGCCAGTGAGTGGCGCTGTTGTCCTGTTAAGACCACATTTTGCTGGGGAAACGTTAATACATAGTCAAGCAGATAAAGATTACAGTATGGGAAGCCGCCATATTGTTTTGGCTATTCTTGCGCGTCTGAGCATGTAATATGGATGCGCGTGACGTCATTGTTTTCACAAAGTTCCGTCTTTCAGTTTACATGGAAATGAAAACTTTAGCGTTATCAAAAAGTTGCACTTTGAGGCCGGTTTTCAGTCCCCAAAATGCCATTTCAGTCTAAACGAATGGCAAAACGCATAGTTTTCTGTTTTCAGTTGAGACTTCCGAGGTTTCAGAAGGACGGCAACGATTTTTTGCATTTTAGCAATTTTATGTCCTTTAGTCATTTTATTATTTATTTGTTTATTTTTAATGTTGATGTACCAAATTCATTTTAGTTTTTAACTTAGTTTGTTTTCAAGAATTATTTCAGTGCCTCAACTTATACGTATTTCATACGTAAATTGTCACAATTTTTAACGATTAAAACTATCAGACGATTACAGTTGTGTCTTTTTTTATAATAGTTATTTAAAAACGTTTTATTGAATTATTATTACTTATTATTATTATTATTAAATCATACATGTTTAAATGTTCTGTATGGTGAATGAAAAATATGCTATACATGTGTTAACTCACGGATCTTGCAGACGCTTGCGACCAGGTGTAAATGTCCTGTGAAAGTTTGAACCAAATTAAAATCCAATCACGCAAACCACTTGAAGACACTGATTTAAATATTGAAGCTTTATAAAGATTTAACACATCGATTAAAGCTCTTCAGCTTATTATCTCTCTCACACACACACAGATGTAATCTAAGGCTAAGCCACCCCCTGTTCCTCGAGTAAGTGAGATAAATCCACTGGCGTTTCTCTGACTGTTCTTGAATTTTAAACAGTTGAAAGTGTTTGACTTGGACTGGGTGTTCTCCCCAAACATCTTGAGTCCATGTGAGAGAAACCTGTGAGTCCTCCATCAGAGGAGCAGATGCTGAATGAGTTTGGAGATGCTCTCAGATGACCGATACCATCTGTCTGTGATGCCCGTGTCTGTGCCAATCTAACGCTGGGTCCTAAACAGCCTGTGTGTGTCTGTGTGTGTGTTTGTGTTCTTGTATATATGGTTTACAAGGACAAAATGTCAGGTTACTCACCAGCATTACAGGGACACTTGGGTATATAAGGACATCTCAGTGTCCTTGTAATTCTAAGACCAATTATGTGATTTTTTTACCCCCAATGAAGCCCCTTATTGTGTTTTTTTGCATTAAAAAAATTGTCCTTACATACCATGAAGTGCGTTTGTACAAATTTTACAACTGCCCCCTTAAACCAGGATGTGGGGTTTTCATACAATACAATTTCCCGGGAAATTTTACAACCATTAGTGAGAAAAGCCTAAAAGGACATTTGAACGTGTTTATTTTGAATATTAATAATCAAAACTTTGCATACATTACTTTCACTTAATACTTTTAAATCTAGAGTCATGTCTCTGCACGTTACTTTAATTATTTATATTTTGTTATTATTGTTCGTTTGTTTTAAAATAATGTTGATCGGGCTGCTCCATTTGCACCGTTTACGTGTATTTAATTAGACATGGTTATATTACAATAACATGAATCTTAGTTAGCACAGCGATTGCATACTATTTTGATTTGAAGGCATTGTGATTGACAACACTACAGACCAATCAGAATGCGAATGATACTTGCTCGGGGATGTCAATCATTCATTTCCCGCGAAGAGACTTCGTCTGCAAGTTCCAAGTAAGTCATGTACGCTTTTATTAAAGTTTGTACTCATAAAACCATACGATACATGTTAGGAGGTGTTCTACATTACATTATGTTTTTGTTAGTGTCATATTTGTGTTTTTATATATCTTTTCTACTCTGTATGAAGCGCGAAATTTCGAGATTTTACCTCAGTTTTAAACGAATACGGCCATATTAGAAAGCTGCATCTCTGATAGATCTCAAGTTAGAACCTAAAAAAAATGCTTCAGACTAACTTTGAAGGTTTTTATACAATGATAAAACAGGGCTTGTCATACCACGTGGACGAGGATAGAGATACCTCAAATATCTCCATCATCTCACACGCAGTTTTTAAATTACTCTGCAGCGTTTAACAATTTCACTAACACTTGTAGTTGTTGTGTTATTGAGGCATATAGTAACTCGATATTTATAGTAATGTTTCTGCAGTCCCATAGTGAGAATCTAAATCTGTGCATTTGATCGATGCATTTGAGTCGATTCTTTACAAAGATTATGAAAACGGTTCAATTCACTTTGGTTAGTGATTCAGTTGGAATGACTCGACTGAATCGTTTGTGACCTGAAACATCAACGCGATGGGACAGGAAACGTAATGTTCGTTCTATTCTAAACACATGACACAATATTTCAGTATACTATTGTTTTTATTATAGTGCACAATAGTAAATTGTAGCTTGATATAGTATTCTGTAGTAGTACATCAAACTGATCAACTGTAGTAAATGTAGTGTAATATACTGTGGTATAAACATGTTTATACTGTATATGTTTATGCTCTGAGATAAACAATAGGTTCATTGCCACATATGTGTCAACAAAGCCTGTCAGATTGATATTCACACAATAAATGCAATATAACCTAATGTAAATAATTCTGACCCCACAACTGACTCTTAAATTTGTGATTTCAGTGAATACCAGAATAAAATCAAAAGACAGGTTCCTTACCCCTGCTCAAGAGGCTGAACTGCATATTAATTTCGGAAGAGACAAGAATTCAGTTTTTTCTCAATATATCAATGAAACTAAAGGTAAGTTTTGAAGCTCACAATTTAATACTTAGAACACCTTAATAAGTATATATACAGTATATATATATATATATATATTTCAAAAAATGTGTTTCCTGTTTATAACACAGTTCAGGTTAAGTACCTCAGGTCTTTTTACATGTTTAAACCATTTTAACAGGACGTGGCGTTTTTGCCAAAGAATGCATTGCAAAGGGGTCCTTCATTCTTCAATACCGAGGAACTCTGTATGAAGAAAACAATAGGAAGTTCAGCGAAGTCTCAAATCCATATGTATATCATTTCAAACATAACGGAAACGGTTATTGGTAAGTCAAATGTTTATATCTTATTTGAAATGCCTATTTCTCCTTGTCAAATAATGTAACAATTCGTTTTTTTACAGTATTGATGCTTCACATGATGATGGCTCCCTGGGTAGACTAGTAAATGATGATAAAAAACCTAATGCAAAAATGTTGAAAATAGAGGTGAATGGCATGCCACATCTCTGTTTGTTTGCGATGAAAAATATTCCTGAAGGCCAAGAAATAACCTATGACTACGGAGGAGCTGACCTTCCTTGGCGTTTGAAAAGGGAGCATTCCAAGGTAATCGGGATTATTTTTTAATCACTGTAATGTGCAAATGTTCGTCACATTAAAGTCATACTTCACCCAAAAATACAAAATCTGTCATCATTTACTCCCTTTTTTGTCATTTCAAACCTGTATGATTTTCTTTTTTCTGCAGAACACAAAAGAAGATATTCTAAAGCAGGTTGGTAACCTAACAACGGTGGTCCCTATTGACTTCTATTGTATGGACTTGAAACCACTGAGAAGTCAGCAGGTACCGCTGTTGTTAGCTTACCAACATTCTTCACAATATCATATTTTTCTGCAGTCTTATTCTGCAGAAAAATAAAATCAAACAGATTTGAAATGACAAGATGGTGAGTAAATGGTGACAGAATTTTTATTTTTGGGTGAACTATTCATTTAAGTTTAGTGATAATTTCAGTAGAAGTATTCATTTGAATTGGTATTAGCATGTGCTTAGCAGACCTGGCAAACGAGGGATTTCATTCCTCATTTTTGTAACCACCATGTTACTCTTCCACCCTTGGACAAAAACACATTTAAATACGCCTTTATCCAAGTTAACTCTAATGTTAGAGTGAACGGCTATGTAAATTGACTAACGCCTGTACGTTTGAAGTAAGCTGGGACAATTGATTTAACATTTGTGCGAAGGAGTGTCTTCTAATCAAATAACAAATAGTCCACTGTAAGGTAGGAAGCCCTAGTAATTTACTTTAGTGATTTTTAGATGCTGGTTCACTTGTTTCATTTGTTAATTGGTAAAGCAGCCTCAACATGAGCTTCATTTCAGAAATGCCAGCAATATGGTTCTAAAAGCACAATGCCTGTTTTTAGACGTCTATATTTTTATGAAAGGTTTATTTGATTGTAAAGATTTTGTTTGCCTGTTTAAAATCAATCAGACATGATATTTGTAATAATGAAGGAAGTGGTTCTGCGACAGTCTAAAAACAAAGCCATATGTTATGGTATAACGTATTAAGAATTACATTTTTTCTGCAGCAGACTGTGCTTGATACTACCACTGAAAAACAGAGCCAAAGTGCCAAAGTAGCACTGCAAAGCCAGCAAGATCAAGATGACCTGGGAATGGAGATGCCAGGTATGAATACCACATTTTGTCTTCTCATGCTGGACACAACCATCTTGTGATCATAGTTACACTTGTATGACACAAGATTAGTTAAAGTTGTACCACTGCATGGCAGACAAAGGGCTGTAGGAGTGGGTTGGAAGCTTTGTTCTTTCTCTCAGTGTTTCTGATATTCATGTGTCACAAGTGTTACCTCTCTTTTTGTCCATTTAGTCAACTCCACCAACAACCAGCCTTGCCAGGTGCCTTCAGCAGATGCCTTTATGGACATTGAACACAGTAAGGTAAGCAACAAATCTTTTTTGAACTTCAAATGCTTTTTAGTTGTTTTCTGTGGTGGTTTGTGGGTATGTTAGACTTCATGGCCAGCTTTATTAGTATTGTTAATGTATAATTTCTGCTCCTCCATCTACTGTTCAAGATAAAATAATAGTTGTAACTGGCCATACAGCAAACTTATGTCTGAAGGCCATCACGTTTTGCTATATCAGGACTTGTGTCTGTAGTCCCATAGACACCAATTCATTTCTGTGTCTCTCATATGTGTGTAACATCATCATGGTGTACAAGGACATGGTTCGGTATATCAGGACTTGTGTATATAGTCCCATAGACACCAATTCATTACTGTTTCTCTCATATGTTTGTAACATCATCATGGTGTACTAGGACATGGTTCGGTATATCAGGACTTGTGTATATAGTCCCATAGACACCAATTCATTTCTGTGTCTCTCATATGTGTGTAACACCATCATGGTGTACAAGGACATGGTTCGGTATATCAGGACTTGTGTATGTAGTCCCATAGACACCAATTCATTACTGTGTCTCTTATATGTGTGTTACACCATCATGGTGTACAAGGACATGGTTCGGTATATCAGGACTTGTGTATCTAGTCCCATAGACACCGATTCATTACTGTGTCTCTCATATGTGTGTAACATCATCATGGTGTACAAGGACATGGTTCGGTATATCAGGACTTGTGTATGTTGTCACATAGACACCGATTCATTACTGTGTCTCTCATATGTGTGTAACATCATCATGGTGTACAAGGACATGGTTCGGTATATCAGGACTTGTGTATGTAGTCCCATAGACACCAATTCATTACTGTGTCTCTCATATGTGTGTAACATCATCATGGTGTACAAGGACATGGTTCGGTATATCAGGACTTGTGCATGAAGTCCCCAATCCGCATTATGGTTCTAAAAGCACCATGCCTGTTTTTAGACGTCTATATTTTTATGAAATGTTTATTTGATTGTAAAGATTTTGTTTGCCTGTTTAAAATCAATCAGACATGATATTTGTAATAATGAAGGAAGTGGTTCTGCGACAGTCTAAAAACAAAGCCATATGTTATGGTATAACGTATTAAGAATTACATTTTTTCTGCAGCAGACTGTGCTTGATACTACCACTGAAAAACAGAGCCAAAGTGCTAAAGTAGCACTGCGAAGCCAGCAAGATCAAGATGACCTGGGAATGGAGATGCCAGGTATGAATACCACATTTTGTCTTCTCATGTTGGACACAACCATCTTGTGATCATAGTTACACTTGTATGACACAAGTTCAGTTAAAGTTGTGTGAGTGGTTGGATCTACCACTGCATGGCAGACAAAGGGCTGTAGGAGTGGGTTGGAAGCTTTGTTCTTTCTCTCAGTGTTTCTGATATTCATGTGTCACAAGTGTTACCTCTCTTTTTGTCCATTTAGTCAACTCCACCAACAACCAGCCTTGCCAGGTGCCTTCAGCAGATGCCTTTATGGACATTGAACTCAGTAAGGTAAGCAACAAATCTTTTTTGAACTTCAAATACTTTTTAGTTGTTTTCTGTGGTGGTTTGTGGGTATGTTAGACTTCATGGCCAGCTTTATTAGTATTGTTTATATAAAATTTCTGCTCCTTCATCTACTGTTCAAGATAAAATAACAGTTGTAACTGGCCATACAGCAACCTTATGTCTGAAGGCCATCACGTTTTCCTATATCAGGACTTGTGTATGTAGTCCCATAGACACCAATTCATTTCTGTGTCTCTCATATGTGTGTAACACCATCATGGTGTACAAGGACATGGTTCGGTATATCAGGACTTGTGTATGTAGTCCCATAGACACCAATTCATTACTGTGTCTCTCATATGTGTGTAACACCATCATGGTGTACAAGGACATGGTTCGGTATATCAGGACTTGTGTATATAGTCCCATAGACACCAATTCATTACTGTGTCTCTCATATGTGTGTAACACCATCATGGTGTACAAGGACATGGTTCGGTATATCAGGACTTGTGTATGTAGTCCCATAGACACCAATTCATTACTGTGTCTCTCATATGTGTGTAACATCATCATGGTGTACAAGGACATGGTTCGGTATATCAGGACTTGTGCATGAAGTCCCCAATCCGCATTATGGTTCTAAAAGCACCATGCCTGTTTTTAGACGTCTATATTTTTATGAAATGTTTATTTGATTGTAAAGATTTTGTTTGCCTGTTTAAAATCAATCAGACATGATATTTGTAATAATGAAGGAAGTGGTTCTGCGACAGTCTAAAAACAAAGCCATATGTTATGGTATAACGTATTAAGAATTACATTTTTTCTGCAGCAGACTGTGCTTGATACTACCACTGAAAAACAGAGCCAAAGTGCCAAAGTAGCACTGCGAAGCCAGCAAGATCAAGATGACCTGGGAATGGAGATGCCAGGTATGAATACCACATTTTGTCTTCTCATGTTGGACACAACCATCTTGTGATCATAGTTACACTTGTATGACACAAGTTTAGTTAAAGTTGTGTGAGTGGTTGGATCTACCACTGCATGGCAGACAAAGGGCTGTAGGAGTGGGTTGGAAGCTTTGTTCTTTCTCTCAGTGTTTCTGATATTCATGTGTCACAAGTGTTACCTCTCTTTTTGTCCATTTAGTCAACTCCACCAACAACCAGCCTTGCCAGGTGCCTTCAGCAGATGCCTTTATGGACAATGAACTCAGTAAGGTAAGCAACAAATCTTTTTTGAACTTCAAATACTTTTTAGTTGTTTTCTGTGGTGGTTTGTGGGTATGTTAGACTTCATGGCCAGCTTTATTAGTATTGTTAATGTATAATTTCTGCTCCTCCATCTACTGTTCAAGATAAAATAATAGTTGTAACTGGCCATACAGCAAACTTATGTCTGAAGGCCATCACGTTTTGCTATATCAGGACTTCTGTCTGTAGTCCCATAGACACCAATTCATTTCTGTGTCTCTCATATGTGTGTAACATCATCATGGTGTACTAGGACATGGTTTGGTATATCAGGACTTGTGTATATAGTCCCATAGACACCAATTCATTTCTGTGTCTCTCATATGTGTGTAACACCATCATGGTGTACAAGGACATGGTTCGGTATATCAGGACTTGTGTATATAGTCCCGTAGACACCAATTCATTTCTGTGTCTCTCATATGTGTGTAACACCATCATGGTGTACAAGGACATGGTTCGGTATATCAGGACTTGTGTATGTAGTCCCATAGACACCAATTCATTACTGTGTCTCTCATATGTGTGTAACATCATCATGGTGTACAAGGACATGGTTCGGTATATCAGGAATTGTGTATCTAGTCCCATAGACACCGATTCATTACTGTGTCTCTCATATGTGTGTAACATCATCATGGTGTACAAGGACATGGTTCGGTATATCAGGACTTGTGTATCTAGTCCCATAGACACCAATTCATTACTGTGTCTCTCATATGTGTGTAACACCATCATGGTGTACAAGGACATGGTTTGGTATATCAGGACTTGTGTATCTAGTCCCATAGACACCAATTCATTTCTGTGTCTCTCATATGTGTGTAACACCATCATGGTGTACAAGGACATGGTTCGGTATATCAGGACTTGTGTATGTAGTCCCAGAGACACCGATTCATTACTGTGTCTCTCATATGTGTGTAACATCATCATGGTGTACAAGGACATGGTTCGGTATATCAGGACTTGTGTATGTAGTCCCATAGACACCAATTCATTTCTGTTTCTCTCATATGTGTGTAACATCATCATGGTGTACAAGGACATGGTTCGGTATATCAGGACTTGTGTATGTAGTCCCATAGACACCAATTCATTTCTGTGTCTCTCATATGTGTGTAACATCATCATGGTGTACAAGGACATGGTTCGGTATATCAGGACTTGTGTATGTAGTCCCATAGACACCTATTCATTACTGTGTCTCTCATATGTGTGTAACATCATCATGGTGTACAAGGACATGGTTCGGTATATCAGGACTTGTGTATGTAGTCCCATAGACACCAATTCATTACTGTGTCTCTCATATGTGTGTAACATCATCATGGTGTACAAGGACATGGTTTGGTATATCAGGACTTGTGTATGTAGTCCCATAGACACCAATTCATTACTGTGTCTCTCATATGTGTGTAACATCATCATGGTGTACAAGGACATGGTTCGGTATATCAGGACTTGTGTATGAAGTCCCCAATCCGCATTATGGTTCTAAAAGCACAATGCCTGTTTTTAGACGTCTATATTTTTATGAAAGGTTTATTTGATTGTAAAGATTTTGTTTGCCTGTTTAAAATCAATCAGACATGATATTTGTAATAATGAAGGAAGTGGTTCTGCGACAGTCTAAAAACAAAGCCATATGTTATGGTATCACGTATTAAGAATTACATTTTTTCTGCAGCAGACTGTGCTTGATACTACCACTGAAAAACAGAGCCAAAGTGCCAAAGTAGCACTGCGAAGCCAGCAAGATCAAGATGACCTGGGAAAGGAGACATCATTAACTTCAGGTATATTCCATAAATAAACCAGTATCTCTACAGTGCATTTTTCTTTTTACATCTCCTTAAATGTGATATTTTTTTGCAAGTCTATTTAATTTAATAAAGGAAATAAAATAATATACAATATTTTATTCATGTGGGTGTGTCATTGTTAACCAGAAAAATTATATGGCCAACACATTAGAGTCAGCTTTTGTTTCAGGGTTAAGAAAAAGGTTCATTTAGATTCTTTGGAATATCAAAACAATTATAGAGGTTACATTATAACATAACATTATAGCATAATCATGTATTTGTTTTCCTTGCCTATGGCCAGCAACCATTTTATTTATTTTTCAATAATGTAAGAAATCAATATTTGTTAATGTACGAGTCTAAAATAGCGTTATAGCTCTATGAAAACATATTTCCTAGTACTAACTGGTGAAAATCTACATCTGGTAAAACTATAATCAATATTGTTGTTTGCTTATTTTTCAGTTTGTAAACATAATTGTACAACGACCAAACAACTGTCCTCTTTTGAGAAATGTGTGACTTGCGAAGGACCATTCTCCCCTCTCAAATGGGTTGGAGTCAAATGTAAAGGTATTTATCAAAATCCTTAAGATTCTTTAAAATGTGCATTGGTTATCTTTGCATTTTAAAGCAAATCATTCCGGTGCTATGCATCACCGATAAACATCTATGACTCAGACCGTATTCACTTGGTAAAATATGATGAAGTGATGTCTTAGAGGTTTATGGTCTTTAAAATAGATTCTTTACTTGTATATTAGGTATCAAAGTGAACTTTTTGTAACTAATTATAAAAAAATGAGTAATATTATCAGACAACAATCATGGTGTTGATTCATAGCAGTTTTAGGGTGTACTCTCATTTAGCCCAGTTGCTCTCAACTGTGCCCCCGCTGGCCTGCACTCACATTGCTCTTTACCATTCACACCCGGGCATGCTTTCATCATTAAGATGTGACTGCTTCGAAGCAAACGTTAACAAAGCGATCCCTTTCAGCACAACGGAATCCATCGCAATAATCAGTTTGTGGCTTATTAGAGGTATTTAACTTCATGCGTGTGCTGCACAGACTGATTTGCTTAAATTATGTCATTGTCCTACGATAGTAAACGGCTCATTTTGCATTTAAATAACCCTCTCGTACTTTATTTTCATACATTTACATTACATTTACATTAATGCATTTGGCAGATGCTTTTATCCAAAGCGACTTACATTGCTTTATCCTATACATTTTACATAGG
The DNA here is from genome assembly GCA_008369825.1 of Triplophysa tibetana. Classification (NCBI taxonomy): domain Eukaryota; kingdom Metazoa; phylum Chordata; class Actinopteri; order Cypriniformes; family Nemacheilidae; genus Triplophysa; species Triplophysa tibetana. Next base: position 18,925,362 of record CM017894.1, on the reverse strand, counting down.
TATTTGCAATCCCTTGGGATAGAACCAACAACCCTGCGTTGTTAACGCAATGCTCTTACCACTGAGCTACAGGAAAGCTATCATTTCACAATGTTGATTATGTTTGACAAACCTAGAGTAGTTTTGGGTGCGATGTCACACGCCTGCACGTGTAAGTGCGCTGTTTATCAGTTTTTAACGGTGACAGCTGAATCTCAGGGAGGAATTTAAACGGTTGCATAATTGGCATCATGCTTTCAGTTCTGCGCTCCGATGCCATTTGCTATTACACTACATGTGTATCACATCCGAGCCCAATCGCACTGTGCTATGGCCCACCTCTTCCAAGCGAGCCAGGGACCGTGAAAAGAACCATGCCCGGGCACGATACGGAGCTATCACACTAGTCAAATGAACCGGGCTTTGGGTGTCAAACATGCTCGGGCACAGTTCAGATTGCCTAGTGCAAGTACACCCTTAATTTGAAGCTAACTATTGTTCAACCTTTACCCCAGTAATTGAGTTAATTATGATTTATACTTTTTCAGCTTGCCTCACTGTATGGCACCCACACTGTTTTAAAAGACTACACGATTCTGTAAGCATTCACCATACATAACTACATCTGAAAATATAACATCTTATTTTATGCATGTAATATTAAAAGCAATGCCATAACACTAACCCTTAGTGCTTTTTCATCAGCTGATGCAGATGCTTTCTGAAAGTGAAGTGGATGAATTGTCATCTGGAGATGAATATGTTCCCGGTTCTGCATCAGATATGGAAACTGACAGTGATCAGGAAAATGCAGTTAGTAGTCCCCTAGATATGCTTACTGCAAATAAGATGACAGCTCCAACAGATGAAAATTCACTTTCCATTGACTGCACAGCAATAAACAATACAACATCAAACAAAACACAAAACACGGAACTTCTCAACAAATCCTCAAAAGATGACCAGACAACCACTCTAACTAAACCAGGACAGAATTTTTGCTTTGTTTGTGGGGAGCCACAGTCCAAAATAGCAAGACACTTCAAGGTCCATGCTAAAGAGGATATGGAGATAGCCAAGGCACTTAGTTTACCTGCCCGATCCAAGAAAAGGAAACAACTGCTTGAAGTCCTTAGAAACAGAGGCAACTTTAATCACAACAGTCGTGTTTTTCGAAATGGAAAAGGTGCCATAAAAGTAAAACGACGTGCAGTTCGGACAGAATCGGCACACAAAAGTTATGAATTTTGTTTATATTGCAAGGGAATGTTTGTGCGACAGGAGCTGTGGAGGCACATGAAGCGATGCCAATCTAAACCAGCCATGTCAGATGAGTCTGCTGGGGGCAGACACAGAGTTCTTACCATTGCAGCAGTGGCTAAATCTGCTTTCTCTGGTCAAGTTGATGATGGGCTAATGAAGGTACTAAGTCAGATGAATGATGATGAAATTGCTCGTGTGGTGAGAAATGATTTTGGGCTTCTTCAGTTTGCTCAGTCACTATATAATCGGCATGGGTTTAACAAAACAAAGCATGAATACATACGTCAGAAGGTTCGTGAGCTTGCAAGATTCATACTTGCATTGCGTAAAAAATGTCCATCTTTCACTCTGGAAGATGCAATGAAGCCAGCAAATTTCATGAATGTCATAGACGCAGTTAAAGATGCAGCAGGCTTCAACCAAGACACACATTCTTATCAAACACCAAGCCTAGCTTTGAAAATTGGACACTCCCTACTGAAAGTTAGCGAGATTCTTCACTGCCGTGCTCTTATTGCTGAAGACGCAGACTTGACCAACAGTGCAAAGGCATTCCAAAAGCTGTATAAGACGAAGTGGTCTGAATACATATCTCATAAAGCTTTATGCACCATCAGTGATTTAAAGTACAACAAGCCCACCAAATTACCACTCACTCAAGACATCGACAAGCTTAACGACTATCTACAGAGAAGTGCAGAATCAGCCTTTCAAGAGCTTAGCCAAAACACAACAGAGCACAACTACGCATGTCTAGCCAGGCTAACATTGACTAGGATCATTCTTTTCAACAGACGTCGTGTGGGAGAGGTCTCCAAGATGCCCTTAAAAAATTTCCTTCAAAGAGATGACTCTTACGCTTTTGAAGAGCTGGGACTTTCTGCCTATGAGAAGCGTCTGTGCAAGTATTTCACAAGAGTTGAGCTAAAGGGAAAGCGAGGACGAAAAGTTGCTGTTTTACTAAGCCCAGACATCACAAAAGCTCTGGAACTGCTTGTTGAAAAACGGAAACAATGTGGTGTTCTCCAAGACAATGAATACCTTTTTGCAGCACCAAAAGGTAATAGCTTCTACAGAGGACATGACTGTCTTAAAAAGTTTGCTGCTGAGTGTGGAGCAAGTCATCCAGAGTACCTACGATCCACACAGCTGAGAAAACAAGTGGCTACAACATCTCAAATTCTGAATCTAAAACACAATGAACTGGACCAACTGGCAGACTTTTTAGGCCACGATATCAGTGTGCATCGTGAATATTATAGACTACCTGATGCAACGGTTCAGGTGGCCAAAATTTCCAAACTGCTTTTAGCCCTTGAAAAGGGAATGCTGCCAGAACTGAGAGGAAAAACTCTTGATGAAATCAAAGGTACGGTAAAAAAATGTAACATAGCTGTACAGCTCTATGAAAAATAAGAGACCATTCCAAAATTAGATTTTCGAGTTTATATATGTGTGTCTATGTAAAATGATCATTGACCCTGATTTAATGTGTCTTGGTCTTTCTGTTGGGTAACTTTGGCCACATAAACACTGCAAACTTTCAGGAGTGACAACTACATTTAACACACTGGTAATCAAAGCCACGTTCTGGTGTCTCGCACCTGTAAGAAAATAACCCAGTTGGTATCTTTTGTTTTGCTAAAGACTCTTTTTGTATGTAAATTAAAACTAAACTACCACTGATAGACGTGCAGCTTTTTGTTCTTATAAAGAATTTAAAAAAATGTAAGGTGAATTATGGGCTATTCTTTCTTTGACTTTGAGAACTTCTTTTTGGGAAAAAACTGCAAAGTCTGCTTTATTGTCAATTCTGCAACAATTCTACAGTACATACAGATAGCAATCTGGAAACAGTCACTTTAGCGAAGGGGTCCTGATAGAGGCTAGCCCCATGTCAAATGTGTGAAACCAAAGACTTTTCTGAGTGTTGTTTTCTTGCACCTCACATCCAGACAAAGACACAACTCTGGTGTGGGCGTTTAAATACGTCATTAACAACTAGGTGTTAAGTTCGGTTATGTACGCTGCATCCAGTTTTGGAAAATTAATTAATTCGGTAGGCAATGTGGTTGTCACTCATGTAAATTAGTGAACTGTGTGTACAGAACAGCATTAAGCACTAAAAAGTGAAGTGAATACCACATTTTTCTGAAATGTGTCTTTGGCCATTTTCATTTCTGAGGTGTACTTTTGTTGGAATTTACTGTTGTGAAATGGCAACCAATCTAACAATGCTGATTTAAAGCAAATTTGAAGTGGTCCCTTCATATTTTAGAGCTGTATAGATCTATAGAGCTTATATTAAATATTGAGGCTTAATTTTGAGGGCTGAAAGGATCAGTTTTGACATTTCTGCCAATGTTTGTTTTGTAAGACTTTACAGATGAGGATGATGATCAGGATGACAGTGATGAAGACACCAGTGGGACCAGACCTCAACATATTACCTCTGGAAATGATGGTATTTACTTAATTTAATATTTAGGTAAAATGTATATTGCTACGATCGCAGGTATTTGTCAAGGGGAAGAGGGATCATTAATGGGATACTTCACCCTGAAATGAAATTTCTGTCATCATTTGCTCACCCGTAGATTGTTCTGAACCTGTATGCATTTCATTGTTCTGCTGAACACACAGGAAGATATTTGGAAGGATGTCCAATCTCATCCCCCATTTACTGCCATAGTAGGGAAAATAAATACTATGGGGGGCAATGAGGAATGAGATCAGACATCCTTCCAAATATCTTCCTGTGTGTTCAGCAGAACAAAGAAATCTATACAGGTTCATAACAATCTAAGGGTGAGCAAATGATGACAGAATTTTCATTTTTGTGTGAACTATCCCTTAAATAATGCAAAATCGCTCGAGTAGGAGTATGATTGTGCTCTATATCAGCATGGCTGTTATTAGGCCAGCCACTGATATAGAACAACATCACACTCCTACTTGAGCGATATTGCGTTATCAAAGGGATAGTTCACCTAAGACTCCTACTCGTCCTCCACTGAATAAATATGCGGACTTGCTCTGACATTTGATTTTATTCACTTCTGATCAAAATTAACATTTGAGCAGGGCCATTTTATCGTATGAGGCAGATGTTATGGTAAAGTTTACGTAATTTTTTTTCATTTAATTGGGATTTTAGCTGGGGATTGTAGAAAAATCAGTATTCCCTATTCACTCGGATTCACTTTATTTACGTAATAACTGTACTAACTGTTCATGCAGCCATGAAAGAGTTTAGTTTTGTTTTCAATGGTAAATTAGTTATATTTCGTTGTGAAGTTAGTTTAAACTTTGTGGCTCAAGCATAGAACGCAGTTTGATTCCCAACTGCGCCAGAGACTTGGATTTAAACGGATGACAGGCATTAGTCTGTTTAAATTCCTCATTGAGCTTTAGCTGTCACTGTAAGAAAAAATATTGGATATGTGTGACATAGTGACATGCAACCGGTGTTCTTACCGGGTCCCAAACTGCTCCAAACATTAGGTTTGTTGGATATCATGCAGCGCTGCGCAGACCGAACAGTGCAAAGCATCTATCATTAATTGCTCTCGTGTTGTTTTGATAACATATAAGCAGATCTGCGCAACACGCACATGAAGTTGAACACATAATAAATCACAAACTAGCATTTTTATAGGCGTACTACCTACTGAACTCATGTGATTTTTTCAACTTGATGTGCTGTTGTGGTAGGCCAGTTTTAAATAGCATATTTGGCACTCTGCCTTTTATCGTCCAATTTAAAGTATTCCCACACACCAACGAGGTCTTCAGCATTTTTGTCTTCTCTTCCAGATTAACAGATCATGATGTTCACTCATGGGCGATTCATATTCAAGCACGAATGAGAACCGTATCGGGGGATGCCGTGTGTTAGAAAAAAGAATATTAAAATCTCAAAATTGAAAATCGAATGCCAACCCACCAAATGAATATTAGAATATTCTTGTACAGCCCTTGCTACTAGTATATTCGGCTCATTAACAACTGGCTAATGTTACTCCGGTGCTATTTGTTGCAGGGTGTACGGCCATCTTTACTGCTCATTTAACCTATTTGGTTTGTTAACAACTTGCTAATGTAACTCCGGTGCTATTTGTTTCAGGCCGAATGCTTCCCCTTCCAGCTTACTTCTAGTTTAACTATCAGCTGCACCGTGTAGTAAAGTTATTATGTCAGATTGGTTTAGACTTCAAGACTGCGCCACCTATAGTTTCATGCCAGAACTATCTCTGTCATTTAGACATGCTAATTTGGTTGGGGGAATGATTTTGTTTTGGTGGCAATAATTTTGTTTTGGGGAACATGGATATTGCTGCACTCCTGCTCTGTCCATGCGAGGCTGCATGGATGGACATTTTTTTTTTTTGCCTAGAACAGTTAATTCCGCCGACCTTAAAATATGCTATGATTTACAGATCGGTTTACACAGGCAGTTTCTGCCAATCTGGTTTCTATTTAAGTTGCCTTTCTTTGCTTCTTATCAGCTGCTTAATCGTGCTCACTCAAAATCCACCGCCTTACCCATCTCCACTAGGGGTGCTCCGATCAGGATTTTTTGAGCCGATCCTCGATCACTGAAAGCTGTATCGGCCGATACCGATCACCGATTATAGGATCAATTTGAAGCTTTCTCAGTACCAGAAGAGAAAGTCTCAGGAATTAACAAATGAATATTAGTAAGTAACATATTTGGTAACACTTTCCTTGAAGCATTTATGTATAATGCATTATAAAGAGTTATTAAAGGGTAAAATGCATTATTATTATTCATAATGTGTGTTGTATTGCATTATATTTAGTTGAAAATAATTATTACCAATTTAAAATGTGTCGTGTTACAATGAATTGCTTAGTGTTACAATGCATTAACTGTAATAACAATTATCTATTAGACATTACAATGCATTAAAATGTGCATTACAATGCTTGAAAACTACTTTTATAATGCATTAAACATACATGCTTCAAGGAAAGTGTTACCACATATTTTCATAAAACACAGCAGCATGTGACATGAGTCCCAGAAACCCTTTGTCTTCCAGAATATAAAGTGGCCGTGATCACAGCAAATTTATCACATTATTTTATCTGATAATCTGATATTTCTTTATGCTTCTTACTGTCCTTGCATTAGGGTTGATGCTTTTAAAAATGTCTCTGTTACTGACAGCTTAGGAGAGGTTGCGCTACCCTTAGACTTTTCATTTATTTTCAATGTTTCAGTTGTCGGACATAAAATAATAATCTAATTACAAGCAAATCTCTCTGTTCTTATGTCCATTCAGTAACAATTACAGGTGCCTGAAAAAGGAGTTTTGTACTCACAAGAAAGCTGTGGTTTGGTCATATGGGACCCTGGATCACGAAACCAGTCTTAAGTCAAAAATACAATGTATGGGTGAAAATGATCGAATTTTCTTTTATGCCAAAAATCATTAGGATATTAAGTAAAGATCCTGTTCCATGAAGATATTTTGTAAATTCAATATGCTAAATATATCAAAACTTTGTTTTTGTCAGTGGATGGCCATTAACAGGGACTTTAATCAACAACTTCAAAGCCAATTTTCTCAATATTTTGCACCCTCAGATTCCAGAGTTGTAAACGGGTATATCTCCGCCAGATGTGATCATATCATGACAACTTATACATCAATATAAAGCTTAATTATTCAGCTTTCAAATGATGTAAAAATCTTAATTTCGAAGAATTTAAACATAAGACTTCTTTTGTTGTCCCGGTTCACATGTGCTGCTTCACTGAACAGAGAAAACTCAGTTAGAGACATTTTTCCACTTACTGAAAGCTATTATTTATCCAAAAGACGCTATTTTATGAGGTAAGAACTCTGTAAAGACGGCACCACAGCGCGCCTGTGTGTATGCGGGGAGTGATGGATGCAGATGCAGCTCGAGTGTCTGTTCATCACATGCGCGTTAAGTAAAACTGAGCAGGCATTTGAGAGTAAGATCATGAATAGATAACACGTCCCTTCTGCGATAGTCTACCTCCTTCCACACACAATCACGTTCAGTTCATTCACGATCACGTTCTGATGACACGAAATGGTAAATAGGGGAATTACAAATCGCCTTTATTGTAGTCCGTCAAATTGACAGATTGCCTTCAGATTTTTCTATCACTGGTAGAAAAAATGAATCTTCGGTTGACGCGATCTCTGTAGCTGAGTGGCGCTCGAGCTGCTGAACTGCCCGCTGACTCTGCGCGAGACTAACTTTGAAAACTACTCGCACTCCTTAACGTGAATAACCCTCAAACGTCTAAAGATGTGGTGGGTGTGAAAAATGTTTTGGGTGCTTCCCGCATCGTGGAATTCGCATAGTACACGTATCAGATTGATAATTCATTGTATACTTCGCACACCTTGTAGAATTTCCAGACCGGTGAAGCCATTTTCATAGCGCGTAAAATAAATGTCTTGCCAATTTTGCATCATCTGATCGGCTTTTCTGTATCGGCCTTTTAGAGACCGCCGATCATACTTCCCAACGTGATTATCGGCCGATTATGATCGGCGACCGATCAATCGGAGCACCTCTAATCTCCACCACATCCCCCTGTATCTGTCGGGTCATTTAATTTTATCCTGTTACGCATCAGGAACTGTTCTGGTTCCCATAGCGGGTGGACATGTAGTAGTGCTGCGCTCCCGCTCTATCCATGCAAGGCTGCATGAACGGGCGGAGAGTTTGCTCAGAACTAACCTTAATTATATCATATTGTTTAAATATTTGAAGACAGTGCTCCTGACAGAAATAACCTTATTTTATGTATTTGCTCTATGTAGCTCAAGTCTGAGAGGGAAACAAACATGATTGTTGTTAATTGATAAATATATTATGAAAATAAATAAAAAAGTATTTTGAACAATTGTTTTACACATTGTGTAGGTAAAAAGGCAGGAGGGGAGCCAGGAGGAGCCAGTTCATCCAGTAAAAATGCAGGTATGACTGGCGTTTATTCAAAGTTTGTATTTGCAAAGTAATCATTAACAACTTTCTTAAACTGCATTTTACTGTTATGTTCAATTTGTATTAACCCATTGTATTTGTGTATTTATATTAGAGATGGAAAGACAAAAAACAAAGAGAACCTATGTAAAAAGACCATGGGCCCCTTCAGAGATAAAATCCGTAATGAAATTCTTTGGAGAGCACATCAAAAAGGGGAAACTTGCAACGTTGCCTGAATGTGAGGCTTGCAAGAAGGCAGAACACCCGGTTCTTGACTCTCGAACCATACTAAACATTAGAGACTTTGTGCGGAATAAGGGCATAGCTTACAAGCGGCAGACATGTTTTTAACCATCTCTATATGCAGTGTATCATACGGAGCCGTTGAAGGGACATTGGTGGAAGAAAAAAACAGAAGACTTTCTCGTGCGCACGCAAAACTTTTTGCGTGCTCACGAGTTAGTGTGTGCCTGTTATGCATAAAAAGGCCTTTAGATGGCACCAGTTTAAATGAAATGTAGATTAATTAGAAATTAATAGGTACGTCTATGCAGTTGGGACGGGATATTTTAAAACGTCTAATGTAAAACATGCACAACGTGTATTAATAAATGAAGGCAGTAACTTTTAAAAGGCTAAATTCATAACACAGCTTAGGGGCCAAATACTATTACTGCTTAGTCTATTATGTATGGGAATAATCCCGGTGGCCTTTTTCATGTCTGTATAATATAAATAAGAGTGATCGTGGTATTCGTTGACGAATCGGTTATTTCATAAACTCGTTATAGTGTTTGTCCATTGTCCTACAGACCGGCAGGCAGCGTTTGAACAACGCGCTGCAGGGTCGATCCACCTGCGCACATAAAATGACAAGCTTGCATTACAATTTGTTAAATACACGAAGCTTCTTCAATAATCTTTTTTATTGACGATATAGATTATATGTGATGTATCCAGGCCATTTCCATGTAGTGCGAATTATACAAAGTTTTAAAACAAATTAAATAGTTTTCAATGTAAATATGTATTCTTAAATGCAGAGCAAGCAGGCGACTTTTCTCTATTATTTAAACAAATAAGGCCAACCAGATTGCCATGCACGTTTAAATGATTTATAGCCTAGTGCAAGTCCATTTTATATCGAAGAACTGTATCACTGTAATCAGATTTTGATCATGAAACAAGTATACATGCTTATATTGTATATGTGTGAGGGCAAACGGTGGCTTTAATGTATTCTGCACTGACGGAACCTCGGTCATCTTTCATTAAAACACATTTAGACTAAAGCGTAATGTATTTCGTGCCTGTAGCTCGCACTACACGGAGAGCCCTGCCCGGGTACTTGTTTTATGATAAAAATATGATTTCAATGATGCAGTTCTTCGATATATAAGACTTGTAGTAGGCTGTAAACGTACTTGCAAGCTGTTTGGGCTTAATAAAGAAAAGTCGCCTGCTTGCTCTGCGCTTAACAATATATATATTTAAATTAAAAACTGTTTAATTTGTTTTAAAACTTCATATAATTCGCACAACACAGAAATGGCATCGATATAACATGTAATATAATCTAAACCGTCAATATAAAGCTTATTGAAGCTTCATGTATTTAACAAATTGTAATGCAAGCTTGTCATTTTATGTGCGCAGGTGGATCGACCCTGCAGCGCGTTGTTTAAACGCTGCCTGCCGGTCTGTAGGACAATGGACAAACACTATACGAGCTTTTGAAATAACCGATTCGTCAACGAATACCACGATCACTCTTATTTATATTATACAGACATGAAAAAGGCCACCGGGATTATTCCCATACATAATAGACTAAGCAGTAATAGTATTTGGCCCCTGAGCTGTGTTATGAATTTAGCCTTTTAAAAGTTACTGCCTTCATTTATTAATACACGTTGTGCATGTTTTACATTAGACGTTTTAAAATATCCCGTCCCAACTGCATAGACGTACCTATTCATTTCTAACTGATCTACATTTTGATTTAAACTGGTGCCATCTAAAGGCCTTTTTATGCATAACAGGCACACACTAACTCGTGAGCACGCAAAAAGTTTTGCGTGCTCACGAGACACTTTCGCGTGCTCACCAGATACTTTCGCGTGCGCACTAGAAAGTCTTCTGTTTTTTTTTTCGCCAATGTCCCTTCAACGGCTCCGTAGTATCAAACCGGTGTCCCACTTGGACAATTTTACTGTTCTACGCTTTTTTCTCATGTTTTAACTGTTTTTAAAAGAGTTTTAAATGTTATTATATTTTTTCACTATCTATTGTTAGAAGTTAATCTGCTGACTAGCATTGTAACTGCATGAAATTTTGGACACTGTTAAAAAAAATAGTTAACCAAAAAATAGAAATTCTCTCATAATTTATCCACCCTAATGCCATCTTAGATGTTTACAGGATGTAATCCTTTCTTCATTTGTACACAGGAAGTCATATTCATCTGAGATGACATAAGGGTGAGAGAATTTTTATCTTCGGGTGAACTATTTTTTAAATAACTAAGCTAAGCAGTCAAACTGTACATCTGTTGGGTTTGAAGTTATACATTACACATTAACATTACACATATTTTACATTATACATATTTAAACTTTAATCTGTTGACAATATTGCATTACAACAATTAATAAAATGTACATGTGGCAGTGTTGTAGTTTTGTGGCTGCTTATATTTGCAATAAAGCTGCTTGTGAAGTGCATTGTCTAAGTGCATTCTGTTGCCGCTTTACTTTCTGTAAGGGTTTGATAATCATTGTCATTGATCTTTTTGATCTGGTTAAAGTCCATTGAAGAAAGTCTTGTCATTCGGAAGCCATGTTTGCATCTCTAACTGACAACTTTTTTTGGTAATAGCAAGACCACAGTCCTATCTACTTGAGTGGATGAAGGCAGATATTTCTAAAATCTCTGGCCGAAATCACAATGACATATATTCGATCAATAATTCTGTCGATAATTAACACGGACATGAGCATGCGCACACTTGCAGGTAAGCAAGCGCCTAACGAGTGCGATTTTGTAATGGAGCATTTACAGTCTTTTAAAAACATTTTTGGTAAAGTGATTAGAGCTGTTATAATGGAAAGATCTCTTTCCTAAAATTGTTCTTTGGTTTTGTGAGACACATTTAGACACTTGACATACAAGCATCATCAATGGTGACAAACAATCATGATTCAGTTTTGTACTATGCACCCAGCTTAAAGCAGTTCAGTAAATTGTCACCATTGTTGAAATTCAAATGTGGGTTGTTGATGTCTTGTGTCTTTTGGTAATGTTGTGATTACACCTATACTGTTAATGGTTTAATTGCATTTATTCTGGTATGACCAAAGTGCCCATGTGTTAGTGTCACCCACCTTAACCACAGATTAGTAGTAAACGTGCCTTTTAGTTGTTTTACCAACAACTGCCAGCAGTCTCTGCTCCTTCCATCATTCAGACACAGCGCTAACACGATGTATGGACAACCGTTGCAGAGGCATTTTCATTATATTTCCACATAATGATGCAGACAAACGATGAAATATGTCCATAGAAAGTTTTTTTTTTTCATTAGATGCGAAAATATTTAAACGGCAGCCCATAACACGCGTATTGTATCCAAGTTCATCTTTTGTGATTTGCATTATAGCAAATTAACATGTTACTGCTAGAAAGTTCCTACATTGATTACTCTGACTATGTTTACATGTACACAAATATTGTTTATTCAATGTTTTCATTTTTTTTACTAGCCCTGGTATACCATGCTTGACCTTATAAACCACTTTGCTTTATGTGTATGTTTGATTTACACAATAAGTCCCTGTAAACTTTTATGTCCTAACAAACCCTGATACGGATGACCCTGCATGCCTGTGAAAAAACAGGTTAGCCATATTTTTATAATTGCATGGTCAAAAGAGAATTATTAAGTGAGATGTATCTTAATGAGGCCATTAAACATTGTTAGAGATTTCCATTATATTTGTATGTTGGAAGGCAATGGATGTCCCCGTAAACCACAGTGGTTACATGATGTCCTTGTAAACACTACATACCTGTATGTGTGTGCGTGTGTGTGTGTGTGTGTGTGTGTGCGTGTGCGTGCGTATGTCTGTTTGTGTGTGTGTGTGTGTGTGTTAGATAGGTTGAGCATGTTACTTTAGTTAAATTCAACTCCTCTGTTTTCTCTATTTTCAGAGTTTATTGTTTTAATATTTGTCTAATAGATTGTATTGTGTGTTTATTATCTGTTTTTCATGTCCAACTGATCCTTTAAAACTGCAACAACACATGTGTCCTGAGAAATGAAGACGTTACATGTGAATTTCATAGTTGTGTTTTATAGCACGTGGCGTTTATTCCAGAGAAAAACACTTTCAGATGTCGTCTGTGTTTGCGGTGAGCATCATTATACGTCATTATTCACCGTCGCTGTGTGTGATTTCAGTTCAGAAACAGTCGCACACACTGTAATTACACACAATGATGTTTTCAGTGATTTCCTCGGGGGGATTTGGGCTCGACAGCTTTTCTCGAGGGCTCATCCTGTGAGATCCTCTCATTATTTCAACTCCACATGAGAGTATTGCTCCGCTATTATGTGTTGCAGATTAATTCGCAGACTGAAGGTTTCTTAAAAAACAAAGTCTGTTGTGATTGGTCTCCTTACCTGTCAGATTTGACAGAATATAATAATCCTGTAGACAGAGAAATGATCAGAAACAGTCTCATTGTGCAATGAACATATAGACATGAATAGTAAATTTATATAGTATAGCACATGTTTTGACAATTACCAATTATTTGGATATTTATATATCTGAAGGCGTCAAAGAGGGTGTTTGTGTGTGTGTGTGTGTGTGTGTGTATGAGAGAGATAGACACTAATTGTCTTGAATCGAAGTGTTTTAGTGTTGGAAGTGATTGTTGCTTCTCCAGAATAATTCAACATCCAATCTATCTTCTCTATCTTTCTCTCTCTCTCTTTTTCTTCGCTCGCTCACTCTATCTATCTCTCAATCTATTTCTCTCACTATCTCTCTCTATCTTTTTGGCTATCTTTTTCTTCGCTCGCTCGCTCACTCTATCTCTCCATCTATCTATCTATCTATCGATCTATTTCTCTCTCTCTCTCTCTCTCTCTCTCTCTCTCTCTCTTTCTCTCTCTCTTTCTCTCTCACACTAATAAGTTTGTGTGTTTGCGTGTAACTGGTAGAAAATGGTGTCAAGTGAACACATAAACTTACATTACGCATGCGCACCACTCTATAATGATTATTATAATTTCAATACAAATAATACACAAAAAATCATAAATTAATATTAACATGCTTAAAATTAAGAACTTAAAATATAAATATTACTCCTATATTATCAGACACTAGCCATGCACAAATGGCTTAAGTTAAGTGATGCTACACTGCAATAATACAATTAAATCAAATATGCTTTTGCTAAATTAATAAATGTAAGTATAGAGTAAACATTGCATTCAAAATAATTAATTTATATATTCTTAATTTATTTTGGATCAGCGTCGTCTAGGCAACTAGCGCCACTTCCGTTTTGCGTTATGTCGCAGTGCATGAAAACAGTTTTGCTGCGCAGTAAAATGTAAACACTTTCCATAACAAAAACAGAAAAGTATAAACAGGCAAATTGGGATGCAGCGATAGACTCCGAATAAAGTGATCAAACATCATGAATGTGTCATGAAGCATCTTGTGATGTTTGTGACGAACAGATGTTTGGTATAAAGTGAAAGCTTTGTGCTCAGATTAAACTGAGATGTCGTGTCCTGAGTTTTGAGCAGATCTTCAGTGATCATGATGTAGAGATTGTTCCCTATCTTGCACAGAACTTGTTTTTATTACTCATTCTTTTGTAACTTCTTGAGAAGTTTTGCTTTAGCGTTCAGCAGAGGAGAGTCATGAGTGTTTGGGTTTTAAAACGAGGTCGGTTAAATCACGGCAGAATGATGTTGTCGATCAAGGATGTGTTCGGTCCTTCAATGTGTTCTCTGTCCCTTAAGTTTCAAGACCTTCACTTGCATTTCATGAATAAGAAATTCAACTCTCGCAGCCTAAAATTTTTTCCCATTTTCCTTTGGAGACAAGCTGAACTATCACAGCGTCTGCATGCAGAGGTTGTGTGTTATGTGGTTGTGTTAGTTGTGTTTGGCTTTAACAGTGAATTTCAGTGTATTATTGCTTAACACTCAATTTTTAATCTGCACCCCTAGAAAACTTTTAAAGCTTTTCCAACTAAGAAAATCAAACATTCTTCTTTCAATGAGTTGAATTTCTCTGCGGACGCTGCTGTATTTGAGATCATGTCAGGACAGTATCTCTTGCTCATCTCTGCTGTGGTTTGTTCTCTTTGCAAGCGCTGAGCTTCAATGATGAAGACAATTCACCGCTTCAGTCCCACATCATTCCAATCCAATTGACTTTCTGTGCATGTTATTAAAACTTTTCTCATGTGAGGTGATTCCAGTTCACCAGATTCTGCAGGAGTACACAGGGAATAATGAGAAATAATGAAAACCAACAGGGCTTTGGAAGTAAACGTGTATGCCCGTAACCTCACTAATGTTGGGCGTCTTAGTTGTATAACATGAATTTAAATGAAATGGATTTTTCTGCAGAGCCGAGAAGAGTTGAGCTTTACACATTTGAAACTCAGCAGGAGTTTGCTTAATATGGATGGATGGTCACTGCATTAAAACCCAGATGGATGATGGGAAGGGCTGAAATATACTGAAAGCTGTGAGAAGTGCTGCATGGGTTTCATATTGTTGATTATATAATGTTCAATATTTATAATATTCTTAAGTTATTTGTCTTGTACATTACTGCAGAATTTTGACTCGTACATGTTTGTGCTGTATTTGTTTAACTATTTTCTCACCAAAGCCATTTTCTTATGTCGTATAAACAGATCTGGAGGGTCTCCAGGGCCACGACTCTTTGTCATCTCCACACACAGGAGTTCTTCAATTCATTACATTTCAAGACGTGATGAATGCAGAAGATCTCTACAGATCAAGTAACGCTTTATCTTTTACATTTTATTTAATGATTTTTCTTTTGAGTGTGCGGTCTTGGGTCACCATAAACAAATAGTCATAATGTTTGAAATTGAGGAATTTTCCAGACGCTATTGTGATTTATTCTGTTTTTACTGAAAGACCAAGTGAAATACTGAATGGCCGTTTTCATTTAGAGACTAAAATGAGTTGGGAAAAGATGTGAATTATGAAAGATGTAAAAACATAAAACAAATGTTACCGGTGAACAAGATGTTCGCTAAATGTTATTTAAAATGATAAACATGCTTATTGAAATATGATAATAAACAGATATATCAATTTTCATTTTACACAATGATGAACATTATTTTGAAAAATGATAAACATAGTTATAAAAATATGCATCTATTAAGCAAAATTATAAACATGGTCATAAAATAATGCATTTATTTACCAAAATGATAAACATAGTTATAAAAATGTGCATTTATTTTGCAAAATGATAAACATGGTCATAAAATAATGCATTTATTTACCAAAATGATGAACGTAGTTATAAAAATTTGCATTTATTTTGCAAAATGATAAACATGGTCATAAAATAATTCATTTATTTTGCAAAATTATAAACAGTTTTAAAAAAGTATACATTTATTTTGTTAATAGATCAACATAGTTATAAAAATATGCCTTTATTTTGCAAAATGATAAACATGGTCATAAAACATAGATTTATTTAGCAAAATTATAAACAGTTATAAAAAAGTATGCATTTATTTTGTAAATAGATGAACATATTTATAAAAAAATATGCATTAATCTTGCAAAGTATAAACATTGTTATAAAGAACTATGCATTTCTTTTTTAATTAGATAAACCAATTTAAAAAATATGTATTTAATTTGTAAAATGATAAACGTAGTTATTAAATATTATGCATTTATTTTGAAGTATGAAGTAAATGATGCACTTCGCTTTATATTATATTGTTGTTTTTTAACTTGTATATTATGTGTAATATAAAGAAGTGTTAGTTATATAATTTGATATTGTTAAGATAATGTTTGACTGATAAAAGAATATAGAAATGCTGAAGGCGTAGTAAAATTGAAAGATTATCTGTGACCTGGAATGGTCCCCTTAGAAGCTCTTCTGGCCCTCAGTAGTGATCTCTGCTCATATAAGGTCTGTCCTCCTGCTGTGCTTGACCTCACAGGGTTACAATAAAGTTTGTCCTTGTGCAAAGAAAATGTGTGAATCCACTATCCAGACTTAAATTAAGAAGACACAATAAAGAAAAACAGAAGAACAAAAGCTGCTGTAACTCTGAAAGATCTCGCTGTGCCCTTCACCGCCCTCAAAGAGATGTTCATCCATTGAATTCCAGACCAGAGGGGACATTTGAGTTGGACAAGCATAGCAACCACTAAAAACACCCTAGCAACCACACTGCAGTGCCCTGGCAACCTTCCATCATCTGCACACGTTTTCTTCAAATAGTTTCATTTGAACAGATTTGATGGTGTCAAGGCATTAGATCTCTATCTAAGCGTTCGACGAAGTTTAAAGTGGTTTCTGGACACAATGAATTAAATACAAAGCTTTGCTCCACACGTGTCATTATTGTTTTATTTAGCACCTGCTGATGTTAAAATTTGTCTTTGCTCTGCATCGGTGACAGTGTCATGAAGACATCACGGTGGCGTTTCTGCATCATTGAAGTGACATTTTAAAAGCCATTAGAGCCGCCGATGGACTGAGATGTTTCCTGTTACGGTTCACTTCACATTCATGTTTTTAAACTCTTGACATCTTCAAATCAAGATGGACGTTTTTTTTTTTAAAGACGTTTTCATCCATACAGCAATCTCTGTTTGAAATGTAGAATTCCAGGTTACTTTGTGCT
Organism: Triplophysa tibetana; assembly: GCA_008369825.1. NCBI lineage: Eukaryota > Metazoa > Chordata > Actinopteri > Cypriniformes > Nemacheilidae > Triplophysa > Triplophysa tibetana. The sequence continues at coordinate 18,908,172 of CM017894.1, read as the reverse complement.
TATCTTCATGTAAAATGCAGTCAAAATTTTCCACAAAATCACACTTGGAGGCTCCTTATAAATTTGGATAATTATGAGCTTACCGATTATTTGATGTTCTTGCTCAACAACTGAAAACTTGAATTACTAAAATCCAGTTGTTAGTATGAATTTGTTCTGAAAGAAATAATTTTACAAATTTTTCTCTTGCTGTTTTATAAATTAAATATCTAAGGTTAATATTAAAATATATAATTTTTTCAAATGATCACAGAGAATTATAATTGATGGCACCTGCAGTTTTTATGGTGGAGTGTTTTTTAATTCTTCAGGAAAAAATGATGTACTTTTTCAAAATTAAAAATATGAGAAATATTTCGAAGCATCTTTTAATATTTGAGTCACTGCAGACATCTTGACCTGTCACTTCTGTCCTTTCTCTCAATGCAGTGGTTTAATCTGCTAAAATGAGTCATTCAAAGTAAAAAAGTTCAAGGTCAGTGCTGTATTCTGAAAGTAATGAAAAGGCTCCAGACGTCTCGTTTTTCAATCATGTCAACATGTTCAAAGATGTTTAGCGCTTCAACAGAACCAAATCCAGATTTGTGTCGCATGAACGGAGTGAATCAGAAGTATTTTGGACATTCAGACAATGTCTTGAAAAAAAGTATGATTTTATAATGTTTTCCAGTAAAGCATCCATAAAACAACATCCTTTTATACTGAAGAAGCAAAATTACATGAGATAGCATAGTAAGATTTTGTTGTATAGATTCTAGGGAATTTAGAGGATTCATCAGAGAGTATTCAGAGCAGGGTTGACACTTCAGGGCACATTAAAATCTCCCTCGTCTTCTTTTATTCAGCAGAAGAGAACAGTGATGTGCTTTTCCACCGTACACGCACTTAAATGAACTCGAGGCTTTAATTCTGAGTCTTTCCTTTGATCACACAGTTTAGCTTCTGATTTCATCTATACGGTTTTATGAGAGTAAGAACTGAATGTTGTTGTGTTACTCTGAGAGTGTTACTGAAGACAGGGATCGGTTCTGTTATCAGTCTTTTATTACAGAGGTTCATTAAAGGGAAAATCACTCACAAATTTGGCTCGATGTTTAATCGCCAATGAAATTGAGTGAAATTGGTTGAGGCGGTTTGTGATGAAACGGATTAAAACTGAGCGCTTATTTAATTCGCTCATTTGTTTGAAGTGCAAAGATATTTGTGCTTTGCTAAACTCACTTTTCCTCAAATTGGATAGAATCAATTAGGTTCATTTTTCGCTTTAAATAAAATTAATTGAACATTATACATTTTTGTGGTTATTCACGTAACGAACACTTTCTGAAGTTCTTAATATTGAGCAGTTTGGTCATCTTATTCAAACATAAGATTATACAAAACATAACCGCTTACCTCACTTCCAGAATCCCCCCCATCTGATTGTGCCGTTTGTTTTTCAAGGATCAAATCAGCTTTATTAGATTATATAAATAGATTCTCATATAAACATTCTTAAAGGCATAGACCACACAAAAAAATAAAATCGGTCATCGTTTCCTCCTCATGTGTTTGTGAATCTGTTTGTGACTCTTTCTTCAGTGTAACACAAAAGGAGATATTTTGAGAAATGCCAGTGATTTTGTTCATTGACTTCCATTGTATAGAGTTCAGCGATGTTTGTTTATTGACATTCTTTAAAATGTCTTTTGTGTTCTGTGGAAGTCATGAAGGTTTGGAATGACATGGGGGTGAACAAATGATGAAAGAACTGTTTTTAAGAAAAGGACGGACAGAATCTGTCTCCTCTGGATAAGCACTCAGAATCAGACGCGTGGTAAATTACAGGGTAAGAGCCGAGTGAGATGAAACACACAGACAGTGGCGGATAAGACATCAGCAGGGGTCTGAGGGCGTAGAGATGGTGAAACGCCAACCATCTGACATTAGCAGTTATTTGTGGAATAAGAATAAAGTGTGAATCACTGAGAGAAGCTAAATGTTCTCCTGGTTTTTAAATGCTTGTGCCATCTCTGATTTGTCATTTTCAACTCTGAATGAATCGTTCTAAAACTTCCAAAGGTATTGTGTGGTCGTCTGGTGCAACTTGACAAAATGTAACCAAATGAATGGACAGATGGAGCGAAAGCATTTTAGATCACAATTGTTGCTGCTTTCATGCAAAACTAATTTCAGTGTAAAATGTGAAGCTGATGTCCTCTCACTTTCTTTTGTGCATGAGCTCCAGCGTGAATGATCCTGAAATCCTGCAGCGAGTCTGCAATTTCACCTGGTGGATGATGAAACAGACATAAATCCCACAGACTGACGCATAAGGATGAACGTGAGTCATAGAGAGCAGAATATCACAGATACACGTTTGACCTGGGACGACCTTTGGGCTTTAAGCACCAACACAGAAATTTAAGGCGAGATTGCAGACTGTCAAAGACTGTGTCACCAATCTCTCACTACGAGGTCTTTAGAAGGCGTTCCTAGCTTTGGTTGTCCTAGAAACATTTATAAATGTGAAACGTGAGCTCCCCTGCTCCACTCCTATTGGTAATCGCTCCTGAAAGTCGCACATGGTTTGCATGAAATTGAGCAAATCTCAACTTTGTCAAGATCTTAAAGCACAAATGACATTCTGATAACATGATACTGAATCGTGCCGTGAGAGACAGGCTGACATGTTGTGTGGGATTGACGGCTGATATCTGTATCCAGACTGCTGTCTTTGGACTGTCGTGGTCTATCAGAACCTCTCAATGATCCACTCCCACAGATACTCATGACGCTCGATATGCAGAAGTGAGGCGTGTGTGTATCTGTGAGTACTCTTGGAAAACCCAGCTGGTGTTTCTGACCTTTTCTATGTCAAGTAGGAAGCTCTACATGTATGTGCTTATTCGCATACTTTATTTGCACTAGAACATTTCCCTAAGCAGTCATGAATCAATGTATATGTAAAAATTGTGTTGCCATGGCGATCATAATCACTGATGATGCAATCACAATGATTTTCTTGACATCATTTCAGATCAATATCTACTATCTTCTGCTTTTATTCAGTTTGTAGTGAATTGAATGGGAGAGAAAAATCCATCAAAATAAAACTGCGGCTCAGGTGGTAAAGATCTTCATTTGTGTAAATGACACGATCTCTGGACACAGACATTCAACTCTGTTTACCCTGCACAGGTGAGCTGTCAATCATACCCTGTCACTACGACAACAGATTTGACATACAGTATAAAGTGCTGTTTGTGTGGCATGGATGAAACGATCTATTTGATAATCACCTTCTGCTAATCATTGTATCTTTCTGGCGAAAGTGATTCTCTGGAACGGCACTACAAGAGTTCGAGTCTAACCTCTCAGGTTGGTCATTTAGAGTATCCTGGAGTGGCGAGGTCCCAACATCCTAAAACCAGGGTACCTCAGGGATCAGTGCTTGGGCCACTGATCTTTTCTCTATACTGTACATGACACTCCTAGGTTCTATCATTCAGAAACATGGCTTTTATAACCACTGCTATGCGGATGACACACAACGTTTTGGGTACTTAGCTTCATATACTGGAATAGGCTTAATTGACCAGTTTTATTGCATTGCTGTCGTTGTTGTGTTCTAATTGCTTCTGTTGTTCAATACATTTGTATACTGCTTTGGATATAAGTGTCTGCTTGATGACTAAATTTAAATATAAATTTGATAACTTGTATAATTGTTTTCTTAGATGCCAAAGAGATTAAATTGAGATTGAGATTCAATTTTATTGTCATTACACATGTACAAGTACTATGCAACGAAATGTATCAAGAAGGAAATACAGCATAACATGAGGAAGGTGGGGAGAAAAACAAGCAAACAGTACACATAGACATGACTTGCAACAGGGTAAGTAATCCAGCTCCGGCAAGCAGCCATCCGGTCCTGCAGCCATGAAGGCGCTTTACACAGACCCGCTTGCCAAGCTGGCGGGTCAAAGCGATGGAGGCTGTCAAAGCGATGGAGGCTACCGCTATGGGAAGTAAATCAAACTTGGAAGATGTTTCTTTGAAAAATGTCACTTCATACTGAGCTCAGATTTGTCAAGTCCGCAATTAACAGTCAATATTATTGAAGATCTCTTTGAACTCAAATATTTCTCAACAGATTTACCAAAATCCAGCATATTTTACCTTAATAATTAACATTCATTTTACACCTCCATGGATTTGTATTTCTCTAAAGCAGTTTGAGGAGAATCCTCTCAGGTCATTTGTCTCAGAGACAGACAGTAATTTACTTCGCTTTCATTTTATTGTGGTCACGCTTTGAGCTTCAGAGGATAAATCGCCTCAGCCTAGCTCCTGCGAGCAGTGTTTACACAGATTGTATTTATTTCGGCGGCTGTGAAGTTAAAGAATTATGCCAACAAAAGTTCAGTTTTCTCAGTTTCCTAAATTGCTGTGATCTGCATGCAAAACTACTTTCTGTTGAAATGCAATGAAAGACAAATGTGCCTCATTATTCACTGTTCTGCTCCCGGAGCAAAAAACACATTTAAATACATAAAGAGCTCCAGCAGACTAAAGGCTGGAAGTGTGACTATAGTCTCTGCTTGAATGAAACCTGTTCAACACCTGCTGACTGATTTCTCACCTCTTATATACTGCTGTGATTTATATTAATTTGAAGGACAGGTGTTTTAAACCACACTGCCCTCTGACTAACCCAAACACACACCCACCCGAGAAATAGTATACTTCAAGTTTGTTTTATTATCCAGCTTAAAGGTGCAATGTGTGAGATCAAGTGCGATATAATATACATAACTAACCATATTTAGTGTGACTTCAACGAACATTAACGAATCATTCAGAATTCATTCTGAGTCTGGACCCCCCAAACCTTCGGGGTGTTTGACCCTCATCTACCCACAGAGAGGCTCGATCTCTCTTGACTTCTGCTTCTCAGCTCTCAAACCACACGTCTACATCACAGCATGACGCTTCAATAATTGCCCACCCTGACCCACAGCGGTATGTTTTATAGATTTTTTTTCAGGCAGTCAGATAAATGCCCCCCGTCCTCCACACAGCTTTCCATCTTCAAAGAGAATTATTCTGTTACATGCTTTACATAAACATGTTTCTGAACGAATTAGTTGACAGAAATCCATTACAAGACTTTTGAATGTTGGAACGACACAGAGGGGGAAATCCACACAGCATCACGTCTCAAAAGAGATGCTTACAGTTATTCATTTCAGACACTTGGTTTGTCGGGATCGGGTCAAAATGATGTTTCTTCGAAAAGGAACATTGTGTCTGTAACTATTACTAACATTTGCATTTTAGATGTAATTACGATGAAAACCGAAGGTGTGGAGGTTACTTGTTCATCATAAGCTAGACTGCTGCACACCCAAACATAATTTTTTCCCATTGACCATGTCAAACCTGTATGAGTTTCTTTCTTCTGCAAAACACACAAAAGATATCTTGACATTTGATGTTGATAATCAAACAATTCCATTGACTTCCCTTATATGACCACAAAACCACTGAGACATTTCTCAAACTTTCTTCTTTTGTGTTCCGCTGAAATTCGAGTCATATACAGGTTTTGAATGGCACGATGATGAATGATGACAGAATCTCATCTGTCTTCTATCTCATTTGTAAGTCGCTTTGAATAAAAGCATCTGATAAATGACTAAATGTAAATGATGCAGGTCAGCCTCCCTTGTTGCCAAGCTGATGGATTGTCACTGACGTATCACCATAGCAACACAAATTAATCTGCCGACCTCAGTGCTGCCTCAAACACGTGGAATTAACAGGAGCAAAATTGTGTGACCTGATATTTCCGTCAGTGACCTCCGATCAGAATTCCAGATGAGGAGCAGACGATACATGAGTCGAGGGATGCTTTTAGTGTACAGACCTGGAGGACATAAGCAACGATAGATCACACAGGTTTACTTCTATGCATCACGTGCAAAAAATCGAAACTATAAAAGATATTTCCCAGCGTTCTTGCATTTTTAAATGAATCCAAAAGACATTTAGCTCTCTTTTGTAAACATGAAGTATGTTTCTGGTGCAAATGAAAACCGACTGTTACTTGTTTGTAACCTACGGCCACGGACATCAAAACAGCCCTTTTGCTCTTTCATTTTGCAACAGGAAAATAGAACACGCAACAAAGAGATTTTCTGACACGCTGTTTCAAAACTGCGCTTTTGTAGCTTGAATGAGTTTGATCCTCCGCACCCAAACAACCCCAGGGCCAACACATCTTTATTCGCCTTCAAACATCACCGCCAGACTTTCATACCAGTGAAATGAGAGCGTCTCTCTGACTCCATTATTCCTGACATTACTACGGGACATATTGAGTTCATTTTGAGATCTTCACTAATATTGACTTTTGATTGAAAAAGAGACAAGAGACAAATCCGAGCTGGGTTTGACACTGTTGACATCTCTTCTCAAACTCTGATGACAGACACATTTGTGTGATGTCGGACATTTTTTCTTAGGAGAAATATCTGAGACGCAGACGAGACCTTAACACTTGCTCTCACTTACGTTTAGGAGAAATAATGGAGATATTAATGCAGTGGAGGTCAATAAACAAACACAGCATCAGACACAAGAGGCAGTGGAATGTAAAGCGACAGCATTAAGTCTGTTATTTTCTGCCATCATGTTCAATTTTACGTCCCATTTAACCGTTACTTCTGAGAAGATTTGTGTCATTTCCATCCCTGCATTTTAGCAAGAGATCTTCGGTGGGTTGTTGACTGAAGTGTGACTCATGGAGAAACGGAGACGTGTTGTGATGTGAGAGCTTAATGATGCGTGTTTAACAAACACCTGTCTCAACCTAAAGCTTGTTTTCTTGGAAATAACAGATGTTGTGCAGATGTCTCTTGCTTTAGTTCTGTTTTTCTGGAGATCCAACTCCGTCAGATGAATTTGACGAAGAATGTTTCAGGTTGAGTGATGTCACACGTAGCATCCATCAACCGCTGCTGAGTGATAATCAGAAAATATGTATAATTATTTGTCTGGTAAAATAAATGAAACGACTGTGAAAATAGGTTTTCACGGCTCTGTTATTGGCCACTGAACAATTTATCATCAAATTCAATACTTTCACTCAACTTTTGGCTTCAATTAAAAGTTTAAAAATGATTCACCCAGGCGCAGGTTATTTGAGTTCACTTATACATATCTGCCGAGAGCATTAATGAAAACACGTCTGGAACCATAAAGTGGATGTTTTCTGTATTCAAGGTGAAGACAGTTGCGCTGAAATTCAACACAAAAAAATCTTAAAGTGGCTTTGTCGTACCAGACCAACATCAAAATTAAACACATCAGCACATCCTGAAACACACAAATCTAAAAAACCTTATTTCAGAAAATACGTTTTTATCTTTATTTTAGGTTTTGTAGACCGCTAAATTTAACAGCGGTGTTAATAAAATGAATAAATGTGCAGGGATTATGGCATCCCCTGAGGCCTCATGAATTAAAAACACAGCTGATGTTGTGTGCGTGTGTTTCTAATGAAGATTTTTTACACTGTGACCCATGAAGGCGCTTCATTTCACAGCTGGCATTTCCAATGACATTTGTGGAGTTTTTGGAGGATTATTTGGAGTAAATGCCAGAAGTTTCATTGATGCTGCTGAGATATTTATGTAGTGAGGACTTTTACACATGCGGATGAATCTTAATGTGACACGCTGAGCTCCTGCTTAGTTAATGACCGTCACACACACACAGAAAACGGTGGCATTAAAGCGAGCAGAAAATCACTGCATTATACATCACATGAGAACTCAAAGCACACGCCTCTCATGTATTTATAGCTAATGTGTTTGACCATAAGTCGCATTATCTGAGACACGGATTGTATTGTGCTAATGTAATCAGATAAAAGAATGAGGTTTCATTCCACTAACTTTGATGTTGTGTCATTATGCAAATTAGTTTGAAAGCACAAGATAATGAACCATCCTCATAATCACACCATTACTTCTGTTGTCCTCAGGTGCAACGCAGTCATGAATGATGGAGAGAGAGACGGCACCTTATTTCCCTCGACACTGTGCATATACAAAACCAAACACCCTCATTTCAGATGCAATATCATACTCTGATTTTGAGAATTTGCTGTCAGGAATAGAAATGTTTTATCTGAGCTCTTACCATAACGCAGCGTGTGCACGACACGGTCAGGGTTAATTAAGCAAACCTGTGGGAAACACTGAGCATGTACATTACATATTCATGGACACAAATACTCAAGTGAGTGACACATCTTCAATAAACATTGTGCCTGTCAAACATGAACCAAACATCAATTCTAAGTCTCTCATTTGATGTTCATACAATATCGATCGGCAGTGGAATCCATTAAAGATAGCAAATGCTAACATGATATCAAAATGAACCCTAACCAAAATGCTTTAAAAGCTAAAATCCAGACAATTCAGATTTGATGTCGTAAATGTATGAAACGTACAAATGCAATTGTACAAAATAATGCCGGGTTATCATGAGATTGTGTTGGAATTGAAAGCTGCAGAGTTGATTTGTGCACAGGTCTGCCAGCTCATTAAAATTCATTGTCTGTCTTGTGTGATAATGTAAATCTGTGTTTGTAATCACGAATAATTAACTGTGTATCAGGTTCTGTTCATCTGGCTTAAAGGCCCAAAAACTGAATTCACTCCCATAGTATTTATTTCCCCAACTATGGTAGTAAATGGGGGATGGGATCTGTTTGGTTACCGACATTCTTCCAAATATCTTCCTTTGTGTACCAAAGACATTTATACAGGTTTAAACTACCCCCTAGAACAGCAATACAGCATATCAGTTGCCTCAAAGCTAAATCTGCAGAAGAATAACATCACAATGATTAAATATGTCTACTTGAGCTGAGAATACTAAACACATTTAATAAGCAATACTATTCAATACTCAAACACTACATCTTTAATATGTAATATTCTTTGCTTAAAACTGTGTAATTGCATTCCCGTATGATTTATAGCACACACACTGTGCTTCAGGATTATTTCTGAACTGTCAGAGTTTCGTAAATGAGAATCTATTCGCAGGCGGCTGTCCAAGGATCAATTAAAGAAATTTGTATTCAGATCGCAGACGTACCAAAGGAGCGGATCTGGTTAAACCAATTAATACTTTAGAGAGGCTTCTTAAATGAAAGTGTTTCGTGTCCACCTGTGGAGGCCAAATGTCTGACAGTCCTCATTATTTATCCCGAGTGTTTGAGTCTATAAAGCGGTTTGACCATTAAAAGAACATTCTGTGAAGATCTCAAGGCTTTGAAATACTCGGCTTGTTAGGGGTCAGTCAGTAACCTGGAAATGTAATTACTACGTTGTATGATTATTCAGAAAGGCTTAAATTAAAAAGCGATTTACCAGCAAATTTCTGTAATTTAGGAAATCAAACTGGTACATCATGTCTCGGTGAGTTTGCCTGCCGAACACTGTTGAGTTCTGGCTGAGGGGAGCAGATGAAGCTCGAGGATGTTGAGCGCCACCATTTGTTGGTAAGTGACACTACAGCATATGAATGAGAAGAGATTATGAACCATGAAAATCGAACAAAATGCACTCAAATTAAATCAGTTCAGGTTTCCTCAATACACAGACAATTTCATCCCTCCTTTGAGATTTTTATTTTTAAGATCCCAGGTTTTACAAATATATACTTTTCACTTACAAAGTCAAATTATTTACAAACCCATCCGTATGTAGGCATACAAAAATCATTAAACTCTAGAGGAGGGGGTTCGCACTTAATTCTTCACAATAATAATATATCACGATTACATTTTACAGGAAGCTTGACGTCTGAGAGCGAGCAGTTTACGGGCCCTTTGGAATCACAACATCTTCGGTGAAACTCTTCAGAAGAGATGCTGAACAAGAACACAGAGAGAAAACACCTTCATCTCCTCTGAGTGTGAAATCACACCAGCCGGATCTCCATCAGACCAACTGACCGTCTGATAATGTCACAGTGAGTTTACACGGAAAACTTTCAGGATTGCAATCTCATAGAAACATCCAGGTCACATTTCACTCCAAAAGTCAGGGAATCGCACTTTGCTTAGTTGTGTTGACATCATTTTCATTCAGAATTCTTGTTGTGATCTCTTATATGATTCCCATTCCAGTAAACCATGCTTCACAAAAATATCAGATTGTGTTTAGATTACAATAATGGGGTCTAAAAAAGGGAATGTGCTTGTCATAACACCACATCAGTTCTTATTATTTATAGCTTTATGGTGAAATGTGACCTGGACATGCTCAGCAGGACTCCGGCGGTTTGCCCACAGCCGTCTGTGTGTTAAAGAGAGAGATGCTCAATCATCTGGTTCGGTTACACACTCTTCCACAATCTCACGCAGGTTGGGGTTCTCCATTGCGGCGGCCACACGCTCCTTATCATTGATCTGTTTGTTAACTGCGAAAGGAAAACAGTAAAGCTTTTAAGAGATAAAACAGCAGCTTAATCTTACAGACACAACGTCCGTGCTAGACGATGGCAATAATACAGATATAAACTATGTGCATTTGGGTCATCCTGCCTGATGAATCATGCAATATTTTGAGACACAAGCAGTGTTTCATGTACAGGACACATTTGTGTGTTTATTTTTATTGTTTATGCAGTCGATGAACATCTATGACTGCATTGTTTGGCTCCGTGCTTCTGCACAATAACGTTGTTTTCTGCTGTGATGCACATGAATAGCCTCAATGTAGACCCTCAACATTTTCTGACGCTTAAGAGCCTTCTTTCGCTTAGCATTGGTCAACAAAAGAAAAAGACTTTATTTTTAAGAGCGCTCTATGTTCCACAGTATTCCTGAAAAGGGCCGGCTTTTAAAAGCGCAGCACAGCACAATAAAAAGACATAAATTGTTTTAATGATCACTCACTGTCTTCCTCGGTCGAATGCATTCCCTCCGTTATGTAAATCTCCAGCTGGAAGAAGAAAGCAAGAGAGAAAATCTGATCATAGGCCAGAGATCAACGGCGAAACAACAGAACAGAACACAGAGAGCACAGACAACAGCACTGTCTCTTTCATTTAACAGGCTTTAATCAACATGACATCTCATTAAAAACTCACACGCCACCAACACAGACACCGGTTAGTCTTTCCAATTTCACACGACCAAAAATAAATTGACCAAACATCCGAGTAATCAAAGGGGATCTTGAGCATCTCCACGATCTTAACCCTATCAAGGTTTTTTGTTTAAACGATGCGGACGTACCTTGTGTTTGAATGGCAAGCAGCGCTGCAGTTTCACTTGTAAGCAAAGACCTGCAGAAACACAACAAGTTAGACGTTTCTCCTGTAATGAGCGGTTAGGACCCGTCTCATGAGATCGTGGAAACAGAACAATGAGGGCGTGTTTACAATTCAACAGGTAAATTCAACATTCACAGATGGACTCCTACAGCAGGTGGACCTTAAATCTGATCTAAAATAAAAAATACTTTTAAGGTAATTCAGTGCTTGTGTGATCTGTTCATTATGATAAGGCAAGGAAAGGACGAAAGAATAAACGGAAACAATAAAATGCAATTAAGCATATAAGTGTGCTTACAGTAGATACGACTTAACAACATTTAGAGAGATGATAAAACATTTCCCATGTTGTTGACTGTGGGCAGTAAAATAATGTCTGGAAACAGATTGGAAACAATTACATTACTTAGATAAATCTCAAGAAACCAAAACATAGTAAGATTATATTAGAAAAACTAGTCTCGAACAAACGTCTTCAATTATATTTCGTTCTATTTATGCCAAATCTGTTTCTTTCGGAGGTCAATATTTGGAATGAATCCCACAGATCTCTGAGAAGAGCCCGCTTCTACATGCCTTGAATCGAAATGATTACGTTTATTTATTTATTTATTTATTTACAAGCTCTCCTATTAGATATCTGAATTAACATGCAGACGGCAACGCTGAACTTCTGCCATTAACACAACCTCTGATCCAAACAGCTTTATAATGAAGAGCTCCAGACACCATCAGAGCTCACGAGAGCATTTCATTATGCTGATGTGAGAGAGAAGTGGAAATACCATAGCATCGCTCCTTCACCCCCGCACACACACATTTCTCTGTGCTGTCAAGATGCATTAAACATGATGTGTAGAGCAATTGACTATAGGGCTGTTAATAGTGTTTAAACATGTCATGCAATCCGTCCATGTTGTTGACATTTACCTAATTTGGAGTGTTTCCACCAAGACACACAAAACATAAATAAATAAGCCTCGAAGTCAACAACAAAAGATGGGAAGAAAGACAATAAACTCCAATGATAATGGAATAATATATCAAAGTGTCTTGTTTAAATGAGTTATTAACGCAAAGGCATTGTGTGTTATCTGAGAGATGCAGTTTTGTGTGTCAGTTGTTGGTTTGTCTTATCTCACACACACACCTATCAGAGTGGCCAGAGAGCAATGTGGTACCGTCGGAGAAAACTTGATGATTATCAGATATTCATCGTCCCCGAGCTCCTGGACCTCCACACACTTTTCTGTCACCACGTCGAGTTCCTCAAGAGTGTTGGGCTTCTCTGGATCACGAATCGTTCGAATCACATCTGTGAAAGTACACGCAAACAAGGTCATACCACAGTTTTACTATAGTACATCATGGGACAATAATACTGTACCTGATATACCATGATGCAGTGTACTTTGACATACACAGCGATAGTGTTAGATTACCTTATGTGTATACTATGGTAATAACATGCTATTTCAAAAAATACCCTGGTATTACCATGATACTATGTTAATTTCTCTAATTTAATGTTAGAGTTAGCCTTCGGGTTTTACCTTAGTGAACCACGGTTTTATTTAAACGTACCATAATTTTTACCTCACTATGCCATGATTTTACCTTAATGTACTATTATTTTCTTTCAATGTACTGTAATTATACTTCAATGAACCATGATTCTACATCAGTGTTCCATGATTTTACCTCACAGTACCATCATTTTATATCAGTGTGGCATAGTATTACCTCACTAAACCATAATTTTACCTCACTGAACCATGATTTTACCTCACTGAACCATGATTTTTCCTCACTGTACCATTATTTTGACTCACTGTACAATGATTTTACCTCACTGAACCATGATTTACCTCACTGTACCATTATTTTACCTTACAGAACCTTGATTTACCTCACTGTACCATTATTTTACCTCACTGTTCCATGGTATAACCTCACTGAACCATGATTTTACTTCACAGTACCATCATTTTATATCAGTGTGGCATAGTATTACCTCACTAAACCATAATTTTACCTCACTGAACCATGATTTTACCTCACTGAACCATGATTTTACCTCACTGTACCATTATTTTTACTCACTGTACAATGATTTTACCTCACTGAACCATGATTTACCTCACTGTACCATTATTTTACCTCACTGTTCCATGGTATAACCTCACTGAACCATGATTTTACCCCAGTGTGCCATGATTTTACCTCACTGTACCATGGTATAACCACACTGAACCATGATTTTACCCCAGTGTGCCATGATTTTACCTCACTGTACCATGGTATAACCTCACTGAACAATGATTTTACCCCAGTGTGCCATGATTTTACCTCACTGTGCCATGGTATAACCTCACTGAACCATGATTTTACCTCACTGTACCATAATTTAACCCATGTGTACCATGATTTTACATCAGTGTGGCATAATATAACCTCACTCTACCATAATTTTAACACAATGTACAATGATTTTACCTCACTGTACCATAATTTTACCCCAGTGTACCATGATTTTACTTCACTGTACCATGGTAAAACCTCACTAAACCATGATTTTACCCCAGTGTACCATGATTTTACCACACTAAACCATGATTTTACCCCAGTATACCATGGTATAACCTTACTGATAAATGATTTTACCACAGTGTGGCATTATATTGCCATGCTGAACCATGATTTTACTTTACTGTAACATAATTTTACCCCCTTATACCATGGTGTTAAATAAGTGTGGCATAGTATTACCTCACTAAACCATGATTTTACCCCAGTTCGGCATCTGTTTATCTCACCAAACCATCATTTTACCTCACTGTACTATGATTTTACACCAGACTTCCATAATTCTAACTCACTTTGCCACAATTTTACATAAGTGTATAATGTATTACCTCACTAGACTATGATTTTACCCCAGTGTACCATAATGTTACCTCAGTGTACCACGGTATAGCCTCGCTGAACCATGGTTTTACCTCATTCTACCATGATTGTACCTCAGTGTACCATGGTATAACCTCACTGAACCATGATTTTAAAGCAGTGTGTTACGGCATTGCATACCTCACAAACTCTCACGGTTACACCTCGGTTTATTAACCTGAAAGCCCCCTGAAACATTATTATTGCACATTACTGGACCATATCACCTAACGTTAACTGAACAACGATTTGACCTCACTCTTAAATCCGGAACCGCGACAGTTTTATAAGGTAACGTACGTTACGTCACCGAGTTTATGAGTGAATTTCCCTCATACCGTAAACTTCCAGCGCTTTCTCCTCCATCTTTTTGCTCCTGCTATCATTTGTCAACGGCCAGACTCGGTTTAACAGTCCGGACAGTAGATCCATGACCCTGTCCGATCCATCACTGACCTGCGCATGCGCGTTTGCTCCTGAGCGCTTCCGGCTGCACGGACTTGGAGAGGACGAGAGCAATCGAGTGTCGAAGAGAGACGTATCGAGGAATGCAGTGTTTATTTTATTTCATTGAGCAAAAAATCCTTTTAATAGACAAAATTGATCTTACGTATATTTTAAACAAGAAGAGTTTTTCTTGTGGCGAACTAGGGATTCGAAGAGTTCTGTATTTGATTGGTCGCGCCCTTTCTCATCCGTTACGTGTGATCACGTGAAAGTCAGCTGGACGGTTGTTTAGTTCATGCCGTTCATATTATGAACTCAACGCAAATGTTTTTCATTTCTTTAGAGGGGTTATAAAATAATCATTTATTGAGAATTTGATGCTTAGGCATTTAAAATGAATTGTGTGGCTTTAACACATGTAGGAAACGGACTGTTAATGGGTTCATTTCACTTCCGTGTCTGATTTTGAGTTAGTTCGGGTTTGTTCAGCATGTTAAAGGTATTAAACAGGTCTGATGTTGAGGGGGCACTGGAGGTGGATCTACTGCTGTCTGATCATGATCTGTGTGACAGTGTTCAGATCAGACTGGCTAAAGGCCGGTCAGTCATGTGTTGTTTGGATACTGAGAGTAAACTGAGCATTAAAGACATCACTGACAGCAGAGGATCACTGCACAGACTGCACGAGTCTTACACAGAGTGAGTCTAACTGTCTCTGTTTCTGCATTCAGCTTTCTGTCTAATTTATAATAAATTATTCTTTAATAATATTCATGTTTCCATGACGTTGCAGTTTGAAGTTTTCTAGTCACACAGATATATAAACATCACTAAACTACTGTTAACATATTGTGATTTTGTATACAATGCATGCACATGTGCTTATATTCAATTACAAAATAACATCTATGCTTATATTAGATATAAAAGAGAAAAAAGTGTAAGAAATATAAATGATAAAGTGTGAATTTCACAACTACATTTTCAGGGCTGTCAAGCGATTAATCGCGATTAATCCCATCCAAAATGACAGGATGTGTTTACATGATATATGTCTGTGTACTGTGCATATTCATTTTGTATTTATAGACACATACTTGCATATATTTAAGAAAAATATCAAATGTGATAAACATTTATTGGGATATAATTTCATTTCATATGTGTATGTTTTTGTGTTCCTAACAAAATCAATATGCACAGTACACAGACATATATTATGTAAACACAAACTTTTATTCTGGATGGGATTAATTGCGATTAATCTTTTCAAACACAATATTCACGGATTTTCGTGGATTCAGTTTGTGGAGAATGTGTCATGTAGTCATCAATCTCTGTTTTGTAGTTTTTGTTGGGAAGATCTGTCGGAGCGCGACAGACAAGATGTCAACCCAAAGCTGCTGACCGTGGACTCTCAGTGCAGTCTGAGACTTTATGGGATAGATCCACACGATCAAGTGTCCCTCGTGTGTGAGAGCCCTTCAGATACTTTACTGGAGTCTTTCAAAGACATCCATTCAGGTGAAAATAAAACCACACGCATCATTAGGCTCTGAATAACAACATGTACGCTTTCGGTTTAAACGTCTCAATTTCTCCAAACGTTCTCCACAGATGTGTCAGAGCTGAGGACTGTGAGACTGCTGTCATTCAAGGATGGCCGTTGTGTGCTGCTGGTGAACTCTAGCGTCGTGCTGCAGATCCAGTGGACGGAAGACTCCTCACACCTGGAGCCGCTGTCCAGCTGTCGGCTCGGTTTACCTCCTGAGACGCAGGAGGAGTGTGTCGATTGTCATCTCTGCCGAGGAATGCTGTTCGTTCTGTTCGCTTCTGGAGTCACGTGTATCCTTAATGTAACCTGTGGCATGAGCTTTAAAAGAATGATGAGATATCAGTGGACACAATACTATTTTTTTACATTATACTGCCGTCATAGTCCCTTTAACTTAAGTGTCAGATGTGTTTGACAGCACTGATGGGAAACTCATGGCGACTGTGGATTTTCCGTCGTACTGCGGCGTGGAACAGACAGACGCAGACTTCTCTCCACCCGTAACCTTCTGTCTTTTCAAGATCTCGCATGATCTCAACGCCGCCGTGACCGTCACCTGCCACAACCAAGCGCTTGCCGTTGAGCTGAATGACTACTTCCGGTACGGTGTTGATTTTTGTCCTGGAGAAGAAAGTCATACAGGTTTGGAATGACATGAGGGTGAATAAATCATTTTTGGATGTGTGCTGGTGTGACAGGAGGAGAGTAAATTCCCCACAATGCAATGCACATTTCTTACTCCATTCTGCTGCAAAACACCCATCGTCCAACCAAATCCCATTTGCTGGAATCAAGTCCCGCCCACATTATTCATCATTGATTGTAAATGCTGTTTTGTCCTGACTCTAGATCTCTTCTTGCCCATCTCAGGGTGTTTCCAGATCACCTTTGTTGTCGTGAGCCCCCCGATCGTCCGCTCATCAAGCCTGTGGAATCATGGGACCACGACAGCCTTTTAAGCTCCGCCCACAGCCTGTCAGTCCTGGACACGCCGTTCCAAACAGACAGGTACAACTTTGCACCTAAGCGTTCCGTTGGCATCTCCGCCTCGAAAGACAACTCTTCTAGAGAAAATAATATCACTGTGACTGATTTCAGGTCGTGGGAGTCTCGTCTGTCTTCTCTGTACATCCGCTCCAAAGCACCGGCGCGTCCCGCTCACAGGTTACCCTGGTACAAAGAGTTCCCCCACGTGGAGTGCCGTCGAGCATCGGCCACTGCCAAACTCTCCCAGCCCTCCGTGAAGCCAGGGGGCGCTGTGATGTTTTTTGACGTGCCGGAGGGAGCTACAGCAGCGATGCTGACCGTCTCTGAGTTCTCCGCCGTGGTCACGTTCGTCTCCCCGGGGAACACAGCTCTGGCGTACTGGGACCTGGAGGGCGAAAGTGTCACATACCATCGCACAGAGACCCCTGCTGTACCCGTCCAGCGCTCGGATGAGGAACACCAGTGTCTGTTACTGAAGGGTGAGGTGGTTTTACACACCTGGACCACATTATTAAGTCTTGAATTTCATCTTGTATAAAGTTGACGTGTGTTGTAGGGTCTGGTCTGTCTGCTGTTTTGTTCTGCGTAACCCAAGAGGAACTTTTAAACAGGCTGATGGTTTTTGGCACTGCTGGTACGGTCGACTCGCTGTGCCATCTGAACGCCTGGGGACGCTGTTCGATCCCCATACACGCTCTTCAGGTACTCTTATTTATTATATTGCCATCATTGCAGTGGCTTATTGCTTTAAAAAAATACAACAATTCGAAGACGATGAGATTTGGAAACAATCATTTTCCGTGCATTCTCCCTCTCAGGCCGGACTGAAGAACCACCAGTTGGACACGGTCGATTTCTTTCTGAAGAGTAAAGAGAACATCTTGAGTCCGACGTCCGGGTTCGTTCTGCCCGATCAAGCGTCCGCCATCTCCAGTCAAACCCAACTGATGAGTAAGACGTCCGCTTTAATAAGATCTTCAGATGACCTCTTCCGTTCTCAGCTCAATTAGTCTCTTTCATTAGCGTGAGCGTTAAATGTTCTTCTGAAGTTTCCTGTTAGATCTCGGTCATTACCAGAGAGAAAAGATCGAGTAAATGTGAAGCCAGAGTTTGTCATGAAGGTCAAAACGGCGTAATGGAGCTTTAGCTAAGGACGTCTTCGGCCGAATTTCATCAACACACGCCTCACATTTCACTCGTAATTGCTTTGAAAATTGCCTTCACTTGTATTTATTTCCTTATTTTCTTGTGTAATTTGTAGAGACGTTGAACATTAAGGTATTTTAATTAAGATTCCTGCGTATCAGATTTCTATTTGTATTGAGACCTGTGCCTGTGTGTTTCAGATATTCACGCTCTGCGTCCGGCGCTGGATCTGCTGCGCTCAGCGATTCAAGACACGCACACGGAAGCTCAGAGTCGACAGTTCTGCGAACAATTACTGAGCATCACGCTGGCCTTCCTCAACACACAGACCAGAGTCCTCCTCACCGGAACACACGGTAACACACAGTTTCTTCGTGTATTCAGTCCACATGCCACGTTAGTTCACTTCCCATGTTGGTTTTTAAAATAAAGTTTGCTTGTTTTATAGAGCTGGATGTCCACCTGCAGGAGTGCGTGCAGATTTTAGACGGTTACATTTCAGACCTGCGGGGTTACATGAAGAAATTTCCATGGCCAGACGGGGGCGCCGCTGAAACGCCTGCGTGTCCACACACCCTGACGTCTGATGCAGCTACAGAGCGGGAGTGGGAGTCGATGTCTGATGAGGTCAGTCCATCTCTCTATCGCAATCTTTGTTTGAAACAAAATTGGAGGTTATTTACGTAATAATCTTTATGCAGGTTAAAGAGCAGAGTTGGGCAAGTTACTAATTACTAATTACTTTAATTAATCGTGATTAATCGCATCCAGAATAAAAGTCTGTGTTTACGTTACTTATGACGGTATACTGCGCTAATTTTGTATTAATGAACTTATACACATAAATGAATTTATTTAAGAAAAATATAAAGATTAATAAACATTTATTTAGAATTTCAATTATGGGTGAATATAAATAAATACATTATTTATACAAATATTTCTTAACTATATAAACAAGTATGTGTACGTTTTGTGTTTATCAATACAAAATTAATATGCACTGTACACAGATGTATCTTATGTAAACACAAACTTTTATTCTGGATGCGATTAATCATGATTAATCGTTTGACCGCCATACTAATTACATATTCAATAGTGTAATTAGATTACTGTACAAATTGCTCTCTCCAAAGTATTAAATAAACACAGTTTATTTGAATATAAGTGTCTTCTCATTAATAAAGCGAAGATCCATTTCACACATGTTTGTGTTTATTTCAGGAAGTGGTTCAGCGTGCTGTATTGAGCAGACGGATTCCACACGTGCAGGCCTTCCTGCGCAGATACCGTTCTGTTGAATGCAGTCTGGAGGACGTCAGGAAGACAGGACTGCGATGCGTCTTCACCTGTCTCACTCGCAGAGACCTGCAGACAGCCGAGACGCTGCTCGCTAACATGGTACATATTAGATTATCAATACGCTAGACTCAGTCAAACAACGCTGTGAATCCAATGTTTGGGTCTTAACCTTAATCCAGGAGCTTTGTCTAAATTCCAAGCTTTTTTATATTTTGCGATCGATTTTGTATTTACGTTTTGTAAAATGAAGTAGAACTGACTGGCTGTGTGTTTCAGGGCTTTAATGTGAAGGAGCAGCTTCACAGTATCTGTGTTCACACTGCTGATCGGGATCTAAGGGCGTTCATGGTGAGTCGGTCCTGAAGAGTAAAGTCACTTCAAGACGGGTGACAGACTTTCTGAGAATTTAAAGGGAAAGTTAAACGAAAAATGAAGATTCTGTAAGACTTTTTTCTTATGAAAAACACAAAAGAAGATATTTTGAAGAATGTCGATAATCATACAATATTGAAACCTATTGACTTCCATTGTATGAACACTAAACCACCTAGACATTTCTAAAAATATCTTCTTTTGTGTTCCACTGATTGAAAGAGTCACATACACACATGAAGGTAAACAAACAATCACAGTTTGTAGTTTTGGGTGGACTGTCGCTTTTAAGTAACAATTCACCCCAAAATAAAAATTATTTCATCATTTACTCAAGCACTTTTCAAACCTGTATGAGTTTCTTTCTTTCGCAAAACACAAAAGAAGATATTTTGAAAAATGTGCATTGTCTTGGCTGTCCGGTAACCAACTTTCTTCAAAATATCCTCTTTTGTGTTCTACGGAAGAAAGAAAGTAATACACATTTGAAATGACAAGAGAGAGAGTACACTTTTATTTTTGCGTGACCTTTCCCTTTAAGATCCAGAGAATTATTCTGTGAAGTGCATTACTCTGATTTGAACAATTGCTTTCTTAAAGGGACAGTTCATCCCAAAAATTAAAATTCTGTCATCATATTCTGACCCTTGTACTGACAGATTCTTTTTTCCGATGAACACAGAGAAAGATATTGGGAAGAGATTTTGGGAAGAATGCTTGTGACCAAACAGTTCTTCACCACCATTGACTGGCATAGTAGGAAAATGACCCAGACCTGTTTGTTTTCCTACATTCTTGAAAATATCTTTTTGTGTTCAACAGAACAAAGACATTTGTCCTACTATGGTAGTCAAGGGTGTCCAAGAACTGTAAAGATTCTTCCAAATATCTTTCTATGTGTTCAGATTTCGAACAACCTGAGGGAGAGTAAATAAGGACAGAATTGTCATTTTTGGGTGAACTGATCTTTTAAAATAAATATTGTCGTGCAATACACAGTTACAGATGTTTTGGTTGATTATCTTAGGTTGAAGAGCTTCAGAGGCAGAGTTACCTGTCACCTGGGAGGTGAAGCAGGTTGAGTTCATTAAAACCATCGAGACTTTGTGCTCGACGCCAGCGACAAGATGCTCGAACCCTTTGATCACCAGCAGGTGATGTCACAAACCATTTTTCACTCATTTAATTTACAATCACAGGTTGACATCAATCATGTTTCCTTGTGTTTTCCATCCAGAGTTCTGCAGATGACCGGTCGGATCAGAGAGCAGAAGACTTCTGGAGGAGATCGTACAAGATCCAGCTCAGTCCTCGTCCAGGTCCTTACTGGATTGTGTGCGTCTGGACTGGATCAGAGACTGGGACACAGACGCACAGAGTTCAGTTCTTCTGTCCAGACTGCAGGACTCCAGTCAGTGTGACTTTATATTAGAGTGTTGAAATATTCGTTGTATTCTGTGACCTCCTTTATCCTTCTTTTGGAGATGGTGCTTTCATCCATGTTCTTGTTTTTATTTCAGCTCTTGTTCGTGTGATGCCGTCACGCTCTGGTCGTATCTCACCTCTCTTCACGATTGGGGTCGAGTCACCGCATGGGTCTGCAGTATGACTGCGAGAGATACGGAGACCACCGCTG
>CM017894.1:18872692-18886329 GCA_008369825.1 Triplophysa tibetana | reverse complement strand
AAAAGACACAAGTGTGTGTGTGTGTGTGTCAAGACTGAAGTGTGTATGTGTGTGTCTGTGAAAAGACACAAGTGTGTGTGTGTGTGTGTCAAGACTGAAGTGTGTGTGTGTGTGTGTGTGTGTGTGTGTGTGTGAAAAGACACAAGTGTGTGTGTGTGTCAAGACTGAAGTGAGTGTGTGTGTGTGTGTGTGTGTCAAGACTGAAGTGTGTGTGTGTGTCAAGACTGAAGTGAGTGTGTGTGTGTGTGTGTCAAGACTGAAGTGTGTGTGTGTTCTTTATAGACAGTAGTCTGAACTCTGTGTGTTATGGCTCTGGGGAGTCTCGCTGCCGGCCAGATACATCTGAAATATAGACCAGACATTTAAGTGGGAGTGTGTGTGTGTGTGTGTGTGACTGTGTTTAAGTGTGTGTGTGTGTCAGTGAGTGTGTGTGTGTGTGTGAGTGTGTGTGTGTGTGTGTGTGTGCGCGAGTGTGTGTGTGTGTGAGAGTGTGTTTAAGTGTGTGTGTGAGAGTGTGTTTAAGTGTGTGTGTGTGTGTGTGTGAGTGTGTGTGTTTGAGTGTGTGTGTGTGTGTGTGTTTAAGTGTGTGTGTGTGTGAGAGTGTGTTTAAGTGTGTGTGTGTGTGAGAGTGTGTTTAAGTGTGTGTGTGTGTGTGTGTGTGTGAGTGTGTTTAAGTGTGTGTGTGTGTGTGTGTGTGTGTGAGTGTGTTTAACTATGTGTGTGTGTGTGTGTGTGTGAGTGTGTTTAAGTGTGTGTGTTCTATGAAAAATTCAGCCGTGTGTGTGTGGTGTTTGCTGAAGTCGTTGTGAGTATGAACAGATGTTGTAGCCTGTGGTTTGTTATTTGTTCAGGAACCGTTTATGCTACAAACATCAATAACACCTAAAACAGGGCAATTTTTTGAGGATGCACCTTAGCAACCGCATAGCAACATCACAAAATCTACTCCAAACACTCCATCATAACAACAGCTACATTTACATTAACATTAATGCATTTGGCAGACGCTTTTATCCACAGCGTCCTACATTGGATTATTCTATACATTTATACATAGGTATATGCAACCCCCTGGGATCAAACCCACAACCTTGTGTTGTTAACGCAATTCTCTTACCACTGAGCTACAGGAAAAAAATCTAGCTAAATCTAGAAACCCCTGCTGATCAAGACACGCTGCCCTGGCAACCAGCCCGCACACCCTAGCAACGGCCGTCACAGAGGCAGCACTCATCCATCTGCAGACCAATGAAACACTCAGAGAGAGCGAGAGAAGGAGAGAGAGAGAGAAGGAGAGAGAGAGAGACACTACAATTCATTACTTACCCAACACTGGTGTGTGTGTGTGCGCGTGTGTGTGCGTCAGAGTGTGTGTGTGTGCGCGCGCGTGTGTGTGCGTGCGTGCGTGTGCGTCAGATTGTGTGTGTGTGTGTTCATATTCAGTGAGGTGAATTATGAATGAAGTGTAACTCTTGCTGCACTAGTGCGTCCACATACACTTTCACAGCTACTTTGATGTGATTTATTAGTTGAAAAATGTCTCCTGAGGCATTAAAGTCAGCGTCATCAGGTGAATGAGAGTAAAACTCCACATCTTCTTTAACCCAAACTGTGAAGGCCGACATGTTCACACTGACTCTAGATTCACAGTGTGGTGTAAACTCATCCTGAGATCCCACAGGAGGACGTGAGGAGATTTCTGTGTACCTGCCACCGTGAGTCTGGCCGTCCGGCTGCTGATGGTGCCCAGATTGAGGATGGTGGCCACACACTGATAGACGCCCTCATCAGGTCTATTGTGTTTGGATTGAATCACAGTGCTGATGAAGAGAGAGCCGTCGGGCAGCTGTCGTCTCCGGTCGTCCGCTGCCAGATTCAGGAAGGTCCCGTCCTTCTTCCATTCCACCCTGACCGGAGCGGCGCTGACGGCAGAACAGTTCAGAACCGCCGGGAGACCTCGAACGGCCAACGTGTCCTTGGGTTCCACGGAGAACCTGAAGGAGGTGAAGCTCTGAATCCCAACACCTGACAACACAGACCAGAAGACTTTTACACACCAACAGTCAAACTGTGAACACAATGCTCCATTAATGAGAGTCATTGCTCAAGATGGAGAAACACAGATGATGATCTGAACCCTCGTCATTCTAGAAGATTCATGGTTAAAGTCTTTATGAAACTGTTCTCCAGCACCGACAAAATATCTCTGAGAAAGATATAAACTGACATAATTGCTTGAAGTTTCTTGTAAGGTATAATTACAATGTTCTGTCACTTACACACATTCTTCAGATTGAGATAATGACCAATTATCTGCACCAGTGGTGTTGAGAGAAGAAGACACAGCCGTAGCGTAGCACAAACAAGCTGTTAGACATCTTTAATCATGAAGGGAATGACAAAAGAATCGTCTCGCACACTCCAACAACAACATGTTCATCACTTACTGCTCATAAAAGCTCACTTCACTTTCATTTACTCATGAAGATCTAACAATGAAGACTTCACTATGACCTTAGCCAACACAACACGTGAAATCTCTGTGTGTGTGTGATCATGTGTATGTGTGTGTGTGTGTGTGTTGTGATCTATAGGGAGAGATAAAGAACACAACGACACACAAACACACACACACACACACGACTGCCTCCAGAGGTGCACAGACCATAACTCAAGTGACTCCAGATCAGTGTTAAACAGATGGACAGACTGTCTGAAGGCTCAATGTCAATAACACATCTGAGACACGTGAGAAGATCTCACACTGCATGGACACAAGATGTGATGTGATGTCTGTCTCTCTTCAGATGTAAAACTCAAAGGACTCATAGTTTCTGTGACACATCAGCACACGTATGGACATCAAAGCCTCAGGGTTAAGCCAGTATGATCTCTCACTGACATGAGCCGTATGATAAATCACACACACGGTCTATGACACTGAGATTACAGACGCACACTGATGACTTCAGATTAACTGTCATCTGGATTAATTTATAGAGGAGCAGAGATATCTAATCTAATGAAGCCAATGGCACAACACTCTCTTTCTCTCTCTCTCTCTCTCTCTCTCTCTCATGGTAAAGAGCGACTGTGTGAAGTAAAGCAAATTCTTTCCCTGAAGAACACATATCGCTGGACTCCTCTCACACACACACTTTTTATACCATTCTTTGTTTTTATGCATCAATGCAGAATAATTCACATCAGCATCACAATGATATTCAACAGCTCTACAGAGCAACCAAACAAAACACACAAGTACACTTTCACCTCTTCAAGAAAACACACATGAGTCCAGCATCACATGAGCCACACATCAATGACGTGATTTTCACTATTAATATTCACACATCCTCTCTGTTAATATCTCTGTACAGAGAACCTGAAGAACTCAAACAGCTGATGTATTAATCCTGCGCTGCGGCTGGAGAGAGAAAGAGGTGTGATGAACAGAGAGACCCATGAATGTTTTAGGGCACTGTGATCACAAGGGTGTACGGCAAGAAGTGACATCACATTGAGTCAAAGATTCACACAGAACCCTTAAAACAAACATCAGACCATCAGAACCCAGATGAAACTCTCACCCTCAATCTGGTGTTCACGGTCTACACCTGGCTCATTTATATCTTGTTTTACTCTCATGTATAATTATGAGGTGAAACCAGTTAGAAACAGTGTTTCTACAAATACCATCATCCTCTATTACAGCAAATCTACAAGCATTTCAAATCTTTTATTTACATGAGTGTGACGGTGTTTCTCAGCGGAAGAGCGTGAGGTGTGAAGGGATGGTTTGGGTTAAATGTTTAGTGAAGGTCTCTGTGCTGATGCAGAGGAGGAAGAGTTAGATTAGCGCTGCATAACAATGCAAACAGACCTCAGGATGGGCCGTCATCATGACAGCGAGACGGTGTCGCGCCACTCAGAGACATTCCATTGGTGACAGAATTTATTGAAAACTAAACGTTTCCTCGACCAGAGATCTGATCCTCTGAGATCCTCGCCAGGAACGGAGGCGGAACGTGAGAAAACAACAAGCGTAAACAAACACTGTCGACTGTGTAACTGCTATCGCTTTGGTCACACGGGGCGAGCGAGAGGCCACACACTCATTTAGAGAAAACACACCCACTCTCTCTCTCTCACTAACACACACACACACTCTTCCAGGACTGGCACAAATGCAGCGCTTATACTAATAAAGTGACAAAAGCATTCTTGTCGTCACATGTTTGTATCTTGTAGTCTGCAGTGACACGTGTGCATTCATTCTCTCTGATCTACACGAGGTGACCAAGACCTCTGAACTCAAGTGTGATAAATCATGAGAGAGACGTGTTTCTGTGACACAGACTCATTTCTCATGTGCCGTGTTTTTCATTGCAGCTGATGTGAGAGCTCATAGACTCAACACCTCATCCGTCGCCATGGTGATCCGAGGCCAAATGACCAATAGAATCCAGAGCATGACCATACCTGACGGGCCGTTGACACCACACACACTTTCATTAAACACAGACGTTTACCATCAGAAGAATGAGAGAGACTTCAGGTCTGGGATCAGTGAGCTTCTGAAGGCCCATACGAGTCCTGTGATGCAGAAAACACAGATCGCAGAATTAAAAGGCTTCATGGGGCCTAACTTCTGTTCGTCAAAACTAACCCACACAGGAAACAGAAGTGCAGAACACAAATCGCAACACTGCTGCCGTCTCAATGACTCTGCTGAAAATAAAGATGAGCATCAGCATTCTACTATAAACATATGAAGAGATTAAAACCAAACCAAGAGAGGAATCAAGAGCACACATGACACATCAGACATGACAGACAGGTCACGTGTTTCTGTGATCTTACTGGCTTCTGGTGTCTCTGATGGGATTTCTCTTTAACACCAACTGCTTGTAAAAGAGCTTGACTCCCAAATACTACACTTAAATCATTAGGTAACTTCCTTCAGATTGATAAGGGTTAAAGGTGTGATCCTGACTGCTTCATGAAGAAGAGACATTGAAATTCTCCTCACGCACTCACACACTTTAAAATAAGGGTCAGTTTATCTCAAGAGAAACAGAAGTGTGTATAAAGACTCGCTCCAGCGCTTCTCTGTGCCGCTCTGAAGCCAGCTCCATTTTCCCAGAGACTGAGCCTGACAGGATAAAGAGAAGAGGACTGAAGTCATGTGAGGGCGTAAAAGCGGCTTCTCTCACAGTAAAACACTTCTTCCCTTACAGCTCTCCCCAATATAAAATAAAGCATTAATGAGAAACATCTGAGCAATATAAATGTACAAAAACATTGAAGAATGTTGATGTCTTTGAGAGATTTATTGGGGTTCTCTGAACACATTGAATCTCACGACTCCAACAAGACATTGCAGCGCAAAACTACTCCACTGCAGCTCTTCTCTTTAGACAGGAATGAGCCAATAGCGTTGAGCGTGAGCAGTGACGGAGTCTTTTTATTGGTTGAAGGTATTGAATGAATACGCCTTTACTGAACGAGTCAATTGGGTCAAAATGAAATTGAATAAACTAGTACATGTGCATGTCATGATCTAATATCCTCTGTGTCACAATACTGCATGTCTAATTAAATCACATTAATGACTTGCTTTAATTTAAAACTAAATGTTTTTGTTAACAAATTATTTAAAAAAATAATGAATGCACCCTTTTATGCTTCAGTTATTTTTCTCTCAAAGCTGACAGCATAATCATATTATATAAATATTGTTATCCACCAGTGTTTGTGTGTGCATGCATGTGTGTGTGCGTCTGTGTGTCCGTGTGTGTGTGTCCGTGTGTGTGTGTGTGTGTGTCCGTGTGTGTTCATCATATACAGTGAATCTCTTCTGATTACATCAGTGATCACAGACCCAGCAGCATTTAACAAAAGAAGGTTTGATTTGAGAGGAAGTGTGTGTGGATGAGCTTTAATGTGGACGCTGGTGGTTTCTACAGCGGTGTTCAGAAGATGCTGATCCAGCACTGAATCTACAGCAGCACGACTGAAAGATGATGTGTTTGCACTTTACAAACACAGATGATAAACACACCACATCTTTCTTCATGGCCTCACAGCAACAAACACACACAGACCAAACCCTTCAGTCTAGTGTTCTTATGGGCCACATCTTTTCATGAGAAAACCTTTTGCTCACTCAACACCTAGAGACAGATCGAACAACAGCCTGTACAAACATTCACACATCACCTTTAACACCAAACAGACAGAGAGAGAGAGAGAGAGAGAGAACGGGGTAAAGAATCCTCTCTGGATTTAAAACTATATTAAGAAACATGTGTGTGTGTGTGTTTGTATGTGTGTGTTTGTGCATTGCACACATGTGTAGTGTCCAGACTTTCTTTCCCTCGTGTTTTAAAGTGTAATAAAACCATTCTTCATTGATTTTAAAGGCTCTAAACTACAAACATCTGTGCAGCAGAAACAGTCTGACAGAGAGAAGACTCCCCAAAACAAAATCATCTCATACCCACAATGCACCTTGGTAATAACCCTATTGTACATTATACTGTACATCTAAAGGCTATAAATGATTTATATCACAGAGATTGATAACAACACAGAGTCTAATCAATACAATAACTGTAATAATTTCAAGTCTCTCTGACAAAGGACTGACATAAAAGAATATAACTGTGACAGACAAGATAAATCACGCCTTTAATAAAATGAAGGATTAGGGCCGTTCACATTACAGTAGCGAAACGGACAGAAGTCATTTACAAGAAATAAAGCTGAGAATATTAAGGCATTTTTCAACACCAGTCTTCCTGATTTTGTGTTTCTAATTGTTGGTTTAATTCTGGTAATTCTATTCATGAGCTAAAACCTTCTGTCACCAGAAACAAATCACTACAATGTCCGAAGATCTCTAAAAGATGGGTTAGGACTAACTTCTGTCACCTGCAGATCCCTTCTGACATTCTGTTTACACCTGTAAGTGAAGTGAACTTTGTGTCGTTCAATCACAGCCTTCTGAACTTCATCTGCACTTGTTTTCATGCAGACAGACTTTAACAAAGAGCTTCAACAAAAACTAACAAAAGTAACCCAAACCATCGTCTTAGCTTGCAGTTGTCTTCATAACAACACCAATTAACACTCACACCTCAAGCATTGAACCCTTAGGGGACGTGTGAACGCCACAGTGTCCTGAGTTCCCCGACCAGCATCATGAGCTTCAGAAGGTTAAATGGATTCATGGAGGTGGAGAGAATCCCTGAGGAATCCAAGTGGGTCAATGGTGAAGATGTGTTCAATAGCAGCTTATTTTAATTGAGCTCCAGTCTCTCTGGTTCACTCTAACATTAGCTCTTATTTTCAAGGCAATGTAAATTAATTTCCAACAGCGCAACAACAACACATCCTTCATTAACATACACCTGAGGCCTTAGAAAATAAAGCTGAATTCAACTTTCCTCTAAACTACTGTTCAGTCAACACGTCTGCTTGTGTTTATGGAGTCATATCAGAGCCCAGATTACCAGCCTCATAACCTCCAAACCTCAATATAAAATGTGCTTTTCTCACATATGAGGATCCATATATGAGGAACAGAAAAGTCATAATGCGTGTGGATAAACGCATTATGCTCTGCAAACGAACGGCGTCTTGTGGTGTCATCCCATAAAGGTAGAAAATCTCTCTCGCGCACCTTCTCCGGATCTGTTCCACCTATGTGGAATGATCTGCCTGCTGCTACAAGATCTGCAGATTCTGTAGCCATCTTTAAGAAACTAACATCTTACTGCTCTGTTCTGACTCAAGTTTCTTCTCTACTCTTTTCTTTTCTTCTCTACTCTTTTCTTTTCTTTTCTTTTCTTCTCTACTCTTTTCTTCTCTACTCTTTTCTTTTCTTTTCTTCTCTACTCTTTTGTATGAATAAAAAATGTATGTATGAATGATTCTGTATACTGTGTTAGGCTATATGAAACCAGTCTTCTTTTTAATTGCACTTATGCTTTTGTTGTACTTATGCTGTTCTAATTGCTTCCATTACCTACTTGTAAGTCGCTTTGGATAAAAGCGTCTGCTAAATGACTAAATGTAAACGGCAGGTCTGTAAAGTGCCGTCACACATAAAGAATAAATGGAGCAGTGAAGCACACGTGAGATACAGTTGTGAATGTGAACTACACAGAGCTGCTTGTGAGTGTGAAGTGTGTTTGGTGTTGTGCGTGTTCGTGTGTGAAGTTTATTATTATTTATATTCATTTATTTCATATTTGCAATAAATCTAGGTTGGCCTATGAACAGTAAACCTCTGTAGCACCAGAGCTATAAGCAAACAAAGTCAACATACAGCCCTGCAGTTAGTGTTTGTGCTTTTCTGGGGGGGCGGGGTGTGTCATCTCCCTCTTAAAGGAGCGGAGCTTCCCCAGTCGTCTCTACAAAGCCCATCATGAGGTCTTTCTTCTTCTGCTCGGGTTAAAGCTGTGATGTCTCTGGTTGGGTTCACGCTGGGCAGATCATTGGCGTTCTGTAGCCCTCATGAAAACCCCAGCCATCGTTTTCATGTCATCTCGGTTTTATTTCTCTGCTCCTTCCATTACGGCTGCACGTTCTCTTCCTCTGCGTCTCTTTTATCTCCTCTCAGCAAGCGACTTGAAAGAAGCGTATGCTCAAACTCTTAGGACGCGGGGAAACTCAACGTCCTCAAAGCAAAATAAAATACTCAAGAACTCTTAATAAACTGACACCCCTGCTATCTATCACTGTCATCATGCTAAAATTACACAGGGGAAAGTAAATTGGTTTTTTTACTAGATGAATCCATCATAACATAAAAAAAGAAACTACAATAAAAGGATGAGGTTGTAGCTTCGGAGTTTAACAGAGGGGTACATGTATGTCACGGGCCTAAAAAAACAGAGATATCAATCAAAACATCTACGATTCAATTTAGATAATCAATCATGACATATAAAAAATATTTGACATATAAAAAATATTTGACATTTTTATCAGCCTGAAGGGCTTTAACAACAATGTGAGAAGACGTTCACAAGCCAATCCTGTTCCTTACTCAGACGTTATTCTCAATGAAACGTCATATGAAACGAGGGCAGAACTTGAAGCCATCAGGATCAGATCAGGCAACATAGAAAATCGTTTTAGGGGCGAATCAAGTTATCATTTTTTGATCAAAGATTACGGAGTCGTTTTTACAGATGAATCATTAAAGCCCATTGCACATTGATTTCGTTTTTCCGTCCAAAATTTTTGCACGTTAAAAAATAAATACGACCTCACGTTGTGATTTTCATTTAAAACATTAATGCAAGCGAAAAAAATGTGTTTGTAGAGTGAAAGTGTGAACCCATAACTAAATAAGTTTAGTTAAACAACCATTTTAGCGCACATCCATCAAAGATGCTAACACGTCCTGGGATCAAGTGTTGTTCCTTCAGCAATAACCTTTCAGGCTGTTCTTTTCCGCATGTGCATTTAAAAAAATCTCAAAGTGGCATCTGCACAAATTCCCAAAGTCAAGCAAGGCTGCAACATTTTCATTTCTTCAACAACACCCACGTAACGCAAGAGAAAGACAGCGTGTGTGAGTCACAGCGGGAGTGAGCACCTCTCCTCTGGGCCTCTGGTTATTGTATAAAAAAAGAAGGTTAAGCACCTCAAACTGAAATCTATCCTCATTCTCTATCAAACACCTCCGTCACATCTGAACGCTGTATCAATGAGCCATCGGCGTCTGTTAACACAACACGTCCACTAACCACACCAGAGCATCATGGGACAAAAACAAGCCTCATACCCCCAGGACAACTAACAAGCCAATTGGTCACGGCCAATCATTCTCTTTCTGGCAGAAGTTCTTGTCATCAATCATAGGCTCAGATGCAGAAAGGGGGAATATAAGGGGAAGCGAGCGTTTTCCACGAGTCACCGAGGAGCTGTACGCGTCTTTAAATCACTTCCATCGCTGTTCAATTACACGCTGCAATTTACCGCCAGGGCCAATATGAAGACCGAGGCCGGAGAGGACTGCAAACAGAGCTGAAGAGACAGCATCTCAATACACAGAACAAGGTCAGGAAAAAAGTGCCTTTAAAAAGAATTACGACAACACACCAGTCTGAACAGGTGCCATATTTACACTCAATGAGATTGTGAAGAACAACAGAAAGGAAAGAAATAAGAGAATTATTACGAAATTAAGAGAGCAAATGAATGAATGTTTATAACTGAATTTATGTTTGAAGACATTTAGAACTGTATGTTATGTTGTGTTGTTGTATTTTGTATGTACTACTGTGTGTTCTTCTTGGCCAGGACACTCCTGTTAAACAGATTTTGAATCTCAGTGAGTCTGGTCAAATATAACACATCCGGTCTTGTTCATTACATTATAGACACAATTATTTATCCATTAAATATCACAGTCACACACACAGCCGTTAAGTTAAATGACACTTGAAAATGTCCATATTTGAACCAACCCAACATTTATCTGTATGCTGCTTACAGTTCAGTTTGTGATTGGGTGAAATGAAATAACAGTCTCAGATCTCTGTATATTATTCAGAATGAAAGTCATGTAAAATCCAGTGGGTATGACAGGTGTCGTCAAACTCTATTCAGTAGAGTCAGGGTCATATTTACTCAGGCAGTTCAGATAGATGATCGGCTCTTCATATTGGCTTCCTGCATGACACAATAACTTCCATTGAGAAGAAAATCCCCAACATAACCACACCATGACTAAATCTAATCTACACCAGCAAACACATGAAAGTGTTTGTTTAACCTCCCCCTGATGAGGGTGTTCAAGTAAGCCTAGAATCTAGATCACTAGATTAAAGTAAAAAGAATAGAACAGAAGGGTTACCATTGGGACATGATATTGAGGGCAAACATGATAATGTCAAAAAACATCAAAGTTCAGGTCAGAAGTGAATTCCTGAAGAGTTTTAGAAGGACAGAGGTTCTCTCTCACTCCACATCTCACAATCCAATGTACTCCTGATCAAACACAGCGTGTACTTTCAATTTCCCTATAAAACTCCTGAAATTGTGAATGCAGTTTGACTTTTCTGTCATGCGCTACATTAAACTGCATTTTATCCAGCAAGACTCACAGCGTGATGAAGGACAGAGCTGAATCTATCAGAATCACATCTCACACCATTAACACTGAATTACAAACCACCTTCACCTTATGGCGCTCTTCCACTGCATGGTACCGTCAGGTTTAGTACGACTCGGCTCGGCTCATTTCACTTCGGATCACTTTGCTTTTCCACAGGAGTTTAGTAGCGCTTCAAAGTGGGTGGGGATTATAAACTTATCCTCATGGTTGTGCCGCCTCTACTGCCATAGCATCATTGTGAACGTGACAAACACACACACAACACAGGAGTAATGGAGCATATTGATGGCGGATGGCAACAAAACTAAATACTACTAAAATAAAGAAGAGTTTAGGAAATCTTAAAGAAAAGAGCAGACAACTATCATTTGATTTGCTCCAAGGCGCATGAGGGTAAGCTAATGTAGCATTTAGCATTGCGTTAAGGGTCTCAATCTCTATTTTACTGTCACACAGGAAATGCAAATGTTACATATTAAAATGTGTATCATGTGACTTGATATATTACAGCAGAAAAAAACACCACGAGAAGAGTTATTCAGAGTCCCTTGAGAAGTGTTGATGTGCTGTTTGATGAATGTGTTCTGTCATTATGACACCGCGTGTATCTCTGACACGCCTTCAATCACGTCTAATTAGCAAAAACAGCTCTTTCTATCAGACGCCTACTTTCACCAAAACACCGCAGAACACCAGCGTGAGGATGAAATGAATTGTTTTCCTGACAACATGATGAAGTTAGCAGAATTCTCATCAGCAGAATCTTCATCTGTCAGCGATACATATCTCTGATCTCCTGCGTGTGCGTTTATTAAAAATTCATGCAAAATGGTTAGTGACCAATGAGAACGCAAGACTCCAAGCTCACATTTAAATCTCAATGGAAATGAGCGCATAAAAACACCTGCAAGGACCCGCCTGGCCTTCCCATCAGTCACTGAGGCAATATTCAGAAAGAAAAACCTCCTGGAGGTTCACAGCGGGAACGACTTAATCATGATGATGTATTTTACATATCAGATGAGGGATGATCATTATTCACAAACAACAGATGAGCTACTGACCTGTTACTGCTGTTGTGGTAACACTAAAGAAGAAAAAGAAACAAGTATACCAAAAATAAAAATGTGCGTTCAACAACTATTGGCTACACCTCACCTCGTCCTGTCTCTATAAAATGTCAAGGGTCATTCAAAGCACCTGTCCATAAAGCTTATGGTGAGGAAAGACCAGTTTATCATCTGTCAGTCATGTCCCTTCATGGTAGCATACGTGTCTGTGATGCACCACACAGAAACACATTGATGTCGGCTTGACTGATCTTAAGCATCATTGGTAAGAGGCCAGACCAGTATGAAGATTACTTGAGATCGGGTTCACGTGCAAAGTTTAATGAGGAAAACTGTACAAACAGTAAAGAATGTCATTAGTTAGCTCTTATTCACTTCATTGAACAGAACGAGCATTATCACAGCTATAAGACAATCTGTGAACTAAAGAAAAACACTGTCTTGTGTGACGGCCTTCATTCAATAAGACCAAAGTGTTTAGACGTAAGAGCTGGGCGATGCACTTAAGAGTGGATCATCAATATAATGTTTTATATCATTTGATATTGATTATTGAAACATTTTCTTAGCCCTTATTGAGACCAGTTTGAATTTTAATCACATTTTCCCAATTTTAACTGTTTAACTGTGAAGTGTTTTATGCTCATAAGTGAGAAGAATCAAAACGTTTGAAGGTTTAAACAGGCAAACTTTAAAATGCATGCAAACAATAAACTTTTGTGATGACAAATAACCACGATGTGCTGCTGCGCAGTCATAGATGAACACGGTCTCATGATCAATCATCTCTCTGTAAAAGCTCAATCCTAACTTGCTGGTTGCAAACCTTCACTATTTGTCAAAACAATGCTGGCACTGTATAGGAAAATAAAAGCCTATTTATGATCCAGTGACTGTGCATGACAAACTTCATGTCTTCACAGCGTTACATGTTAAGTTTGGAGTCTAATATTAAACATTTTTTCTATCGTTATTGATAAAGGTGTATCGTCGATACATATGGTCATGGTTTTATCGGCCAGCCCTATCAGACGTATAATTATAAATAAAGCCAGTGATGGCTCTTCCCCCTAAAGATGAACCAAAGATCAATTACTACAAATTAGTTTACACACAATTTTACAGAAACAAAGAACATTTACATTTATGCATTTGGCAGACGCTTTTATCCACAGTCACTTACATTACATTTGTGTCACAGTATGTGCGCTGTGACTGAAGCCATGATCTCAGTGCCATGCTCTTACCATTGAGCTACAGGAGAGGTAAACGATATTGAATATTTAATGTTTCAATCTAACGTTGCTTTGTTGTATTTAAAGGTTAAACAGAAGACTCCACAGAGTGCTTTTGTGGCAAAACACATCAGAGGTTGTCCAAGTAAAGTTTCATCTGAGTTGAATGTTTAACTGCCCTGAAACATCTCTTCA
>CM017894.1:18840192-18867692 GCA_008369825.1 Triplophysa tibetana | reverse complement strand
TGGATGGATGGATGGATGGAGAGAGAGAGAGGAGGATGGATGGATGGAGAGAGAGAAGTGCTCTCTATTCCGATGTCAAATGTAAATCCCATTCTATGCAGCATCTGATGAATTCCTTCCATGTAACATTCCTTCATTCCTTCATTCCTTCATTCCTTCATTCCTTCATTCCTTCATTCCTTCCTTCATTAAACAGTGAAGCTAACCATACTATCCACTTGCTCCCATCTCAGTCAACATGATGCTGATCATCTTGTGAGAGGCACTTTGCAGTCCGGTTGAACCTTTCTGTCCCCAGACCTGATCTTGACACTCTACACTAGTCTACACACAATAATCAGCATGTGCCGAGAAGACTAGTTAACCGAGTTATCTGGTTAGTGAAGACAACTGACGTTTGGTTAATGAGAGGATGCGTTTCACAACCGCATCGAGCAGCGACACAACTCACCTTTACTCGCTCCGCCGAACCGGAAAACGGTGAGACCCGCGAACAGCACGAGCAGTGCTCGTCCTCGCCCCGCCATCACTTTCTGGAGTAAAAACTGAATAAATACACAAAACACACGCGAGTTATCCGCCGTGATCTTCTCTGAGGTAAAGTTTGACTGACCGGAACCGGTGAAGCTCTTCTATACAAAAACGATCAACATTGTCCTGCAAGATTTCGCGCTCCGCCGGCGCCGACAGATATGCATTGATCTCCGGTAAGAGTCAAAGACGAGACGGCGGGGGCTCCGGGTGTTTCCTTGAACTTAAACAACAGAAGGCGCTTTTCGTGGAGGTATTGAGCGACTGA
Organism: Triplophysa tibetana; assembly: GCA_008369825.1. Taxonomy (NCBI): domain Eukaryota; kingdom Metazoa; phylum Chordata; class Actinopteri; order Cypriniformes; family Nemacheilidae; genus Triplophysa; species Triplophysa tibetana. The sequence continues at coordinate 18,866,893 of CM017894.1, read as the reverse complement.
AGATCGACCGGCGTTTCACTGAGCGCGCGGCGACTAGACGCGTTCAACAGATTTAACGACACCGTTACCGCAGTGGAGGATTCAACACGAGCCCCAGAAAACCAGGAGCGGATTCTCACGAGATTCTGGATCGAGAAAGTCAAAAATCACAGCGTGAGTGATGCGCGTGCGCACCCGTTCAACCTCGAGTATAAAACCCGAAGATCTTGAATTGTATTTACAAGATAACTTCTGATAACATTTATATGAGTCAAATAATAACATTAAAATAACGCAGTCGGTGGTCATAAAATGCTTTAAAATAACGTGTTCTGTGATTGGCTATTGATTGCAGTGCCACCCGCTGGTTTTCATGATTAATGACATCTGGATTTCTCAAAGATTTCTCTGAAATTTATTGTTCTTTAAATAAAACATACTTTGAAAAAACGACACTATGCTTGAAGAGAAAGGACAAATTTAAGTTTGAAGTAAATTCTTATTTTTAAAATTGTATGTTTTATTATCTCTGTGGGGACAGCCCATAGGCGTAATGAGGTGTATAATGTACAAACTGTATATTTTATCCCCTAAACCTAAAGATCCTAGAAAACTTTTTGCATTTTTAGATTTTCAAAAATGATCGTTCTGTACAATTTATAATCTTTTGTGCCCGATGGGAACTCAATTTTGGTCCCCACAGTGACACGGGTCTCCATTAGTTAGTGTGTATTCAGCTTTAGGTCCCCACTAACATATAAAAACCAAGTCCACTCACACACAAATGAGCTCAGGTGTGTTTGAATACATTCATACTGTATTTAATGATCCAAGGGCACAAAACTTCAGTGGGTTTATAGAGGATGAGTGTGTGTGTGTGTGTGTGTGTGTGTGTGTGTGTGTGTGTGAGAGATACTTGTAATGAAGTAGCTCTTAAATTACAGATGTAAATTGTTCAGAGGCCAAAACATGATCATATCTGAGCTGCACGTGTTTCAGTGATCAGACTTCTTTGTGCTGTTTTTAAATCTCACGTCAGTGATGCACATCTCAGCTGAACCTTGACTATTCTAATGATGAGCTTTCTACAAGAACAAGTGTCTGAATGAAGCCAGCGGTGAATGTGATATGGGTTAATTACATTCATTTTGTGATGTTTCATAATGAGCGTGAACAAGCGTGTTACTGTGTGTAGTGTTCTGAGACACAAAAAGATTTGAGGTGTGATATTACACATCATATACCCCAGTGAAAAACTGTGAAACAGGATGACATTTAAAGAAACGTGCTCTTCTGAAGGTGATGGAGACAGAATCAAAGCCTGTAGGTTACATTCACACTATCAACAGACTTCAATTAGCAGTGAAAAAAACAAGAAAACAGCTTGTGTGACTCCACTGTGTGGAAATGACTCCAAAAATCTGACAGATGGAGAGTTGACACTGAAAATCAGTTTATTTGCTGTTGGAGCAGAAAGCAGGATAAGATGTTGAGAAGACAGACACACAAGAGGATTTTCTTCTATTGAATCAATTCAACAGTGAAGAATGGAGAACAGATGTGGGACTGTCAGGAATTGATTGTAAAAAAGTACCAGTGATGATGATATTATTGTGATGACTCTATATACTTTTGAAGTTATCTTTCATTTATCTTTGCTTACATACTTTATATTTTCATTGTTATTATTCAAATAAAAAGAATAACTTTTAGTGGCTCAGTGGTTAGAGAATGGCACTAGCAATGTCAAGGTCATGGGTTCAGTTTCAGGGGAAAAACAAAAAACGTGTAATACAATACAATGTAAGGCTCTTCCAAATGCATAAATGTAAAGGTCACAATAATATGTTTCTATTTGCAGGTTTTAATTGTACGTGTCTTATTGTATTTCTTCATTATTTCAATCGATTTTTGTGTATACTTAGCATTTTTATTCAACATTGTCACACGACCTCATCATCCTGATCGATCTGTTTTGATCGTTCTGAAATAAACACAGTCAATATACAGTTTATGTAACTGATGTGTGTGAAGCAGCAGTCTGATTTCTCTTCTTCTCTCCAGAGGTGACCGGTGTTAATCCCACTCGGGCCAAAGTCACGGGATAATCACGGATTACTGCACAGTAAGAAAACATCATCAGATTTAATGTGATCAGGGTGAGATGTGAAAAAGCTATTACTAGGATTTGAGTGTGAAAGATCTCACACACGTGACGTGAGCCTGTGGCCATCACACCAGACACACAGCACTGTAAGTTTATTGACAACACACAAAGAAGGTTAATGCACACGTGATGAAATATACTGACGTCCATTCTGAATATAATGCTCATCTTCTCTCAAATATCTTTCCCTATAGAATGAAGTAAGTCACACAGGTTTGGAAAGAATGTAAAGAAATACGTCAGCGTCGGTATGAAATGAAACAGATTTGCAGCGGCTGCTCGTGTCATTAATTATACAGAGTGTGAATGTCTCCACCCCTCCTGTCATGTCCCTGAAAAACTCACCTGTCAATCAAAGTGACCCGGAGCACACACAATCACCTGCTAAAGGAGGACAGAGATTGGATTGTTGATGGGATGTAATCTGTAGTTTATTGTTCATGACCGACCCAGTCTCAAGGCAGTTTGTGTCATAGGCAGGAAATCTGGAATCTATTGATCCGTGTTCATGGATACCCATTTCCCTTTTTTCGTGTCACTCAGCACGACTCTTAGTTCACAGACATCAAAAGGAGTCGTTCATATTTCAGGTGGTGGGTAACTTCAGCCTAAACCCTAAAATCACAGCCGCAAAGTGTTATTTCACTAAACCGCCTGTGAAAGCAATGATAAATGTCTCCTCTAACCCCGCCCCTAACCCTGACATCACAGGGACAGAGTCAAAACATACCAATGAGATCGCAGGAAACAGGAATTCACACCAATGAGGCACCTTGTAAAATAGGTATGAGATCCCATCAGAGTGTGTTGATAAATACATTATTTATATACTGTATATATATACCACCTAATGAAATATGTCAGACTGAAGGTCGTGCTGGGTGACATGAACATGAATGAGTAGATAACAGGTCATGACAATGTCACAAATTCTCCTGAGACTGTGTTGTCATGTCTGGATCTTCAGCTTTGGGCACACGTGATGACGTCACATATGATGAGTGTTATAAAAGTGTTGTCTGTGGTGAACATGATGTCTGAACGGAGGGAAAGTAGTCACATTCACACAACACATGATTCATCCTATTTCTTAATTCAGAAGTGGTGTTGGAACAGAAACAGATCGTGCACAAACTGATGATATGAAAACACAATTCACTGGAATACCAAAGCTGTTCATCCGAAGGGGGCGTGCGTCCCAATATTTCTCAAACGGTCCTTTATTTATCTCATGATAATGCTGCAGATTATCTTATTTTGCTGTCAGAGGGCTGTAACAGGTTGAATATCAAAGACAGAATGTTGTTGTATTGAGGTCATACATCAGTAACTCTCTCTCTCTCTCTCTCTCTCTCACAGCAGGAGAAGAGATGCAGAATGATCACAAACATCCTCAGACAAGAACAGTAACTTCAGACAAAGGTCCTAATCCTGCAAAAGCGGCTGTTTCAGATGAAAGAGTGGCTCACTACTCTCACTATCAGCACAACACCATGCTGTGAAGTCCACACTGAGCTCTCCACTCACTCATACTGTAACTGGGCTGAAGAATTCTTCACGCTTCTCTCTTTTTGAACACTGACATCCAGACAATAAGTAGGCCAGCGACTCTATAGCGCATTTAAAGACGATAAATCCAAACCTATTTTTAACACAGTTTTCTTTATGTCAATGCTACTATTCCAAAGACAGAAACATTGGTCTCCTCTGAAAGGACTTCACATGAAAGCAAATGTTAGGATTTTCATATGTGAAGATGTTCTCCAGGACAGAACGGCAGAGCATCTCAGTGGTAAGGATGGAATCTAAAGGCTTAAGGATGAAAGAAGAGCGAGGAGAGAAGATGGCTGTGTCATTTAACAGCATGTGTATTTCAGAGTTGGCGCGGAGCACGCGTGTCTCTACCCTTCAGACGCAGCGGGCGGTCGAGAGATGATGAGGGTTGTTTGTGAAAAGACGAGCATTTAAAATGCCAGACTGACATTAAAGAGCAATGCACATTCTGTCAAGAGAAGGGTTCATTATAATTGGCCTTCAGAGATGCTGGATTACCCACAATTCAGTCTGTGTGACTGTGCACCCATAAAAGAGGGTTTAACTTGGATTCTCCACGTGAATTCGGATTTCCTTCTCTTGTCAATGGGTATTTGAGGCCAACAAGTAAAGATCCAGAATCTTAAAGAGTAGTTTTCTAGAGGGTTGACGCCGCTCTCTTTTTCATAATGACAGTGACTGGAGACTGAGGCTGTCAGGTGTTCTCCACATCTTCATCTCTTTGTTCCACAGAAGAAATTCATGCGGCTTCGGAGTGACGTGAGGGTGAATATAAGATGACTGGCTGGAAAGCTTTGTTTCACTTGTCTTGTTTTATTTTCTCACCACTTCAACATGTTGAGTCGCTGCTCACTGGGGGCTTCAGACATGATGGCGTGGGTTAAAGCGCCTTCTACAAAATAGCTCCATTAAATATGTATGTGGAAAAGCACTTGTTGGTTGTGGTTTGGGGGGTTTCATTTGTTGGGGCTGTGTGGGTCCGGTTTGGTCTGGTTTTGTGCTCGATGTCAGACAACAGATGAAATTATACCATCACTATTTTGCTGTGGTTGTTCCTCTGTTGTCTAGTGTCGATCACGGAGTGGGACCGGCTTGGACTGGTTTTTGTGGGGGGTCTACTCTGGGTCACGGCCGGTGGGCTCTCCGTATTCTTCATGGATGTTTGCTCGGTGTCTTTTGGTCGGAGTCACTGAGTGCAGCCATGACACGTCAGAGGAGATCTGCTCCTCCCGTCTGAGTCTGGTTTCTCCAGAGGATTTTTTTCTCCATTTATTCATCATTAGAGTTTAAGTTCCTCGGCACAGTAGGGCAGTGTTGACTTGCTCACCGGGAGACTGCATTTATTTAATTATTAGATATTATTTATTAGAGTGATCTTGCGTGGTTTATAAACACCATGCACTGTGATGTGTTTTACCTTTCTGTGTTTTTCTCTTCTTCTTATTTTCTCCTGTAAAGCTGCTGTGGAACAATTATCAATGTGAAAACACTATATAAATAAATACATTGAATTGAAAGGGAATGTTGAATGTTTCACGACAGAAACAAACAAACACAAGCACTCAAGAAGATGTCTCTTCAGAGACTTCAGTCAACAGTTTACAGATGTTTTCTAGAAGGAAAGCTCATTTCCAATGGACTACTACACTAACACAATGTGATGTTGCTAAGATCAGGATTATTGTGACACATGTGAGTGATAATGATAGTGGTGCTGTCACTGTCACATGACCTGCAGAGAGCTCCATCTCTCTCATCTTTGATTCTGTATCACAGAGTTTTTGGACGACATGTTTGTGCTGACTCACAGGTGTGTGTGTGTCTTTACCAGACAAGCACAAATTTCCATTAATGTTCCTGCACTTGGTCTTTTATGGGTCTAATCTCTTTCAAGTTCCATCGCGCCTGTGTTATTGATCCTGTCAGCAAATACACGCTGACGATTGATCTGAGATAGACAGATGCACTTAAGAGAGAGAGAGAGATTGCCCAGGGAAGCTCATACCATCTTGCAGAGATTTGTGGAGCTGTACATGTGTATAAATCACTATGATACTCTGGGCAACTTACTTGATAGCAAACAAAGTGTCAGATAGATTGTGTCACTCTGATTGATTTGTCAGTGAACCGACAACAAATAAAACTGTCCTTAAAGTCAGCGCTCGATGTGCGTTCTTCAATCGGTCTGTGAAGAGAATCTGTTGTTCAGCTGACATAACCACGGCCTATTGATGAATGATAATGAAACATGCTGTAGCAGATAACAGGTTTGATCTAACACATGTGACAGCGTTTACAACAAATAATGATGTATTTAATAAAGAAATGTAACATGTAGCATCCGCTGAGTAAACCTTCAACCTCTCTCAAAATCTCACTATGGTGCATTTATAAAATGATGTTCATTCTTCCAAGAAACAACACACTCATGTAACAGTGAAATATGAGGATGATGAACAGCCACTAAACCCACTAATGGCTGTAATTAAACGTGAACCTTTATACAATGTTCATCTAATGGAATCCATTCAGAAAGAGTGGAAGTCTGTAAAGGCTCTCATCATTCGGGAAGAGCTTATTCACAGCAAACCTCTGAAAGCTGACGGCTGAATAATCGCCTGCATAATTTCTGGTGACCCGTGGCAGCGAGACTTCAGTCTATTATAACCGACTGAGAGTACACTTCCTCTGTGCAGGTGGAGGCGTCTCTGTGGTGTCACGTGGACAATAGAGAAGAAACGAGGAAAGGGGAGAAGATGAAGAATATGTGACATGTAAATGGAGCAGTAATGTTTAACTGATGGGTTAGACAGAAACAAAACGTCGGCTTATAAATGAACCTTGTGGGTCAAAAACAACACAGAGTTACTTCAGAAATAACTGCTTGGAAGACAAAGTGGTCCTCTACTAATAAAACAGGAAAAACCCAAACAGAAGAGAAAGAAAGAGAGGTTTATTTTAGACTTGTGTTTGATTGTGTTGTTGTTTTCATTTGGTGCATGAGAGCCTGAGGGAGTGAAGAATGACCTGCATAATTAAAGCCACACAAGGGAACACACACTATTGACTAATTCATGCTGAACTTTCAGAGACATCTCAGTTTAAACAGCGTTTGATCATAAAGAATCCAGCACTAAACCTGACAAATGATCTGAAGCAGCTGATTGCGGCACTTTTCTGTCGATGGCTGGAGAGCTTCTCTAATCAGCTGGAGGACTTTTCTTCTTTGACTTTGAGTTTAATATGAACCAGAGTCTATAACTTCAGGAACAAAAACACATCTGCATCGTTCCACCACCTCAAACACACTGTTCTTGCTTTTAGGATTGGGAATTGAAAATCAATGCCAATTTGGAATCAGAATCGAAAAGGCTAAGAATGGGAGCGGAAACAAAAGTAATAGGAATCAGATACTTGAGATAAATTCCTCTTATCATTTCTTTCTGCTGATATCTCAATAAAAACAATATTTTGACTTCAGTAAGGAAAGTTTAACTATAGAATTTGCATTTAAAGCACAGGAACAAAAAATTAACCAAAGTTTCATTAGAGTTACTACGGTTTAACCATAATCTACTTCAGCTTTGGTGTGCAAATTGTAATAAATCAGATTCTATGTGTATGTATACAAAACCATGCTCATAAATATTTATATATTTTTGCAATCAAGTTAATAAGCAGGTTAGTGATCATACAGGTAGATATCTAAATGTTTGACCTCAACTGTGGAATCCAAACTGGGAATCCAAATCGATAAGCAGAATCAATCAGATTCAAACGATTCCTAACCCAAATACCTCCAAAGATCAGAGAAGAAAGAAAAGGAACCAAAGTCTATGATAATAATATGATTGGGTTATATAGAAAGAGAATAAAGTGATGTGACTGAAACTCATGGACGTCTAGGAGCTGTTGATATTCATTACAAACCATTTTCACATTGACTTTTTGTCCAACAGCATTTACATGTTCTACTGGCATGAGGGTTAAACACATGATCAATGAGAATTCATCAGTGGTTTGTGTATGAGGAGATGAGCAGCTCCATGCTTCTTTCTCATATCTGTGTGTTAGATGTTAGAAGAGATCTGCAGCTCAGCTTCTTCTACGTGTACACGGTCCACTGCGATGTTTGTCATTCACCAGAGGTCTGAGGAGGTGAGGTCACTTGTGAACGGGAGATATTTACAATATTGAATACACACTTACTTTAGTCAAGTGACAGAAAAGCGAGAACGAGTGTTAGTAGAACTCTCACATGAGACACAATCTTACCTAACCGGTGTCGATGTGATTTAAATCTCCAGCTCATCACTCAAAGGCTTTAACTTATTCAAGCTAACAACCTCCAATCAGAGAAAGCAATCTGTGCCTCACCACAGCATTAAACAAACAATCTGTTATTGAACTGTACACACCGTAATCCCTCATCATCTGACCTCCTGAAATAACCCACTCGTCTCCATCAGATGGATTCACAGACTGACTGATCTGCACGTGTTTGATGAGCTTCACTGGACTTCTGCTAACTATATTCACAAGAGAGACGACTTTGAGTGACTTTAACTACTTTACATTATGAGAAGCTTGTTGCTTGGCAACCTACATTTACCTCTCCAACAATAGCACACTTGTGTCATCCCACAGCCTCACATTTCCTTCCATCCCACCTTAGAAATCCGTCATTTGTCACACTTCATGTTTTAGGGAATCACACATCCCATCACCTCATCACACACACACACACAGGCATAAACTGTTAATAATCACAATATCAATCACAGTGATATAAACTAGATAGAATGTTCACCCTAACATCAATAGGAAAATATCCTGATTCATGTTATAATATTTTAGCTGGAAATGTGATCGTTAAAATTATATTTTATTATAAAATAGACAATTCTGAACCTGTCAGTCACACACTCTTTAAAGGCATGTTTTATGTGATGCGGGTTTAAAATGATTTAACATAATGAGTAAATAATGCCATGATTTGTATTCTGGCTACTCAAGGTCCCTTTAAAGAGTCAAAGTATTAGTGTCGGCTGTGTGTTTGACACCACTGAGTGTGATTTAAAGAGTCTTTAAAAGTCATTATGGTCTAAATAAATGAGTGTTTGAATGGATCCGCGGGTGAAGAGTGATGTTGAATTATTAATAACTTTATGCTGAGAGGGCAAACTTTATCTTTAACTGTGTGTGTGTCTGTGTGTGTTTGTGTGTCTGTTGTGTGTGTGTCTTCTGTATGAAATGGTGTTAAGCCGTTCATCTCCTCCTGCAGATTTGCTGGTAATGGTTTTGATCAGGTCTGCTCCAGACACTTTGAAATGCCTTTAATCTGCCGTCTGTTCAATTAGGAGGAAATCTCGCTCGTTCCCCCACCATCTTTTTTCTGGACTTATATCAAAGACTTCCTGCACAGCTTCCTGCACCCTCAGAGAAAAACACGTCGAGACGAGACTATTAGTCAGAAATATATGAAGAATACAGCGATCAAAGTCCAGACAGAACACTTACACAGCAAAACAGAACAGAACAGAACACCTCTGAGATCTGAAAGGGTTGTGAGGAAAGTAGAGTTCGTACTGTTATACTTTTACGTGATAAAAATACAATTCAAATTGTTAAACTTCTGTCTTTGATTTTTTTCATATGTGTTTTATGACACAGAAACTACAGATCATCACATGAGGCAAAGAAAGAATTGTGTTACACATTATATTTAGTCATTTATCCAAATGAGGTGAACAACAGAAGCGTTTCTCACTTTCTTCTTTATTTGTCCTTAAACATTTCGTTTTTTTCTTTGCATGTACATTAGAAGGCATTAAGTTATATTAAAATGTATTTTGAATGCACTTTAAGTCACTTTGGAGGAGGACAATTAAGGGACCAAATGAAAGAGATGTGTGCAGCCCATTTTACTAGAATAATATGAAACATTTCTCGGAGAAAGGTCAATAAAAACAAAGAACAAGGAAGAAGTTAGTATATAACCCTATATTCTCTTTGTTAATAAATGGGTTAGTTAGTTTTATATTATGTTAACAGAGTTCAATGCAGTCAGGATAAATTAAACAATAAATCTTCTTTAATAACAGAGAAGAAAGAGCGCCACCTGCTGGTCAACAACACAACTCATTCATCCTTTCACACCGGCGCACAGAGATATTATATCATATCAAACGCTTAAACATCATCATAACAAACGTTTGCGATATCAAAACTATACCAACAGGGTGAACAGAGACATTGGCATCATAAGCACTCCTGTCCTCACTGAACTAAAGGCCTCCTGAGGGAATAAATCCAGAGCTGAAGCCAATAAGATCCAGAGCACAGGAGAAATCCCTCATTCTCATCTCATTATTGACTTTTCTCCAAACAATCAGACAATACAGTTGTGTCATCAGCACAAGCAGCTGATCTGAATGAAAGTTTAATGCTGTTAGTAGTTCTCATTTATTAGAGAAACTGCACCACTGCCATCCACACATCCAAAATCCATAGCAGGTAAATGAGATTGTGTCTCAGGGGTTTACAACAAAACATAACTGAACGTTAGAAAGAAAACTTTGTGTTCTACTTGTAATTGTCTATTGACGAATGTTTCATTAAAATACTGCGAGTTTAATTGCTGGAAACAAACCATCACACAAACATCTATTTATCTAAACCCTTCTGCTAGTAACTAACTATAATTCATCACAGCCTTTGAACAGCTTCTAATATTGAAGACCTGATCGTTTTATGACTCAAATCTTTTGTGATAACTTCATTTTCTAAGGTCGTTCATGGTCGCGTTCATTTGATACATTTTGATGAATCATGTTTTTATTGAGTTAGTTGGCTGTATGTTTACTTATTGTTACTTAATCAAAACAACCCAACAGCAGTTTGATTGACATTAATTGGGAGACACGATTAATAAACATGATTGAAGAAAGCTTAACTCAAAGTTTTCATCTTATTTCGACTTCCTGAACTGTGTCCATTCAGACGTGGCGCCGGGTAAAGACATTTTCACTCGGGAACAGAACATCCTCTTTCTTCGCTTTTCCGCTTACGTCACTGACGCTCGCCGGAGCTTCTGATTGGTTACCCATCGGCCGCTTCCGCGATATTTGACGGCGATGTTAGCGAGTCTCCCGAAGCCGAAAAGACCATAAATAAGATTTCGGATAGTAAACGAAAACATCGAATACGTTTAAGAATATAAAACAACCAACATAACATTCATTAAGAGAAATGATCCCTCAGATATATGACGCATTGATTTGATACGTACCGTCAGTTGGCATGTGAAGAGAGTGGAGCGGCTAATCTCTACAGAGAACCCTTCCTTAACTAACAAGACAAGCGTGACAACTCAACTTTAACCCCACACACACTTTTCATCTTCACTCCTTTAGCATCTGTCAGGTTAGTGAGCTGTCATTGCTTGTTTCATATTGATTTATTCGCGTTTAACCAATAATCATGTGTTTGTGTTTATTTGCTATGTAACGTTTGCTACCTCGTGTTAGCTCATTGAATTTCTCTTATCTAATCTCACATGTAACTCTTAATACAATAGCATTTGAAATGGCTCAAATGTTCACGATAACCGCGATCAGCGTTATTTTATCGTCGAGTACACGTGAAGCTCATGGAGGAACTGCTAGCATCAGTGTGACATTATTAGCATCATATAAAGTGCTTCAGTTTTCAGACATGATGTGAGATGTGATCTCAGTACACACACTTACTTACAGCTGTAGTCAACATTAGTATTAATAGCACAGGTGTGTGTGTGTGTGTGTGTGAGAGAGAGTGTGTGTTTGTGTGTGAGAGAGAGTGTGTGTGTGTGTGTGTGTGTGTGAGAGAGTGTGTGTGTGTGTGTGTGTGTGTGAGAGAGAGAGAGTGTGTGTGTGTGTGTGTGTGTGTGAGAGAGAGAGTGTGTGTGTGTGTGTGTGTGTGTGTGTGTGTGTGTGTGTGTGTGTGTGAGAGAGAGAGTGTGTGTGTGAGTGTGTCTGTGTGTGGGTTATTACTAACAGACTGAATGTAAATGTTGTCTAACATCTATTGTATTGTGTCTATTCTAAACCCATTGTGTGTAACCTGTCAGTCATTAGTTTTGGTGCTGTTATGTACTGTGGTATTATAGTAGGATATGTCTAAACTTGTTTTGTTTCTCTAAGAAACATTAAAGTCGAAAGTCAAAATTCTGTCATTAGTTATTCACCCTCATGTTTTGGTTAACCAGTGGAACACTAAAGAGTATATTTTGAGAAATGTCTCAGTGTTTTGTGTTCACACAATGGAAGTCAATGGGGCTCAGTGTTGTTTTTTTGTCAAAGTTCTTCAAAATATCTTCTCTTGTGTTCTGTGAGGTTTGACATGACATGAGAATAAAAGCATCTGCTGCATGAAGAACTGTAATAATGTGACGCTGTCATCATGTGTGTGTGTCACAGGTGGTGTGTGTGTTGCGGTCATGTGGATGAAGGCCGTGCTGGTGGGGTTTTTGGCGTTGGGGATGGGCTATCTGTTCCACACAGATCCAGAACTACCGACCCGTGTGCTGAATTACGTCAGCGAATCTCTGCCGCAGATGCAGCCGAGCGGTGGTCCCGAGCCCCTCCCACCAGCTCTGGAAGAGGTCATCGCACGCGCCTGGCAGACGCTGATCACGGCTCCGTCCCGCCGCTGGAGGAAAGTGGCTGTGGGGTGAGTTTTGACTTGAGCTTTGTCTGTTTTGTGGCTTGTTTTCACTCCGCTGTGTCTCAGAGAGTTGGTGTTTTGGTGTGTTCTCCTGTAGGGTGAACGCTTGTGTAGATGTGGTGGTCTCCGGGGTGGGACTGCTGCAGGCTTTAGCTTTGGAACCGACTTCTGGAAGAGATCATGAGGTTCTTCACAGCAAAGAGGACCTGAAAGAGGCCTTCATCCACTACTTAGGGAAGGGCGCTGCAGCAGAGCGCTTCTTCTCAGATAAAGAGGTTTTTCAACGGATCGCGCGGGCGGCTGCAGAATATCCTGGTGCTCAGGTTAGTGAGGGATGTTTTGATGAGATATGGAACTGATGTCACAAACACTAATGCAGACGCACACTAGTGTCTGGACCTTAAACTGACCTCGACAGAAGTGTTTGTGTGTGTAGTTTTGTGTGGATCTTTAAGTTTGTGAGCTGAATCAACCTTTTGTGGTGGGTATATTATGACACTGATGGCGAGTTTACTTCTGGGATTGGGCTCTTGAGATCACACACATGTAATTGAAATACTGGAGAGATCTCACGAGGGAATAGAGTTTCTGTGTCACATGTAATCTGCTTCATCAGAATCAAGTTGCTCTGTTGCACGGCAGGATTTCATTGCTGACCTGAATGACTTGAATGGCATTTCTTGTGTATTATAATAACAGAAGCCCTCTGACATGACTGTGTTCTGATCAATATTGATGATGCTTCTCTTGTGCAGGTTTATGTGGGAGGAAACGCTGCTCTTATTGCTCAGAAACTGGCATCAAACCCTCATCTGGTGGTGAGTATGGGATGTACTGCACACACACTGCCATCACTGTCAGACTTTCAGAGAGAACCATCCAGATATAAATGTGCTGTATATAGAGGGTCACAGAGGAAGCTCAAATCTGATTGGCTGTTGTGTCTTAGGTCCTGTTGTGTGGCCCGGTGGGGCCTAAACTTCATGAACTGTTGGATGAGCAGATTGTGGTTCCTCCAGAATCTCTTCAGGAGACGGACGAGTATCATCTGATCCTGGAGTATAAGTCAGGTGTGTATCAGAGCGTGGGTTAGGTTAGGTTTTGTTGGGTGTGTCATGTGTGTGTCTTGTTGTTTCGTGTTGGGTGTGTCTTGATGTGTCTGTTGTGTCATGTTGGGTGTGTTGTGTGTATTGTGTTGTGTTGTGTTAGGTGTGTTGTGTGTGTTATTCTATCGCAGTGGTTCTAAACTCTGCCCTGTGAGATCCATCTTCCTTCTGAGTTTTGGCCTAGCTCTGATCTAACATCTGAACTGATCAGCGTCTTCAGAGACAGAGGTGTTTATCTTAATGCAGCGCTGCACAAATCTATCTGTGTATGACATTAAAGTACTGTGAGAATCATTCAAGTACAGACTGCTCCATATGAATTAGAATCGCTCTCAAAACTATCTGCACATACCCACATTACCCTGAACACGTGGGTTTTATCAGAGTTAGAGCAAATCTCAGCGGGTCAAGTGATCTCGGAGTTGAGAAGCCTTGTTCTAACCCTCGTCTCTGTCTGTCTGTCTGTCTGTCTGTCGCCCTCTACAGGTGAACAGTGGGGTTCATCACGAGCCCCTCAGGCTAACCGCTTCATTCTGTCTCATGACGTCTCTAATGGAGAAATGAAAGCTCTGGAGACATTTGTATCCAGTCTGGAAGAGTTTAATCCTGATCTGGTGGTTCTGTCCGGTCTGCATATGATGGAAGGAATGGGTCGAGATCTCTGGGAGAAACGCCTGAAAGAGGTTTGAAACTGTCTACAGCTGTATTTGATCTTGTCCATCATCAAGGGCAGTGTGTTTGGTCTTCACTTCGTCTCTTACAGTAGATGTGTTTGTGTTGTGGGCAGGCGGTGGACGTGATCTCAGACGTCAGGAACGAGGTGCCTATCCACCTGGAGTTGGCCAGTATGACAGACCGAGATTATATGAACCAAATTCTGCTGGAGGTAAATGTGTAGGGTTAACACAGACGTGTGATTTTCACCTGTTTCACGTCACATCACAGAGCCTCTTCTGTTAGCAGGTCATGCCCATCGTCAACTCCATCGGTCTGAACGAACAGGAGCTGTTGTTTTTGACTCAGTCTGGAGGCGGTCCTCACGCTGACCTCACCTCCTGGGACGGGATTCCAGACGTGGGCCGCGTCAGCGACATCCTGCTGTGGGTCCTGGAGCGACACGGTCGGGTGGACCTGGAATCTGAGGCTGATCTGACCAGGATTCACTTCCACACGCTGGCGTATCACGTGTTGGTGACGGTGGACGGTCACTGGGCCAATCAGGTGTCGGCGGTGGCTGCGGGTGCTCGCGTGGCCAGCGCTCAAGCCTGCGCTCTACAGATGGTGGACGTGTCTAAAGTCGTCCTCAAAGCTCCCTTACACTTCTACAGCTCTTTCACAGAACCCAGAGAACGTCTGACGGTGGACCCGTCGAGCCCGGTGACCGTGTGGCGCAGAGGGAACGTCTCCTTCCATCTCACGCCGGTCCTGGTGTGCAAACAGCCGCTGAGGACTGTGGGATTGGGAGACGCCATATCAGCGGAGGGGCTTCTGTTCTCAGAGGCTCTTCTGTGAGACATCTGTGTGTTAGGTTATGTCTGGAAGAAACCTTCTCGCTGTTAGATCTTCATCCTGACTGGAGCGGATTGAAAAAACAGACTCACAAATGAAAACTGGAGCGGAGGAACGACTCTCTCTCTCTCTCTCCTCCTCTCTAACTCTCTCCCTCCCTCTCTCGCTCACACTCGTCCTGGAGACTTTGTTATCAGGACTGTTCTCTGAAGCTTTTATTGTGAAAGACTGCACTGAACGCTAGTCAGGGAAACCTGATTTATTATTTCTCTTTTGTTCTGTAAGGCACAAAAGTGTTTATTTTACAGCAACGTCCAGACCACTTTTATTCCTAATGATGAGCTCCTAAACGGACAAAAGCAGAAGCTGGTTTTATGTGGGAGTTTGAACTCAAGTGGATTCGGTGGATTGATGTTGATAATAAGATAGCAAACATTCAACATAAATCTGCTTTGACATAATCAGAATATTAGTTAATAATGATGTCAGACCATATGAATCTAGAATATGAGACTGGACACCATTATCTCAAGCTTTAGTGTTACACAGAAATCATGTGTAGTTGATGTTCTTTAACATGTATTAGTTAGGATGATGAGACAGATAAAGTGAGATTCTACAGTCTTAAAAATCTGATGTCAGAAGTAGAAGAAATTCTCTCTATAAAAACTGTTAACTGATCTTCAGTTTCTTCAGTGGTGACAGAGTTGATGTGTGTGTGTCTCATGTCAGACATGATCTGTGATCAATATGTGTTCAGTACGACATCAGTCAGTTCACACAGAAACATTATCATCGTCCGCTCAGTTTACAGTGTTGATCTGACACTTTCTCCAGCGTTAACATTCATCAGCTGTTTAGATATATACACCTGTGTGTATAAGTTTGTCATAAGTATAGATGTCACCTGTCATAAGTTTGTCGTCATTGTGTCCGTCATTGGTATGAAAGGTTGATGACGCTCTGAACACATATTGAATGTGAAACGGTCAACAGTTGAGACACACACATGCTCTTATCGAGTGTTAAAGGGTTTATTGTGATCATGTTATTTTAATGATATGGATTTTTATGATCTTCAGGGTACGGGTGGTGATATTTCATCATGTGTAAATATTTGAAAAGCATTGATCTGTTTGCATTGGACTGCTGGTGTATGTTGTGATTCATTCATACGTTCTGTCCGGTTTGTAACGTCTTACAGAATGAATCTGTCGGTGCGATTGACTTTTTCTTCTTGCAGGTCATTAAACTGTAACCCTGTTGTATTTGAGGATTTCTGTCATTCCTCACCTTCTCATACGAGACGAATTGTTGTTTTAATAATGATTTCATGACTATATTCAGAGAAGTCAGTGGTGTTGAGAATCAAAAATAAGTTTTTCGCTGAAACAAAAACACTGTTATAGATAATCAGTCTTTGGTTTATAGAGTCACACTGTTGACATCTAGATTCCACCCGTTAGGAGATGTTAGTCTTTAGATTACTGTATTTAGATTGGAAAATAAACAATATTATACATGGAGACAGTTTTAAGTAATAATAATAAACTAGATTTGTTATTAAATGTCAAGATGTCAGATAGAAACTAGCAGTACGTTCATCCACTACACTAGTATTAGTCTTGAAGTGTTATTGGGTTATAAATCCTTGAATCATAATGTTAAAATCAAATATATTCAGCTCTTGAGTGTGGAGTATTTTTATACCAATAAAATATTTCTGTTGATTCACTGATGACATGGTTCAGTTTTCATTCTGTTCGCCGCAAGCACGTAATAATGAAAAGCTGTTTTTATATCACAAAACTTTACATTTAATAATACATCACTAATACATCATAAATCCACTGCTGGTCATGAAATAAACATGATGCTTTTATGAACAATCCTCTACATTCACATGTGTGCTTGTGGTTATGATTGATGACTAACAACTAACTTTTCAGCCGCGGCTTTTACTTTTCTCTTCTTCTTCTCTTTGAGTTTTGCTGTTTCGGGCGTCTCGTCCACATCATGATCATCATCATCATCATCAGGGGGATCTGTGGGGGCGTTCTCCACGTTCACCTCAGCATCTGGATGTCAGAAGAAAGAGACACACACAGTTCAGATGGATTTTACGATTTGTAGTAGAACAGATTTGACGGATTAGATCTTCAGATCAGTGCGCTGCTCTACCGGCGGTGTTGTGAATGTTTTTGCTGTAGCCTGCGGCTGAAGACATGGCCTGACCCAGAGTCTGGTTTGTGCCCAGGGGCTGCTGGGAGCTGCTGGCTTTATTTGATGAGGACCTTTGAGCACTTTTACCATCTTTAGCCGCTTTGCTCCAGTATACAGTCTCAGCGACCTGTAGAGCCGTCGCCATCTTCTGAGCCATATCAACCATCTGTGTGTGAAAGAATCAAACCAGTCAGTTCATCGGTCAGTTATTCTGACGCATTGTTTGGCTTCGTGTGGTCAGTACCTCTGGGTCGAACTCGACGTTGCTGTTATTTTCCACCTGAGCGTTGACTTTCCTCTCCATTTCTTGGTACTGCAGGAGCGCCGCCGCCTTATCGTCCTGGTTATACAAGAACACGGCGAAGTTCAGGTTCACCAGCGGCTCTGACCTGTCATGGACGACATTGGCTCACTTTATCAACCCTTCTGCATTCCTCAGATTCACATCATCTAGCATGAAGAGAAACATACTCATCTGTCTGAACGGCCTGCTCGTAAGACCGCCGGGCATTTTCAGCATCGTCCAGGTTGGTCAGGGTGACTGAGTGTCAAAACACAAACATTAATCCCATCAAATCAAAGAAGAAGAAGATGACAAGATGTGTGTTTGCGGTGCGTTTACCTGCCAGCAGCATGTAGAGCTCACTCATGCGTGGCCGCAGATTGACGGCGGCGCTCAGAAAGTGAAACGCTGATGCATACTGCTGCATGGTCAAATGAACCAAACCCAGATTATAGAGAATCTTCCAGTCAAAAGGAGAGAGATAGTTGGCCCTCTTCAGACAGCTGATGGCCTGACACAGAGAGAGTGTGGATGAGATGGAAGACTAAAAAACCAAAGTAAATCTTTTGCTTTATAACTCACGGCCACATATTTCTTTTTGCCAAAGAAGCACATTCCGATGTTATTCCAGAGCGGCGGACTCTCTGGGACCGCGTGTGCCGCCACTCGATATTTATTCATGGCCACGTCATAATCTCCATGTGCCTGCATCATGCTGCCGGCTGCCAGGATGGCCTGTGGACACACACACACGCACACAGACACACGCACACAGACACACAGACACACACGCACGCACGCACACACACACACACACACACACAGACACACACACACGCACACAGACACACACAAACACAGACACACACGCACACAGACAAACACAGACACACACGCACACAGACACACACACACGCACACACACACGCACACAGACAAACACAAACACAGACACACACGCACACAGACACACACACACGCACACAGACACACACACACGCACACAGACACACACACACACAGACACACGCACACAGACACACACGCACACAGACAAACACAAACACAGACACACACGCACACAGACACACACGCACACAGACAAACACAAACAGGGACACACACAAACACAGACGCACACAAACACACACAAACACAGACACACACAAACACACACAAACACAGACGCACACAAACACACACAAACACAGACACACACACACACACAGACGCACACAGACACAGTTACTAACCCAGCACAACTCACAGACGTTCATAGTTTCAATCAAATGAATGTTTCAAACCTTGAAGTTATTGGGGTCGTACGTCAGAGCGTTCCCCAGGTGCTCAAAGGCTTTCTGATATTTGCAGAGCTGAAACAGACACACACACAGAAACAGGCACATGAGCGCTGTGCTTTATGTTGGGAAGGAAAAATAGACATGAGGTAAATGTGTTTAATGAAGAATGGTGCAATATGTACATGCAAATTTGTGTAATGTCATGACACACAACACGTGTTACACACCTGCATGTACAGAAGCCCCAGTGTGCCCAACAGCTCTGTGTTCTCAGGAGAAAATCTACAACAACAACATAGAATTTATAGTTCAGGTTTGAAGAAATCACTGTGATTCAGTGTGTCAGAGAATTAACGTCTTCCAAATTCAACAATTGGGTTACTTTTCTGTAACTGAACTCACACACTACAACCCTGAAGTTTACCATATATGTGTGTGTGTGTGTGTTATTATTTCATGTCAGGTTGAAAGGCATGAAGAAGCTCCCACTGTGTGTCAGGTCTCCTCTCGTTCCAGGCAGCCCCACCGCCGCTTCTTCTGCTGCAAGTGTGTTACTTATTCATCACCACAGCGGGGGGCTGCACTAATGAGACCATCACACACACACACACAGGCTTAAAACTTCTTCAACTCTATGATATGCAAGCCATAGATACTCCGTGTGTGTGTGTGTGTGTGTGTGTGTGTGTGTGTGTGTGCGCGAGCGATGTGTGTGTGGTGAAGAAAAGAGTATTTATCTCTATTGGTCCTCTCAGGGTAAAGAGGAAATTAACATCAGTAATAAAGTCTGTCAGATCCTGTGATTCTCGTGGAGAAAACACATTAGTGAGTCTTTTTACTTTTCTTAAGTCACTTTCAATGTGTAACTGAACTCAAAATGAGTCTTTCCAAACCTGTGAGACATAAACAGAATGTTTTCACTACAATGAAAGAGAACGCAAGATAAAGTCGACATGTTTACACCCTGAAATGTGTTGATGCCACAGGAACATGAACACAAATCTGTCTCAGGCACACACACAACTACAGTAAAGAGAGCTTTTGTGTGACAGTGATGATGGGATTGATTCTCATTTCCAGTGAACTGTTCCTTTAAGAATAAACCTGTACATCTGTTTGATCTATTTCAGCAAGACGCCTGTTTGAAAAACAACAAAAGAAAATGGAGAAGCGAGGGCGAGCTAGATTGAGTCGGTCACAGTGAGACAGTTAATGTGATTCATTTTAGCTGTGAGCTCTTCACTGATCCCAGCATGCTTTGCTTCCCCCGGCGTGCTGAGAGCATCTCTGTCTGCCGTTAGATACAGTGTGCTGCTAAACATGACACAAAGAGAGAGAGAGAGAGACGTTCCCTCTGCTGCAGTGCATTGTAGGTAAGACACTAGAGAACACAATTCAGACATCTGCAGACGTGGGTGCGTTTGAACCTGTCGAGTCAGACGTGACTAGAGCAACACAAAGCAAACAAAACACGGCATTGACAGATCTGCTCTAACGTCTGAAAACTTCTTTTCATATTGTGAGAACTGGATTTTTCTTGCTCATATTAACTGAAACTAGACCGCAAGATGATTTCATTCAGAAATGCCAATGGAGCACCAGCACACAGACATCATTAACACTGGTCAAATGACCCTTGAACCTTGTGTACACACACACACACACACACTGTATCGACCCTGTTGACCTGAGGAATGAAGTGGGTTGGCAGGTTTTATACACCAGAAATAACCAGCAGCAGACTTCAGAACGCCCATATGACTGACATTAGAGATGTGTGTGTGTAGTTGGGTTTGCAGACGTACTCCACAGCGCTCTTGTACACCTCGATGGCTTTCTCAGTGTCGGCCTGCAGTAAGTGCATTTTTCCCAGCATCATGAAGGTCAGATCGTGTTTGTTTTGCTGTAACGCTGTGTTTAATCTCTCTTCTGCCTGCAGATGCACACAAACACACACACACACACACACACACACGAGGGCTACACTTGAAGATAACTGAAATCAAACGCAGACAAATGCAAATATTGATGATTCTATGACAATGAAAAGTGAGCAGAGCTTACGTTCTTGAAGTCTCTGATGTAGATGTAACAAACACCCAGATTGTGATTGATCTCCTGCACATAACATATTGATATTTCACATGCATTTCATCTTAAGACACTGCTCTCTTATCATCATCATCTTATTTCTGATTCATTTCATTTGACAGAATGTTTACTGATGACAGCTGTATATGACAGAGACACAGATGAGATTTACCCAGTCCTTCTGATTCAGACGACTGGCTTCATTATAAACCTCAATCGCAGCTTTGTGTTTCCCTAAAAGAAAACTAAACAACAGTAAACTCATGAGTACACACGTGTGTGTGTGTGTGTGTGTGTGTGCGTGTGTGTGTGTTTCTTCACTCACAGGGATCGTGCCACTTGCTTCAGGTTGTCCGAGCTTTTGGGATTCAGAATGGCGCAGCTTTGAAACAACTCCAGCGACTCCTGAATCTTCCCTTCTAACCGCATGATCAGAGCTAAAAACAAACACACATGTTTGCTATCTTCGTGGGGACAGTCCATGGGCGTAATGTTTTTTATACTGTACAAACTGTACATTTTATCCCCTAACACAAGCCCTAAACCTATAGATCCTAGAAAACTTTTTGCATTTTTAGATTTTCAAAAATGATTGTCTGCACAATTTATAATCTTTTGTGGCCGTTGGGAACTCAATTTTGGTCCCCACAGTGACTCTGGTCCCCATGAGTTAGTGTGTATTCAGCTTTAGGTCCCCACTAACATATACACCAAGTAAACACACACACTAATGTTTATGGATGATGACGATATAGTTTTGGGCTTAATGTAGCTCACAGTAAGGTTACAGCACATCATTGAGGGATTCAGTATGTGATCAACTGCACACACACGGCAGAAATATTCCAGGTGCTTCTGTAAGTGATTCTGAATTTCAAATGAAAAACCTCCCAAGTGTTCGACTGACCCTGGACGTACACGGCGTATTCACACATGCCAAGAGTCTCCTGCAGCTGTTCTTTAATAACGGCCTGAAATCAGAAGAAACACAAATCACCAGTGAAAACACATATTATGATTTAAAACACTGTGTATCATGATTCAAGTGGTCTCTCTGCTTTATGATTCTATGTTTTACCTTACAGGTGTCATAATCTTTACGGATGTAATGCAGATGAATGAGCCAGTTTCTCCTCTCCAGAATGGGAAGTTCAGGAGCTGCACACCCAGAGAAATAAATTAATCCATACCTATAGAAGGTTAGGCAACCAATCAGATCGAAGCATTCAACAGCCCCATGGTATAATACTCATAAGCAACATACAATGATTCTCCAGCTTATTCCATAATGTACTGATCATGGACATCAAACGCTCTTCTGTTAAATATTACAAACCTAACGCTGTATTTTCATCATGGATCAAGTGTGTAGTTCAGTGGTAAGAGCATTGTGTTAACAACACAAGGTTGTGGGTTTGATCCCAGGGGATTGCATATACCTATGTATAAATGTATAGGATAAAGCAATGTAAGGATAAAAGCGTCTGCCAAATGCCTAAATGTAAATGTGTAAACAGCTCTAGCTGTAAAGGGTTAGTTCATTTGAGAAGCCTTTATACATACTTCAGAAGCACTCGATTCATTAACGAAAAGATCAAAGAAAGAAGTAAACTTGTGAGCTGAACACAGTTTGTGTTTAAGCTGTAGAGAATCCACAAACATCTCCTTGAGCTCCCGAAACAATCCTTTCTATTCCTGGAGCGAATCCTAATCCTCTCCACAGACACCACAGCGCCACCCGCCGGATGAACACGATACTTCGTGAAATGGGATATTATTTACGTGTCATCTCGAGTGATAATAAGACTTGAGTTACAGACCTTTCTTTGGTCGAGGTTTCTTGACGTCTGTGTTTACAGGAACCTGCACATCCTACAACGAGAAAAACATCCCATCACATGTGACCCGAGTACAGAATGTTTGAGCTCCAGCCTTGATTTGTTCAGAAGGACTGCACACACATGACATCTGTTCTCATATCTCATGACTAATCCATTCTTTCTTTCTTTCTACTTCAGCTCTGTCCTCGATATAAACTTCATTTCTCACCGTTTTCGCCGTATCGTCCGCCATCGTTCGTCTCTCTCCTCACTTCCGGTGACGCTTCCGTCACCAGGGCAACGCCTGCACGTCTTCGACGACGTGAGCTGATCACTTCAGCAGATTAAAGCGAATTTAAACAAAGGTCTGCGATAAAGAATTCGTTTCTCAGCAAACGTATTAATATAATGTCGACGTGTGGATATATTTGATTATTAATTCATTGGGAATGTAAAACATAAGCTCTAAAAAGTCAAGTTGTCCAACTTTTTATTTGGACATGGATTGCTACAGACAATGTTAATAAACATTTACAATGAAGACAAATAAACAACAAATAGACAAAAGAGTTTATAAACAAGACTCCTGCATTCATCCTGTCTTATTTCACACTGTGATGTCAGATTTTGGGACAGAAACACTTTTTCTTTCAGATCTGTAAACATCCATTTACATTTAGTTCCCACTGAGACAAATCTGGCCCCGTGTGCACAACCCAATCTCAGCATCACGTCACGTTTTGTGTGGAATAATGAAGAAACCATTTCGTATCAGAGGAGAGACGTGCGGTTCTTCAGCAGAATGACTTTGGCCATCTCCAGAATGTCCAGGTGAGGATCCAGTGACCTTCCCAAACCTTCCAGAACCATGATGGCAAACACCATCGATGCGAAATTACTCTCCAACTTCACCTGCATGGGACACACAAGACACACATGGATGATTTGACCTAAAGCCTTTCTTCAGCGGCCGATACGTTACGTCCTCACCTTGTGACGGATCAGTAAACCAAAGACTTGAGACAGCAGCTCAGCAACCTGAATCTACAAAGCAGTTTCACAAACACAATGAGTTTCAAGCACACGTGTCATGTCCAAACACGAGTGTTCCAGTTCTAACCTTCCCCAGAGAGAGAGTGTCGCCGAGAGCGCCGTCCACTAGTTCAGCCATTTCTTTCTTGAAGCGCGTCACATCCTGACACTCGCTGGCCCGCGCGTGATGAAGAATGAGCTCTGCCACCCGCTCGCCCTGACACCACAAACAACAAATGAACCAGAGCCAACCATGAGGACGGAGCCCACAGATTTATCTGCTAGAGCATCTTACCCGTTTGAGAACCACAGCAGTGAACACGTCTCTGAAGTTCCGACGATCCTCCTCGCTGAGCTGAGCCACGATACCGGCGTCTAACAGCACCAGCTGCAGCGGCGGACCACTCCACCTCACGCTGACCACCACCGTGTCCCACAGATCAGTGAGGGTGACCCTGTCCTGCGGCGCCTCTCCTCCGCCCATCTGGACCAGAATGTTCCCGGGATGGAGGTCACCGTGGACAAAGTTATCAACAAACACCTGCAGCGAGACCACACACACATGTCTCTCTAACCAGTTTCACAAACCACAGCCCCCTTAAATCTCACCAACCATTTTCAGAAGCAGCTCTACACCCATCCTAGCGATTCTCCTCTTCACAGCCGTCGGCACCTCGGGGCTCAGATACTTTGAGATGGGTTCGCTTTCCTGCAAAAACACAAGCGCCTTAAGAAAGAGTGACGATGAGTGCCGGCACCATCACAAGCGCATGACGAGAGTCACCTCACCTCATACGTTTCTACCAAGACGCTCCTCGTGACGAACGGACGGAGTGGTGTGGGAAATTTCACGTAGTCCAGATCTCGGAAGTTCTTCTGGAACTTTTCCATGTTTTGGGCCTCGAAGCGGAGATCGATCTGCAAACAGAAGCAGGACGCGTGTAGTCTGCTGTTAGCGGTCGTGAGGGTTAAACATCGTGGAGGTGTTTTTCACCTGTTTGGTCATGAGCTTCTCGAACTCCTGAACCATCTCAGGCAGACTGAGCCACTTGATGCCGGGCAAACAGTCGAGGAGTAGACTTCCAGCTTTCATTAACGTCAGATCGATCTGCACCTGCCTTCTGATTCCTGGATGAAGAACCTGACGAAAGAAAGACCACAACACAAGCTGAAAAAACACACAATCACAACATGAGAGCCGCTTTCGTTGTTGATCCCGCTGGCTATACACCAGATCAAAGGAGCTTTTCCAAGCAGGGTAAGGCAACCTTTCCATTGAAAACTAAAGCATAGCTCACCTTTATAGCCACAGGGATCAGACGCTCCTCTTCTCTCTGGACGCTTGCTCTCTCTGTAAAGTCCACAGTTTCTTCTTCATCCCTGTATGTCTCCCAAAGACCGCTCAACGCTCCTCCAAGACCAGGAATCTCCCAGGCCTCCATGACATTGTTCTTTTCCAGATCCTCCAGCAGCTGTCGGAACACCGGATTGTCCACGTTCCCCACCCTTGCCTTGGCGCGGTACACCTGTGCCACGCAGCCCGAACCGACGGGCTCCTTACTGTCGAAAACAAACGTCTGCCTCCAACCTTCTCCAAACGCTCTCCGCAGACACTCTTTGGTGTGAGCCCACGCGTGAGGCTTGACTCGCACGTGGAGCCTGGAGAAACGATCGCAGAAGTCCTGCGAGAAGATGTCCCGTCTGGTGCTGGCCCACTGACCCAGCTTCATAAACGTGGGTCCTGAGGTCTCCGTGACCCAAAGCAGGGCGTCCAACCAATGCGACGCCAAGCGGCCAGACAGTAAAGTCAGAGGATACAGAATCAGAAGGGGGCCGAACTTCAGAAGAAGCACCAAAGCACGCAGGCCCAGGCGCAAGATGAAAACCAAGCTGTGGACCTGAAGCCGGGCCACAGATTTCCTCTCCGGGGTTCCGCGCTGCTGACACAGCGCCCGCGGGCCGGTGCTGTACGAAATGCCGCCCGCGCTCCAACACAACAGCCCTACTTTGGAGAGCTGAATGCTTCTACTGAGAAACCTTCTGCTGACCGGCAGTCGAACGCACACAGAAAGCCTGTGCGCCCCACACCTGAAGTTCTGGAAAAGATGCTTTGTGCACAATGCAGACATTCTCATTTAATATTATTCAGTGTGTTTGCATATATAGACGTTATAACGTTAGTTATTACTTGCTATAGTTTAACAGTACAAAATAATAGCGTGACTGCACGTGCAGATCTGATGCTCGCGTTGTGTTGTGTTCAGAGCCTGTTGTTCAAACACTCGCATGACTGTCAACAGCGTTTCATCGCGTAATCACTGGTTACTGTTATGAAACGATGTAGTTTATTTGCTGCAAAATCTACATGCATCACAGGTGTGCACATGTCAGACAAAGATACAAGCAGCATATTCATTCATGATACTGATTTACATCAGCACGCTCGCACACATTCGCCAAACGCAGTTGAGGGTGTAAAGACGCAATAAAACTCTTCGCTACTTCATTTTTAAATGTGTTTCATTTGACCAAAGATGTCCACACTCGTGATGTTAAACCTCACTCTGCTATATATCTCGAGATTTTATTAACAGTTTAATTAAATTCATTCAAATATTTGTGATGAAATGTCGTTCGCCTCCTCGGGTCCGGCGGATAAATCGCTCCGTATGATTCTGAATCTCTAACATCAGTTCCGCTCACTATCGGGAGAAAATGTATTTGTAATGTTTTGGTCAAGAAAATGATTTTGGCACAGCATATGTTAATGTACAGAGATTGGTTTGTTTTCGTCAATATATTTGTTTTGCTTTGGAAAGATTCACTACATTATTAAGCATATATCACAGGCTACTCATTTAAATACAGTATATAACGTTGTTGTTTAACATTTAATACGGATGTAAATCAACATATTTTTACTTCAAGGC
>CM017894.1:18830192-18835192 GCA_008369825.1 Triplophysa tibetana | reverse complement strand
TCGAACGCCTACAGGAGAGGACGGACAGAAAACATGTAACAAAACAATGTTTGCATGTATGACATATACACATAGAACAGACATGTTCATTTGATCAGCACGTGTTCTTCCAGCTGAGCAACACAACACAAGTCATAACACTTTTATATGTGATGTTCCCGTGACTCACCATACAGGCGGTGCTCCAGATGTCAGCAGGTGTGCTGTAACCCGCTCCGATCAGAACCTCCACTGAGCGATACTGACGGGTCTGGATGTCCTCTGTGAAGTGTTTGTGCTGCAGATCAACAATGACTTTGTGTCAGACGTCACGTGGTGTTTTGTGGAGTTTACATACTTGTGTGTGTGTGTCGTCCTCTTACCACCCAGCATGCATTGCCAAGATCAGCTATTTTAACTCGCAGGACGTCGGCGTTTTGTGGATCTAAAGGATTCACCAGCAGATCGGCCGATCGGAGCCTCACTGAAAAGACACAGATGTTTGGGTGTGTGTGTGTCCTGGTGAACCCAAACGTCCACACAAATGATGAAAAGAGCTTCTAAAACCATTTATTTCAAACTATAGGAAGGGTTATGTGATGGCGTGAGAGGATATACAGCGTGTACAGTATCACATGTGTTCGCGTGTTTATTGAACATGAGTGAAGAGTAACGGTGCGTGTGTTGACCTTTGGGCGTCTCTCCTGTACTGGAGGACGATACGGTTCGGCTGCGGTCGGCAGTGACCGTGAGGGTCTGGGCTTCATCTCGCTCACAATCGTTCGGCTGAGGGTCCAGGGGCAGCTCAGGGTAGCGTGGCGTGGTGCCGCGGTGTCGCGAGCCGTTGGAGAGTCTGGTGGTTTTTCCATTAAAAAGTTCATAAGATGCGTCAGAGGCGTCGCGGTCAGTCGTGCTGATCTCAGATTCCACCAGCGGGCAGAGCAGCGCTGATGCTGAACACATGTGCGGCCGCGCAGGAGGTGACAGACGATCCCTTTGCTTCTGACCCCTGATCACATGACCGTTGATTTTGGAGGCATCGTCACGATCCTTGCTGGAATCGTCCTGACCTTCATCATCCACTTCCTCCTCCTCCGCTTCATCCTCTTCCTCCTCATCATCATCATCGTCATCATCATCATCATCTTCTTCTTCATATTCATGCTCCTCCTTGTCTTTTGTTTCTTTCGCCTCTTTTTCTTCATCTGGTTCCTGCTCTTTCTCCGTCTGTGACGTGTTCAGCTCGGGCTCTGACTTCTGTGAGGGTGTGGACTCCTCTTCATCGGTCTCCTCTTCATCTCTTGTTTCTTCATTTTCATCGGGCTCTTCTGTTTCTTTGGGCTTTTCCGCCTCGTCCTGTTTCTCTGGAATCGGCTGCTCTTCAGGTGGAGCGTCTTCGTTTGTCCCTACTGCCTGTGATGCTTCTTCACTTTCCCAGTCTTTAGAGGGGGGGACGTCACAGTGGTCTTCATTCTCCTGGACATCCTGCTGGTGAGCCTCAGCACCTGACAAACACAGACACACAGAGTTTATTCTGGACCTCTTGACTGTTCCCTTCTGCTCATAGAAACACAAGAAGAACAACTCACATGTGTGGTTAGTGAGTCTGACCGGCCGCTCTTTCTGTCCTTCCACTTGCTCTACCTCGTCAGCATCTTCTTCATCATCTTCATCATCCTCGCTGTCCCCCAGCGCCAGGGCGGGGCCGTGGGCGGAGTTTGGAGCTTTCTGTTTCTCTGCCTCCCGCTCCAGAGCTTCTATCTCCAGCATCCGTCTCTCCAGGAGCTCTGCTTGACGCTTCTGCTTCTTCTTTAACTTCTTCTTTTTATTCCTGGAGATCTTTCCCACCTGACAGACAGACACAATGTGCGTGTACACTATAAAAGAGGAAATCTGATCTGAAGCACATAAGAGAAACTGGATGTCATGGGTTAATCATCTGTGTAAATCACTATATAGAGTTCTGGAGATGTCACTCACCTGTTTGAGTTGAGGAGCTGTGCTGACTGTAAATAAACACAATAGACCTTTTATTTTATAAGTTTCAGATAAGTTTGTGTGTGTTGTGAAAAACTGGGGAGAACATCAGCACAAGGATCACGTGACCCATCAACATGTGTGTGAGGTTTCCAAAGAAACCCTAACGAGCAGCGACCAGTGACTTCACTAACCCAACCAGCAGAAACTGACACGAACATTCTGTGTGAAATACATCCAGAAATATGACGTCTAACAAACTATAGGAACGATCTGCTGCTGCGGTTCAGGATTCTGTCTTTCTTCACTAAAGTTTCATTGGTCACAACCAGAGACGCACACAAATGTAAACGCATGGCACACACAGCCGGAGACATCCTTCAGAATGAGGTTTGGTTGACATCAGCGGCAGCACACGAGAGAGATGAGACACAAGAGAATTACCGGCAGATCCAGACGGAGGTGGAGCTCCAGCTTTCTGCCACTCTGTGGCCTCCACAGCCATCCTCCGAATGAAGGTGTCGTCCACGCACATGAGAATATTCTCTGGTTTAATGTCTGTGTGTATGATCTTACATTTACTGTGCAGATAATCTAACCCCTGCAGAACCTGACATCAAAACCACAAACACAACACTTTATTATTATCATTCACAGCTGAAGAAATGAGACATTTATTGACCGATTACATCATACTCTAAATAACATTAAACAAGATGTCAACAATCATACGCATGCTTTCTCTACTTTGCATCGTGCTGTTAACTCCACCCACAGTGAAATCCTATTGGTGATAAAACCCCTGCTTCACCATAGAAGTGTGTGTGTGTACCTGTCTGATGATACTCTTGACGCATGGTAACGGCAAACCCTGATAATTAGACTTTATAATCCACTTGAGTAAATGATGACCAAGAACTTCAAACACCATACACACATCTGACAGATGGAGTCAAGGAAACATATGACAGACACAAGCGCCAGCACACGTACACACACACACACACACACACACACGTCTGGCTTCAACACTGTAAAACCTAACACTGAGCTTTGCAAGTCATTATATTTTGGCAAGTGCTTTAAACTTACCCTAACCCTTATAAAAATAGGTTGAAACTTAAGTTTCTAGTTTTAGTTAATAAATGGACAATAATATAAAGACATTTTTAACTTAAAATAGTAAAATGACTTCTGAAGACAACCTGCTTGCAATAAAAAGTCAGCAAAACAATTTTAACATGCAGGGTTATGAGGAATTTAATAGAAATCATTCGCAATTTTATAATGTACAAACAGTCTAACCCAATCTAACCTCTCACTGAAACATTTCTGCATTTTGACATTTTTAAAGAAACATCATTTAGTTTGATCACTGACTGATACACACACACACATGAACACGCACGCACGCACACACGCACACACACACACACATACACACACACACATGAACACGCACGCACGCACACACGCACACACACACCCACATACACACACACACATGCGCACGCGTGCACACACCCACATGCACACATACGCATGCACACGCGCACACACACACACACTGTAAGGATATGAATCCCGTTCACTCCTGAGATCTTGAAGTCATCTATGAGCTGAACAACCATGTCCTTATTAGGGTCTTCAGGATCTGTCTCACGCACCTGAGAGACACAGACAGACAGACACACAGACAGACAGTGTACAGTACTTCTGATGTGCTGAAAACTCTTAGTGCTCAGTGTTGTGTTTGATAGATACTCACACATCTGAGGAGTTTGATCTCATCCAGCGCCGTCTCTGTGTAGTGCTGTGCACTCTTCACAACCTTCATAGCAACAAAACGCTTCCCTCTGTTACACACACACACAGATCAACAAACACATTCATATCACATATGAACACACACACAACGGTCTGACACTGTGTGTGTGTGTGTGTGTCCATATGGGCTTTTTGGCTTTATACTGACCCACATGGCAAATCTAACACAACAGCCTGTGGCTAAAACTGCACACGCACACACACACACACACATACACACATACACACATACTCATAAACAATGTGTGTATTCTGTCCGTCCATCACGGACGTGTGTGTGTGTGTGTGTGTGTGTGTGTAACTCTAGCCTGTGACACTGACACCCGCTGCTATCATATGCAGTCAGAGTTTGTGGGTATCGAGTGTGTATCGAGGTGTCGTCTTGTACGCTGTCGTCATGGTTACTCACTGAATATCCCAGCACAACCACACGGTGGAAAAATGACCCCAGCCCAGTTTGCGGATCACATGGTATCTTCCATTAAAAAGATCTCCAATCTTCACCGGATGATATCCACCTGCAGAACAACACAATCATTCAACCATACTAACCCATCCTCTGATGTTTGTTTACACGTCATGACATCATCTGTTAGTTATCCAATCCAACTGTACTTCACCGTCCATTCCAATGACATTTAGTGTAGATCAAGAGCACAAACTACAGCACGTAATCGCTTGAATCAGATTCAAAAATTACTTTGCGCACATGCAGTGGTGTGTATGCTCACGTCTGAAATATAACAAATCACACAATGAGGGCTGTAGGAGCCCGATTCATACAGGACATGAGGTGCTGAACATTCAAAATAAACTTCAAATACAACAATCTTGCTTTTATACTGTCATCCAGAGATTTGGGGCCCTATTTTTGCTAGACGCGTCCGGATCATGGACTTAAAGTGTTGACCCTATTCTCTTCATGAGTCATGGGTGTGATTTGGAAGTAACGTGCAGTAAACCAATCAGAGCCTCACCTTCCATTCCCTTCATGAGCCAGTTGTACTCGCGTCATGACAGATTGGCTGTTTACACGGTAGAATGTGCAAGCGTAAAACAAAAAACTTCGCTAGCGAGGAAACACATCTGCTCATGCCAGAGGTTCTACAACAGGACAAGTGGGATTTTGGGATTTGTATCTTTATGTTCACAATAATATTGTTTTACATTGTAATCCTTTCTTTTGAAATATTCGGGATGTGTGCTGCTGCGCGTCC
>CM017894.1:18797692-18825192 GCA_008369825.1 Triplophysa tibetana | reverse complement strand
GGTGAAGAAGATTTTTCCGAGTTGACGGACATGGACAAGCCGCTCGCTCCCGAAAGAAGAACGGAGCAGACGGAGAAATGAAAAGAAGCTCAGTCTTATTTTCTCTCTCTCTGTGTGTGATGGCAGACGGGGGTGGGGGGGTCCGTCCTCAGAGGTGCAGAGAGGATGGAGAGAGAGTGAGAGAGCACACGGCCGCTCTGAGGTGAGAGATGAAGACAGCGTCTGTCTCACATCTGTTTTTCTCTCTGATTGATTGTCTTCAGCGTTGCTTTTCCACTCGCTGTCGTTTACTGAATGATGAAGAAAACAAAACGCCTGCAGCTCCCACACACACACACACACGTCTCTCTCTCTCTCTCTCTCTCTCTCTCTCTCTCTCTGCAGCACAATAACAGATCTGTGCGGGCGATACCACGGTTCGGGGCGGGCGGGGGGGAAGTGAGCTACAGCCACTGGATACATGAATCTCTCTCTCACTCTCTGTCTCTCTCTGCTCCCCTCTCACAGTTCAGCGTTCCCTCTCCTCTCGTCTCCTCTCGTCTCGTTACGACATCCTGTATCTCAGGGCAACGCTGCTCTCTCTCCCTCATTCTCATTTTACATCTGCTCTTTCTGCTTCTCAAGCTTCTGCTCTATGTCTGTCTGTCTCTTACAGCAGATGGGTGAGCACAAAGAGAGAGAGAGAGACAGATGAACTAACCTTATCTCTCTCTACAACAGTGTGTATCTCCATCATCTTTAACACTTTCACTTTGTATTTGTCTTCCTCTGCACCTGTCTCTCTTGCTCTAACTGTCTTAGCTCTCTGTGTGTCTCTCTCTCTAGAGGCTTGTCGTACTCTCTTCTGAGATCTGTGTCTCTGCTCTGATATTTTAGGGCTCAGAATTGAGGCTGTTGAAGCTGCTATCTTTACACGGCCTACTTCCACACTCACTCACACACACACACACACACACTCTCACTCACACACACACACTCTCACTCACTCACTCACTCACACACACACACACACACTCTCACTCACACACACACTCTCACTCACACACACACACTCTCACTCACTCACTCACACACACACACACACACACACTCTCACTCACACACACACACTCACTCACTCACACACACACACACACACACACACTCACTCACACACACACTCACGCACACGCACGCAAACACATTAACAGACACACAAACACATACAAAATCGCACGCACACACAATTTTTATTTAGCTTTCCTGTATCTCAGTGGTAAGAGCATTGTGTTAACAACGCAAGGTTGTGGGTTTGATCCCAGGAGATTGCAAAGACCTATGTATAAATGTATAGGATAAAGCAATGTAAGTCACTTTGGATAAAAGATTCTGTCAAATGCCTAAATGTAAATGTAATTTTGTAGTTACACACAAAGACACACACACACACACACACACACACACACACACAAAGACACACACACGTCCTTTCTTAAAACTGGCAGCTTGTCTCAGTCATATGTTCAGCAAAGAGAGTGTGTGTGTGTGTGTGTGTGTGTGTATCTACTGTGTGTGCATGTGTGTGTTTGTCAGAGCATTTTCACACTCTTCTCTTGCTAATCAAAGATCTGATGGTTGCTATGGTGACGGGCCGGTTTGTTCCAGCTTGTTGTGTTGTACGTCACAGGAAGCAAAGTGAATCCTTCATAATCTCAGTGTGTGTGTGTGTGTGTGTGTGTGTGTATCCTCAGACGCTCCAGAATGAATAAATGAGTGAATTGTGAATGTGTGTGTGTGTACTTGTGCGTCATTTTTAGAATGTATATGTACAGTGTGCGTTTGTGTATTTTGAGTGTTGAGATCATTTAAATGTGGTATGATTTCTATCACATCTTCAGTCTCAGTGTGGTGAATATATTGTTGTGTGATTTCTGATATTGAAATGCTAAACTTTACCACAAGCATTCATCCGTTACTCATCACAGCATACCTCTGGTGGTTAAAAACAGTGCTTCAAATATATATATTAAAAAATTCCCTCTCCTTTACAATATAATCATAAATATGTGTATGTATATATATAAACAATGTGTGTGTGTGTGTGTTAGTCAACAGCAGTAAAAGTCATCAATCTCTTTGTCCTCAGGACATTCAACTTATTTCAATGTCACTGTGTTTTCACTGCTGTTATTCAAACTTCTCAACATCAAATATCATCTTCTGTCATCACTCGTCTCTTAGGCATGCGCAAAATAACATTTCAACAGATGATTATACAGATTTTTTGATGTGATAAATCCATGTGTACTCTACATGCCCCTTAAACGTGTCAATTCGCACAATTCCTTCATTTATAATGTTTATTATGAGAACAGAAAAAACCCATTCAGTCATCCATCCTCCAAACCCACTGTTCATGTGCTCTGTGTTATTTACATTTACATTTAGGCATTTGGCAGATGCTTTTATCCAAAGTGACTTACATTGCTTTATCCTAAACATTTTTTTACATAGGTATTTGCAATCCAGTGGGATCGAACCCACAACCTTGCGTTGTTAACGCAATGCTCTTACCACTGAGCTACAGGAAAGCTATTATTCAAAACTATAATGTGACATGAAGTCGAATCAAGGCATAGTTCACCCAAAAATGAAAATTCTGTCTTTACTTACTCACCATAGATCTGTTTGGTAACTGACATTCTTACAAATATCTTTCTTTTTGTTTATCAGAACAAAGACATGTATACAGGTTTGGAAAAATCTGAGGGGGAGTAAACGAAAACAGAATGTTCATTTTGAAATATCAAATGAGCAAAAATGTCTCTCTGATAAAATGATTTGAGTTGATATGAGACATATTCAGAGCAGATCCTGTCACAACAGACTAACACTGTCATCTTATGGCTTTTATTTCAGCCACTATTGCAGCACTTCTACATCCACAATTCACGCTCTGCACTTACTCCTATACGGTCACATAACTTTCACATCATTTTTCCATTATTTGAGTCTTCGCCATATATTTTTCTGTGTTAGTTCAAACGAGTCTTCCTCACATCATAGTCTTAGTTTAGATCTTTTTGATTATTTTGGATAATTATAGTAGAATAGAATATTTAAACAAAAATGCATTAATCATATTCTGCATTATTTTCCTGCAGATCAGGGGTTTGAGCATTAGCAGTGATTGCAGTGGAAAAAGCTGTGGGTTAGTTTCCCAAAGAACAGGCGACAGATTAAAAATCACCCTTGGATGAATTTACAAAGGATTCGATTAAATCATCTTAAATAATTGTACATGATTTAATTATTCAATGAACGAAGCAAACAAAAATGTAGGAGATTTTGTCCGACAGTTAATAATAATAATAGTCATAGCCCTAAGACAGATCATCATTTATTAGACAATTGACAGCCGTAGTCACTGGCAGTTTGTTGAACATTTGTAGCCGATGAAGTGTCTATCATGTCCTGTTGATCACATCACAGAAGTGCATTAAAGACTTTCCTTACATATCTGAAGGAGAGAGAGAGATCTGAAACACTCCTGTCATCCTGCTGTCGGTCGACCCCTTAACAACTTTATTGAATCCTGACAAGAACCCGTGAAGAGCGCAGACGCTCGGCGCCACCTGCTGGCCTGAAGCAGCACTGACTCTTGTGCGCGCGCGCGTGTGCGTTCATGAGAAAATCTCATATTCTACATAGTGTGGGTTTGCAAAGAAATATAATGTCTGGTACTAATCTTCACACTGATATAAACACATCAGTAATGAGTTTGATTAGTCAAATCAAGTCTCAAGATGTGACTGTAATAAACAATCATCATCTGTTTAACAACTTAATACATTTATTGTTTGTTAGCCACATTTTGATTTCCTTGAACAAAAGCAAAAGCAAGTGGAAAGTGAAAAATTTTATGACTTCACATCAACCAAAACTTTAAAATATTTATAAACATGTCATCCATCCAATCTTTCATGAACAGCTCAGTTTCCAACAAAACATCAAACCCTACCCACCTAAAACATGTTCTGCTT
The DNA here is from genome assembly GCA_008369825.1 of Triplophysa tibetana. Taxonomy (NCBI): domain Eukaryota; kingdom Metazoa; phylum Chordata; class Actinopteri; order Cypriniformes; family Nemacheilidae; genus Triplophysa; species Triplophysa tibetana. Next base: position 18,821,170 of record CM017894.1, on the reverse strand, counting down.
TTTCACATTATTAGCAAAATATTTTATCATTGAATCAGCTGAAAGTACATGTCAATATATCAGTTAAAGTAATAGTTCATCTTCAAAATGAATATTGTGTCATCATTTCCTCACCCTGTTGTCATTGTAAACCTGCGTTGTTTTTTTCTTCTTCTAAATGGACACAAAACCAATGCAGGTCAATGGGGACCAACAGTTTTCTGTTAACATTTTTCAAAATATCTTAATTTGTGTTCTGCAGAAGAAAGAAAGACATTCAGGTTCAAAATGACAAGAGCGCATGTAAATAATGACATAATTTTCATTTTGAAGTTGAACTATTCCTTTCATTTCTAACACCAAGAGGAGCACAACTTGACATTTCAGGTGTTTTTACTGTCCTTTTTTCTATTTTCATCATCATCATCATTGTGAGTGCAGCTCATTCACTCAGTGTACACACATAACACACTAACATTTCACATGACATCATTCTGCAGGTTTAGGAATATCATCGTGTCTCATGTTCTGTCCTCAGTTTGGGTTGTTTTATTTCAGCATGGCTATTATCTAAGATCTAACCCTAACTTTCAACGGAATATGATTGATGCTGATAGCTGTGTCTGTGCTTTCACTACAGTAGATGTGATAGGAGGCCACATTTCACAATAGATGAAGCCAGAAATCACAAACTAGTCTTCACCTATATTACTAACTCTACATTAACACCCTAACTAACCCCAAACCAGCCAAATAAACCAAAGGAGCATCACAAACAGTCACATGATGAGAGAATCCTTCAGGCTCGCGTCCCGCGTGTCCGCGCACAGACATGGCTCATGAATATTAACAAGGAATGGATGAGATAGACCTATCAGAGAACGCAGACAAAAGCGCATGTCATTGAAAGACAGCTCGTGAATATAAAGTAAAATGGTGTCAAATAGTTTCCTCAGGCGTATTAACTTACATTCGTTTCTACAACATCGCTTATAATGACAAAATGCATTGATAACTTTAGATTATGACGACGAGACATACATCCTAAATTTCATTATAGGCTAACGTACTGTTCACTGCGAAACTTCAGAGTATTTATGATTTATGTCTTAAATAAGGCCCGTGCTTTCTTTGTTTAAAAACACCACAATAGACTTTAACGTATTAGCGAGACATTCATTAGACGGATACAGGTTTTAAAGACAACACCAAAACAACAACGTCAAACAGAGACTGTTAAACGAGACGAGTCAACTGACGTGATTGACAACCACATGAGCCATTGATATGCGTCGGTGGGCGTGGCTTAATCCGTATTCGTTTCCGGGGTCAGTTATGTGGTAAACGTGCGTGAATGTCTGAACTGGCACGTGCCTTGTGTGCGCGGTAAGTTCCTGTTGTGGTTCACCTGTCGGGTTTGTGTTGCTGTAGATTCGCTGAGTTCCGTTATTTTGTGTTAATGTTCTATTCAGTTTTCAGTCCGTGTTAAACGCTGTGTTTGTACTTTTACTGACCAGAGTAAAATATTCGTATATCCGGCTCACGCGCTCTTGCAGCTGTTATTAAACACGTAAGTACAAGAACTCTCATTGACACCTTTAGATTCAAAGTGTTTAAAGTAGAAAGAAGCAAAAGCTTTGACCGGGAGTTATGATTTGTGAATGCCAATCAAAACATCCTCTCTTTACAGTTCTGTGCTGATGGAGGAGACAGCGGGTTCACCTCCCGTTCTGAGCGGCGAGAAACGTTGCGGGACACGTGAAGATCCAGAACCCGCAGCCAAAAGGGTTAGAGTTGAGCACGAGCACCAGCACGAGGAAGAGGAGAGTTTAGCAAGAGATGATGATGAGGAGGAGGAGGAGGAGGAGGAGGAGAAGAAGGGAGATGAAGAGGTGAAAGGTGATCATTTTGCTGATATGATGAAGCATGGCCTCAGTGAGTCAGATGTTGGCATTCACAAGTTTATCAGCGATCATGAAGGATTCTCTGGCATTTTAAAGGAAAGGTGCGTTCGTGCTTCTTCATGTGTGCTATTGAATCCTTGATCATTTGTCAAAGGGTACCTCAGCCAAAAAATGACAAGTCTGTCATGAACTACTCACCCTTAAGTCGTTCCAAAACCATAAGACCTCCGTTCATGTTTGGATCACAGATTAAAATGGTTTGATTGTACGATGGCTTTCTGTCTATGGGGAGTCAGAATTGCTCCTCTTGGACCTCATGAAAGGATGAGTAGTTCATGACAGAATGTTCATTCTTTGGCCGAGGGACCCTTTATTAAAATGCGTCTTTCTTTGATTTAGGTACTCAGACTTTGTGGTCCATGAGATTAATAAAGACGGGAAGATTGTTGCTTTGGATGACCTGTCAGTTCCTGTTGATGTTGAGGTGAAATGTGAAATCCGATTGGTGTTTGCAGCTGCATTACACGGTTTACCTAAAAGTATAACTCGTATGGCTCATTGTGTTGTAAGAAGTTCCCAATAGCACTTATTTTTCTTAAAAGTCTAATTTATAGAGCACATGGGATGATGTTATCGACCCTGGTCCAGAAGAACTTGCTGTTTCAGTTCTTTTTGAACCAACCAACAGAATGTTTATTACCAATTCAAAATGATAAAATCAAATATCTTGAAGTCTAGTTTTAGTAAATCAAATGTGAATGTGTGTGACGCAGGAAACGTCCACCGACTGTGATATCATCGACTGTCCCGTCCTGACAGAAGAGCAGAAACAACAGCTGACCGAGCTACAACTTTTCAAAAACAAAGAGGGAAATGTGGCCATCGAGGCAAGTAAAGTTTTATTCAACAGCATCGAGAAACATGTTGTGTAATGTTGCTATGGACACACATTTTTAATTCATTGACTCGTTGTCTTTATGCTGCTCGTAACATCCTAGCTATAGAGTGTTGTTTACACACAAACGGTAAATGCAGGCTGTTCATTTGTTTTTTGTCAAACTTTTATTTCTGTGGTAACTTGAGAGAGGATGGTTAAGATGAGGGAATGTTTCAGGTGCTGGAAGACTCGAAAGAGAAGCGCACTCTCTTGCACAAAGAGGTGAAGACTCTGTTTCCAGGCCTGGAGACCAAAACTGAAGAAAGAGAGGGAAAGAGATTCATCGTGGCCTATCACGCAGCTGGAAAGAAAGCTCTGTCAGGTACTGTCCACTGATCCATTATTATGGGTATGTTTAGTGTCTGTAGCTGCGTCCCAATCTACACACTATCCGTTCTAAATACTATTCCAAAATAGAATTAGTAGAGATGCGCGGATGGGGCTGCGGATGATCCGTGGGTCGGGTAATAAAAAAATTAGTGGTGGGCATAGATACATTTTTAATCTAGATTAATCTTGGAATTAATGTAGATTAATCTAGATTAAAATGGCTCATTTGCATTCTGCCGAAGGCATTCAGAATATGTGTGCTACCCAAATAATGACTAAAAGTGAGTCTTTGAGAACGGGTTTCTCAAGCCAGGTGGCGCATTAGACCAGGGGCTCATCTCCTGTTTCCAAAATGCATCACAAACTGCTTGAGAAAGCTGTCCTACTATGATAATTGGTGATGAAAATTAAATGATGTTCAATAAGATGTACTTGTGTTTACTTCCTCATTAGCTAAGGGATGCTTTGTTTTTAGGTGGTACTTGAGACTGGAAGAGCTCCTACAGTACATTTACATTTAGTCATTTAGCAGACGCTTTTATCCAATGCGACTTACAAAGAGTTAGGGAGCAACAAGCGATATGTCATACAGGAGCCATAATACATTAGGTGCCAATGCAAAGTTACTGGTTTCAACTAAAGCTAGACCTGTTGAGAGAAAGTTTTTTTTTTTTTTTTTAAACCAACTGTATGTAAACCAATTCCGTACAGTAAACCAATTCCACATTGAACAAGGTGCAAACAACCTTAGTCTTGTTGAGGTTTCCATTGGGAAGCTTCTTAAAAATAAATTTTTCCTGAAGCAAACCCGGCGGCTTCATACCTGCATCCATGTTAGCACGTCACGTTTGATGTGGTAATTTCACAGTAACGTTATATTGTGTTCAGACCAAACGCGAATGGCGCGTCAAGCGCGAGGGATTTACATGTTAAATCAATGCAAAGACGCGATAGACCTACTTGCGGCGCGAATCGCGCGAATGAAGCCCTGGTTATTAGATGATGAGGCGTGTTGAAAACTCGAGTTGAAAACTCACGTTCTCGTCCCCTACAGTGCAATTAAACTATGTATACATCCGCGCTAAAATATCAAGGTGAAAGTCATCATAGCTTGCGTAGTATAGACCCAGCTCCTAACCCAACTTTGAGAATAGATTAACGGCGACATTTTTTTTATCGCGCGATAAGAGTCTCACGTTAACGCAGCGTGTTAACACCGATAACGGCCCACCACTAAAAAAATACATTCTGATTAATTGCGGGTGTGGGTTAGGGTTGGACGATATCATATACAATATTAACAAAATTTCTCAAAAAATACGAATAGGTTTTAAATGCATTTTTAATCAGGTGCTAATTTGCAGTAATTTAAAAGAAATGCATGCGTGGCGTAGGGAGTGTCTATTTCTTAAAGCCGAAATGGAGGCAAAACAGATCCGAGAGAAATTTAAAAAGGGAGAATTAAAAACAAAACAAAAAGTAGGAAAGAAAGAAAAGTACCGTGTGGTAGCGTTTTAGCGAAGTGGTTTAACAAGGATGAATCAAGTATCTGGGTATGTAATATGCCACGACTGTGAGGCACTGTATGTATATGAAAGCCATAAGACGAGTACCTCTTATATGGCACATCATGTGTGTGCTAAATCGAAAGATTAGATTTGAGCATTTACAGACAAAGACAGAAAACCGTAAAAATCAGTACCATTTCCTGAGTAATTAAAGTGACGATCGGGTGCGGATATCTATATCGGAGAAAATTATACGTGCGGATAGCGGTTGATCATTTATTTGAAGCAGTGGATGCGGGTGACATTTTAGCTTCTCCGCGCATCTCTAAGAATTAGTATGTCACTGTAAAACATGGACGTAGATGTCCGTGACGTCATCGTAGGTTTGTGAAGGGCAATTCTGAAGCTGTAAGTGTGGGGGGGCTGATGTCGCCATTTTGGCTGCACGCCACTCCCGGTTAATCAAAGATGGGGAAAAAAGGCGGGCCGTAGTTTGAGCTGAGATGCCTGGTTGGTGAAACCACCTGTAAATGCCCTTAATTATGCAGAATTTTAAGGCTCAATATCATCTAAACAGATGAGTTGAGAAAATTTACCTCGTCACAATTGTTATGACAAATTGTGACATGGAGTTTATATCACTTCCTGTTCATAGTTTTATAGTATTCCCGGTCCCAAATCATAGTATTCTGAAATGAGTTTTCTCAAAGTACCCGGATGGACTACTGTTTATGATTAAAATTCAAAGTGTGAATCCATGGCTGATATTACCCACAACTCACCGCTAGAGGGCGGGGTTTAGTGACACTACACTGCATTAATATAATTAAATAAAAGATGCTTTGATAAATTACTAAATTTAAGTATACAGTAAACATTACAAACAAAATAAGGAATGAATAAATACTTAACTGGAAGGAAGAGATCTATTTTGATGATTAATGATCACAGTGTTGTCTAGACAACAAGGGCAACTTCTGGTTTGTGTTAGTATGTCCCAGTGTGTTCATACAGTTTTGCTATGCACTAAAATGTTTATACTTTCCCAAAACAAAAACAGAAGATACTTTAAGGGCACAGTATAAGTTAGTAAATTGGGACGCAGTATGTGTATAAAAGCATGTTAAAAGCATGCTGTACATCAATGTGGGTGCATGGTATAAGCACTTAGAAAAAGTTTCATCTATTAGGTGTGGGTTCTCTTTTACATGTTTAAGTTTGATGTAGGCCGGTTTCTTTAAGGTAACAGTTTGCAGTTTTGGCCTCTTTGTCGCCATTTCAGTTTAAAACATAAGATTGCAGTGGTATGTAGAGTTTCTTTCTTGACATGAGTTGTGCTTTGGCACTGCAGCTGTGTGCGAATGATCTGTACATCAACGTGACCCTAACATATGTCTGTGTCTAATCCAACGCAAAACATTACTACTAATATAGAATATAGTTGGGCCGGGTATCACGACATGGCTGGTGTAGACAATCACTCAAGATTAATAGAGCCTACCTGCAAGTCATATATCTGAACAAATCCTATCTCTCCTGCTTTACAAACAGCTCTCTGCCTCTCACGGCACCACAGCATCCACACACATGATAAACTAGCTGCTTTCTCTCCTTTCTGTTTACAGACGTGACGTAATGACACAAACAGGAAGTCCAATCAATCATTATTATGAGCTCACTGTTGTGAATGGGGTTAGATAAGAACACTGATCTCTCTTAGTTTTTACCAAAACACTTTAAACGAGAGACGTGCGTTCTTTGGGTTTGTATGAACGAATAAGTGACCGAAAGCGTCTGAATAACAGCGTTTGTCCAGAGATGTTTCTGTGATGTCTTTCTGAAGTGCACAAGTGTCATCATGTCAATCTGTTGTGATCGCTGTATTGATGGAGAGAAGAGGTGCGCTGCAGGTGTCTGTTAAACATGCGCTCGGAGCTCATTCATTGATGGATTGCTCTTCAGAATGACCTCTGATTGTCTACAGAAGGATTTGTGTGCATGAGCGTACAAGATGAACACAAGCCGATATCTCATCTGTTCTTCTTCAGCCTCCTAAAACAGACACTACTGATTCAGTGTCACATATGAAATAAAGTTGTCTTGAGCATGACGTTCATCTGAGCATGTGTTTTCTCTCTGGCTCATGTCTTGAGTAACGCTCTTTTGTTCTTCTAACGCTCCTCTCTTTCTGTGGACAGAGGTCAGAAGCTCAGCAGGTAAGATGTTTCTGTTGCCACGGCACAAACAATCAGAGAATCTTTTTATCGGTCAGCTTTAGATTTGAGATGTTCTTTTCCTGCCACTGGTACGTTGGGCAGTACGCTGGTACGTACCTAACCCTAACGTTGGGCAATCGTGGCCTAATGGTCAGAGAGTCGGACTCGTGACCAGAAGGTTGCCGGTTCGATCCTCAGGGCCGGCAGGTAACGATTGCGGTGCCCTTGAGCAAGGCACCTAACCCCTACACGCTCCCCGGGCGCTGCACTGATAGCTGCCCACTGCTCCGGGTGTACGTGTGTTCACCACTTGCTGTGCGTATGTTCACTAGTCACTGGATGGGTTAAATGCAGAGGTCACATCTCGGGTATGGGTCACCATATCTGACAAATAGGTCACTTTCACTTTTCACTTTCACTTTCACATTATGTGAAGGAAGGAAGTGAGGTGAGGGAACGTCATTTTTTAGGAGAGTTGAGAGGATTTTGATAAGCCAGAGTAAAGCGTTGATACAAAAGCTATGTTGATTTTTCTCTCCACAGTTTTATTTATGGGTTGTTAATGCCTTTATTAGGAAAGGACAGTGAAGAACTATGTAGAAGATACACTATACAGGATTTGAACTCGGGCCGTCGTGAGCGCACAAGCACTGTATATTGTTCAACTAACCATGAGGCTATCGGCGCCAACAAAACATGTTTCATTTACAACGTCTACACTAATGCTCAAAACTGGTTCTTTTTGATCATCGTAAGTGAATTTACAGAAATGTTCTCTTGCAGTGATTTTCTCAAGCCGTCTCGCTGTGAGAGGATTTTAAACACTATCCAAAGACTCGACATCTATCTTGTGCTCTTATTAGCTGCTCTTTCTTTGTTATTAAGTCAATGTCATCCACAAGAAATAAATCTTTAGCTTTATAATAAAAAAACATTTCTGTTTAAAGCATACCTATACAGATTAAAAGCTGTTTAAGACGATAAGAAACATTTAACCTGTGGTGTTAGATGCTTCAATATTTTGACACATTAGGCAATCATTCGGTGCACAAACGTGTCTGAAGTGTAAATAACTAAATACAGCTGCAGATAAATTGACCGTTTGAATTCATTCTCTTGTGCAGACGAGATGACAGTTGAAAGTATGAGCGTGTCGTTATATATCGTGTTGTGATGTCTCCGGTTCAGCTTTAAAACTGGTTCTGTGTTGGGTTTTTTCAGCGCTCACGTTTGAAATGGACGGCATTATGCAGGAATGGTCAATCTTAAGACATTGAAAACTCTCCTCATGAAATGACTCTTGACTTTAATGTTTTTCTTTCGTTTGTCCTGTCATAGCCCCCCGAAAACATTCCTGGCCAAAGAATCGTGGAAGTTTCTGCCATTTTGTGCTCTATAAAGAGAACAAGGACACCATGGATGCCATCAACGTCCTGTCCAAGTTCCTCAGGTCAGTCTGTTATGTGTGCTGATGAAAGCAGAGGACGTCAGTGGTCCGAGTGTTGAATGCCATCGTGTGTAAACGGATTCAAGTTCTGACTGTTTTCATCCTGTTGTTCTTCGTAGGGTCAGACCCAACATGTTCTCGTACATGGGCACTAAAGACAAGCGGGCCGTCACGGTGCAGGAGATCGCAGTTCTGAAGTGAGTAAATATGCCTCTGTGCTTCTCTCTCTCCTCAAGTCAAGCATATTTTGGTGAAAAAAATATATTTTAACTGTGATCTCGACAGGATCAGCGCTGAACGTTTAGCTCATCTGAACAAGTGCCTCATGAATCTGAAGCTTGGAAATTTCTGCTACAAGAATCGTCCATTAAAACTGGGAGAACTGCAGGGAAATCACTTCACTGTCATTCTGAGGTGCGTCTGTCGTAAATCTGCTGCTCTTCACTTCATACACTATGTAGTGTTGTAACGATGCTTTGTCAAAACCAGTAAGGATCATCTGAAATGGTTAGATACTGTGTGGGCAAAACAACCTGTTCATTGGTCCAGCCAGCATAACCACATTGTACTTGCTCCCTTTAAGCCATAGTTCATCCAAATGAGTGTTGTAGTGCTCGTGAAGTGGTGACATGAGGAATACCGTTTCTGGGTCCAAACATCTATTCATTTCAAGTAGGGCTACAGCTTAAACCACTGTATATGAGCACTGTTTACTCGTATTGTATTTTATAAGCAATAAGCCCCAAGAACCAGTGGGTTACAGTGGATTTTATAATGTTGTGGCGCGAAGCGGAGTGCCTAAAACCTCCTTAGCTGTTATAAAATGCACTGTTAACCACTGCTTCGTGGGGCTTATTGCTTTAATAAAACGGTTATTCCAAATTTGTAGCAAGGTTTCATAAAATAAAGTCAATAAAATGATATTTAGGCTATGTGGTCGGTATACGGGTTAGAACTCCGCTGAGCCAAACCAGGATCAAGGACCAGAACTGACCGTTTTATAAAGCAAAAATGTATTTAGTCAGAGTATACACTACAGTCACAATGCTTACGTAATCTCCAACATCAATATTTGAATAAATGATGAAAAATAAATTGCTGACTGGCCATGTGGGATTTCATTATGAAGATAGGGTTAGGATTGCGGTTTTCCAACAGTTTTACAGTACGCTATGAGCATAAATAAGCAAAGGGTTATTGTTGCCCTTATTGTTATTGTAGCATCTTATCGAGCGTTAGGGCCCGGAAACAGTATATGACCTACTATATATTAGTGTTGTCAAAAATATCGATATTTCAATAAGTATCGATACTGAAATATCAGAACGGTAACAATACTAATTTCCCGAAGTATCGATACTCCGATCCTAGCCGAGCTGTCACTTTCACTTATCTCCGAAGGCGAGTTGACAAACACCACACGTGACCGCAGTGCCTGTCACGTGTCTCGTCTCATTCGCTCTGGTTAAATAGCAAAAGTGAATATAAATATGGCGTGTGCGGCGCCTCCGCAACCGGCTTTGGTTGATAAAGAACACAGCAGGAGTGCTATCTGGAAATATTTTGGATATGAAGCAAATGAACATGGAAAGCCGAAGGACGCAAACAAGCCAATATGCAAGAGTTGCTACAGAGCAGTGCTAACAAAAGGCGCTAACACCTCTAATATAGCGATATGAGTGTTGACTCGTTTTTTCAGCGTAGTTCTTAAAGTTAATATAATCCGACTGAGGAATCTTTAGCTGTGAATCTTTAATACTTTAACTGTGGTCAAATGTAAATTAACTTGTGCTTAATTAACTTAATTCAAAAAATGATTACGTGTGTGGATCGGTGATATTTGAATCCGGCATTAAAATATGTTCATCAAATAATGTTATGTATTGAACAGCATTTATGAACGATGAGCAATGCATTTGCTACAGTATATTTTAATCTTTGATGACAGTATGTAATAAAATACAACGGATCATGTTTGATCTGGTCCAAAGAAAAAAAAAAAATTAACAGATAGAACTTTGGATTTTAATTAGTACATGTATTAGTAAATGTTAGTTTAAATTAACTTTTAATTAAGATTAATACATGTTTTGGAAGTATTTTTCATTGTTTATTTATGTTAACAAATATCTATTACCAATTACTTAAGTTCTGAGATTAGTTACAAAGTTCAGTTCATTTTTAAAGTGCTGTCAAAAAAATATATAGATGTTTATTAAAGTTTGGCATTCTCTTGTAGCACCAGAAAGAAGATGAGACTCGAACTGCAACAGTACATAATGCGTTACAACACACATTATGAAGAATTATAATGCATTTTACCCTTTAATAACTCTTTATAATACATTATATATGTTATATTTATCTTTAAATAATAATAAAAAACAAATTACCCCCTTAATGTTGTGGCAGTTTTTTTCTCTGTGGTATCGAAAATGGTATCGAGTATCGATATTTTTCAAGGTATCGTATCGAAGTAAGAAATTCCAGTATCGTGACAACACTACTATATATTGTGTTCCGTGACATCAGGCTTAACAAGCGCATACTCTATGAGCAAGTGAAAACACTAAGGCACTGACATGACTTATTTCTGGTGTTCTGCGAATGCAGAAACCTCTGAATACACAAGATGTGCATACTCTGTCAACTTTTTTAACAAACCCTTTCTTGCAGCAAGATTTGAAATGTCATATTTGTAATCGTGCTCATATTTGTGAAAACCATCCGCAACGATCAACATAGAAGTTTAAAGTGTACCTTTGTTTGATCTCTTCTTATCAATCTATCCTGTTTGGGTCGCCAAATGATAGACCACTATTACACACGCATACATGAAAAGTGGAGTTTAGGTTTCTTGCCACTGTTGTTCACTGGGAAACTCACTGGAGTTTATACTCCTTAAACACAAGCATCTTACATTTAACTTGTGGATGAACGCCAGGGTCATCCCAGGGATTGCATATAGTCAAATACATATATATAATATCATGCAATGTAAGTCGCTTTGGATAAATGTTTCTGCCCAAATGTCTGCATAAATGTTAATGCATCATATGGTATTTCTGCTAATTTCTCTGGTATATTGTTTTGTTTCCAGCGCCGATAAAATAGTTTTGATGCGCTGCTCATTATAATATTGTAAATACCTGCTGCAGTAACGAATATTATATACAATGCGTAGAGAATATCTTGGAATAATACCATTATTGTTTTATTCATCTCTATTTATTATTATTTCCATTTAATTATTGTTAAGTTGAATTGAGTCACAGGTACCTTTTAAGAAATTCAGATCCTAGGATTGGAAGAACATTCATGATGACTGTGCTAAATTGCCTTGGCCGATTCATTTTTTCAATGTCCCTGGAGGATCAAGACCAAAATCCAAATGCAAGTCGAGACCGAGACAAGAAAGAGCCCTTCACCAACAATGATCCTCTCATCCTCACGCCATCCCAAATAACTGACATAGTCTTCACACATATACACTTTGATACATGCTTGTCCCACAATGACAGACACAACCAATGAGATGTTTAAATTTGCTTCTGTGGTTTGTCTTCAGAAGTCTTTGGATTATTGTGTATATGACATGTTAGAGTAAAGGCTTCATTGTAATATCAGTGAAGCTTGTGTGGTCTGATCTGATGAATGTGTGTCGTATCCCCACAGGAACGTCACAGGCTCACAGGAGCAGGTGGAGCGTGCCATGACCTCACTGAGGGACACAGGCTTTATCAACTACTACGGCATGCAGCGTTTTGGGACCACGGCCATCCCTACGTATCAGATCGGCAGGTGAGAATGCAGCCGATTGCCACTAAACACAGACGTGCGTCTCATGGAACAAGAGGTTTGATGTCTGCTATCTTCACAGGGCTATATTACAGAACAACTGGAAGGAGGTGGTCGATCTCATCCTGAAACCTCGTCCTGGAGGTCAGACACATCGCTTTCATCACGAGCGCCATTTTACAACATAAACCACCACTTAAGCATTTAAAGAAGAGCGAGATCCTAACCCTTGATTTTTGTAATCCAGTACACGTATTTGCAGGACACCATTGATTCATTTCAAACCCTAAACTGAACCAGACTTTAAGGCTTGATACGCTTTTGAGCGAGTGTCATTTCATTTTGAGCACTCCAGTCGTGTGTTGTTTCTGATGATGACATAACATGTGGGTGTAACTTACTGAAACTCCACCTGTAAACTCTTCTGGGGCATCACACGTAGAAATGATGATATTGAATATAAGGAGTTAATGAAGTTGGTGTATAAATGTCTCCTGGATGTCCAGCTGAGAAAGGTTATCTGGTGAAGTGCAGAGAAGAGTGGGCACGTTCTCAGGACCCAGAAGCCGCTTTGAAGAAACTTCCGGTCAAACGGTGTGTAGAGGGTCAGTTACTGAGGGGACTGGTGATGTATGGCACGAACAACTTCATCACAGCGTTTGGACTAGTGAGGAGACAAATCTTACACCCAAACACACAACCCAATGTCTCTCTGTTCTACTCCCTCATTCTCTCTTTCTTCATCTGTTTGTCTTTCAGATCCCTCGTAACAACCGTTTGATGTACATCCACAGTTATCAGAGTTACGTGTGGAACTCGATGGTCAGCAAACGTGTGGAAGAGTTCGGTCTGAAGGCAGTGGGGGGAGATTTGATACTCAAGGGGGGTTAGTGTGTCACAGTGTGTCGGTGCTGTGCTGTTTTCATGATTATGTCAGCTGCACATGAAGTGTGTGTGTGTGTGTGTGTGTTTGTGTATCAGATGTACATGAAGTGTGTTGCGTTGTTTTAGGCACTGCTTACGTGTTGTCAGATGATGAAGCAGAGAAACGCTCTATTCATGATGTGGTGATGCCACTCCCCGGGTTTGATGTCATCTACCCCACTCACAGCGGTCAGTGATTTTCATCTGTCCACTTTCACCTTAAATGTGACTTTACTTTGAAATCTTTGAATTCTGAGCAATGTCCCTCAAAGAAAGCAAAACTTCTTGTGCGTTCTTGACACTGCATTTAGAAATTAGTGAGCAGTTGTATTATGGGAAATCTTGGATTGTTTCTCAGTAGTAGGTTTTCTTTGGCCTGTTTACAGTTGAAATTTATTTTAGTTTTGTGTTTGACAGTGGGTCAGTGCTACAGAGAGATGCTAAGCGCGGATAATCTGGACATCACTAACATGAGACACAAAGTTCGTGATTATTCTCTCGCCGGCGCTTACAGAAGAGTGGTCATACGGCCCAGTGACGTCCACTGGTGAATAACCGCTTCGTTCATCTGTGCTCAGTCTTCAGCACTGACACAACTGATCTCAGTTTATGAGGCATACATACGTTGGATTTCTTATTACTTCTCCACATGTCTGTCTCGCTCTCTTTCTTTCTTCAAAGGGAGTTGATTCATTATGACGATCCACGGGTGCCTCTCGTTCACACAGATGTGGAGAAACTAGAAAACAGACCGGCTCCAGTTTACCTGAAAGGTCTGCTGCATCTCTATCATTGAATCCATGCGTCTGGTGTGTGTGTCCTCGGCTCATGATTGTGTGTTCTTGTATACAGAGGGTAAATATCGAGTGCTTAAGATGGAGTTTTCACTGCCGTCCTCTACGTATGCCACCATGGCCATCAGAGAGGTTCTGAAGATGGACACCAGCATAAAAAATCAGACTCGGCTCAACACCACCTGGTTTAATTGACCGATCACATTGACCCTCTGCCACACTTGCGTGTATATATTATTTCTTCTACACATGTCTTTGATGAGCTAAAAATGAACCGTTGCTTTGTATGCACGACTGAAAATAAAATGAACAGTAGGAGGTGTTCTGTCTATGATTTGTTTTATTTTTCTTTGGTCACACATGACTTTCTCTTTAAAGTAACAGCGGAGGTGAAACAGTAATGATGACGTTGCCATGAGCTCTAGATATCACTCAGCCTCAGAGGACTCGTCCTTGTGTTTGAGAAACACCCATCAGCTCTTGAATATCTTGTGAAGAAGAATTTTTGATTACGTTCTAGCGGCTTTAGGAGCGCACTTTAAACGGTTTGAGCGGGTGGTTTAAAACAAGACATTATCGTGTTGAAGAGAAAATTTGTGTTTTTATAGTGTAAAGGTGTAGAATAAAATGGTGGAAATTGTTTTAAAACGAGTAGCTGCTCTAAGGAGCTGTGGTTTTGCCCCTAACCGTGTATAATGGCTGTGGAGGTAGGTGATGTTTAATGCTACTTTCGTTAGAAAATAATTCTGCAATTAACACATTTCATTTTGTATTCGCATGATTATGTTACGTGTAATGTTCTTGCTGTATAAATATACTATTAACTGTAGATCTTAATCCGTCGAACAACGCGTGCGCATATGTTTTTTACTGAGGTCATTAATGTTATTGTGTTTCCGTTCTTTATCAGATTGCGCATTTATGTCGTTCAAGTAACGTTATAAGAGATTAGATTTAGTAGTAACAGTAAGTTGTGCATTTACATTGGAGAAACAAAAGTCTGCTCAACACTTTGTTTTTAGTTATAAATGAGCTTGTTTTGTTTATTTCATCTGCTCATTGAGCGACTGCTAAAGTTTTCTCGTTATCTTCCGTCGGTTTCTGTGAACTATCGTCATTAAGGGTTATTTTGTGTTTGTTGCTTCAGCACATTATAGTTTTTTCACTTAAAAGCGCGGTTTCGACACGACTCTCATTCGGGCTTTTGTTTCGATCATCGTGAAGGTGTTCAGCGACCGTAATCTTAACTGTCCTATCAGGAGAAATCATTAGATGCTTAAGTATTCATGTTATGAAAACAACATGTTTTAACAGGACGAAACTATATTCTTTGTGTTTTTTGGCTTCTTTTGTTTCTGTCTTGTTAAAAAGATTTCTGCCTGCATTTTCAAAACTGAAACTCTTTGCCCCCTTTGTTGACAGGGACGCCTTCATGATTTCTGCCGGATGACTCGATCCCTCATGTTTACCGATCAGATCGATGACCAATAAGATCAAGATCAAGCAGTTAGATCCGCATGTTTTCCAGGTGAGACTGCACAGTCTGGTGAGGAGCTTGTCATGTAGTTCTGCACTGTTGTGTTGTGTTTTTCATGCAATGTTTTTTTTTCATGTTTTGTGGTACAGTGACTTCAGAACTCCATCGCAGAAGAAGACAAACCGTTGGAAACGAGTGCCGATAGAAGTTATGGAGTCCCGCAGTAAAAGACCTGAAACTCTTTATTATGACTCTGTGCAGTAATCATTCCCCTCAACGTCTTAAAAACGATTCTTTCACAAAGCTGCATTGAAAGGTTTCCTACCCTTATGAAAATTGGTACCACTGTACCACAAAATCATGGTACATTTACGTCAAGGCTACATTAAAGCCGTGCAGTGGTTGCTAAACTGCTTGCGTTGTATTGTTGATTATATTATTTATATTATTCTGATCATTTGAATTTACATTTTGATGTCAACTTTTTCTGTTCAGCCCGACCCTAGAGGTCGTAACAGAAATATGATAATAAGAAATATTCCGCTGAATATTACAAATACTAAATTATCACCCAAACGTTTCATTTATACTACCACAGCTGCAGATGGATCCAAGTTAATAGGTATTGTGATAAGAAGCCTAATTTTACTTTAAAAATAGTTGTATACAGAATAATCTGCGTAGCCGAACATTAAGAAGAACGCGTCCGTTCCTGAAGTCACTGATTAGCCTCTTCAGGAGTTTCATCAGTGTTGGTGCTAAACTCGCCAGGAAAGTGGATCTCGCCGGCCAGAGTCGAGAACCACTGCTACAGATTACACACCTTTCTCGGTGAAAAACTGGGTTACAGTTTGACACCCTTTCGTTTGTCTTTCCTTTCTCTCCTTTTTGAAACCTACGGAGCCCTTTTAGGGACATGGTGGTGGAAAAAAGTGAGAGGGAAGAGAAAAATATTGTTTAAAGCTTTTGCGTTATCTCGCACAATCTTTGCGTTCCCCCGAGAAACATTGCGTTATCTCGCAAAACGTTCGTGTTCTCTTGCAAAAACTTTTGCGTTATCTCGCAAACCATTTGAATTCGGACAAACACTTCATGTTTAATGGCTGAGTTTGAGACCAGCTCCGTAAACATTGGTTTATATACGCAGATTCCCGGACTAATAACTAGTGAGCTAAACGTTCTTATAACACAAATGACACCTCATTCTACTTAACTTTAACAATGAACATGAACTATAATGTTTAACAAAACGAGCCCCAGGCGGGAGCCGGCTGAGACAAGACTGAAGGGCTCCTCTATAAAGAGCAAAACCCGAAGATCATTAGATTAGATTAGATTAGATTCAACTTTATTGTCATTACACATATACAAGTACAGTGTAACGAAATGTATAAGGCTACTAAAAATAGTAATTCACTTTAGAGTTACATAATGTAGTATAACTAAAACCAGTTTAGATTCAGCAGGAGGCCATAAATGTGTAATCTGAATTTGGTGAGACTACAGTGTGCAACATTTAAGTTATTAATGACATTTTTTTAATAACTTTTCGGATTTACAGTCACTTTGTAGACGGTCTCTTTGGACTACCCCATGTTGCCTGCTCATGTAGAGATACATTTATATTCTCGTTTTGAGGAAGACTAGGTTGTTGATCCTTGTCTAAGAATAATGTGTTGTTTGTGTTATAACAACGTTTAGCTCACAAGTTATTGGTCCGATAATCTAGTATGAACCGCTCCATTGTTAATGTACGGAGTTGAATAACAGGACGTTTGAATGTTTTACGAGAGAACGCAAATATGTTTGCGAGATAACGCAAAAGCTTTAAAAAATATTTTACCCTTCCCTCTCATTTTTTTCCACCACCATTTCCCTTAAAGGGCTCCGTAAAACCAGATTTTGATGAGGGAACATTGTCGTCACTGTCGTTCTGGCGCATCGACTGATTGCAACCAAACACCGTCACGGAGCGCGCTAAGACCGGACCAAACCATTTCATGCAGATACAGAGGGTGGTCGGTCAATGTGGAGGTTTACTTTTTGGTCAATGGGAATTTTTAACTTTTACTTCCAAAAACAAAGAGATTCTTAATTGTATTATTAAATAAATATAATGAATGATATGGTTAGATAATTTTATATTAGTTTTTACCTATTTTTGGGGCCCCTGTCAGTCATGGGCCCTTGGAATTGTCCCAACTTCCCCCCCCCCCTATACGGCGCCCCTGCCTACAGTACATACTGTTGCAATACAAGAAAAACGTAATCTTTTATTTTAAAAAGGCAATGTCACATTTTGAAGCAGTTACTTTAATTTTATTAGACAAATATATTCACTTTTGTGAATGTATAAATTCTATATATTAAGAATTATTAAGAATTTGCGTAGCCATAACTGTAAATATAATGCTTGGATCACATTCAGCTAAAGTAACAAAAGAGGTTTTTGTCTACTTTAAAAACACTGCTGTACGTAACCAAACACAAAATATATTTCTGTAATCTGTATGTATGTGAAATTAACGAATCGTTATGTCATACAATTAAAAACCCATGACAATACACTAGACCCTCACAAGAAAATAGTTTAAAGACTCGTGTGTGATGTTTAATGTTATTGTGTGAAGATGAACAAAGCCTACTGACATTACATCGAGAGTTACATGTACCTTTGTGTACACAGACTTAACATATAAAAACATCGGACGTTTTAATCAGAGGCTTAACAATCTTATAACGCGAAGACAAGTTGTTTATTACTGACCAGCGCGAGGAAGCGCGTATTTTTCCCCGCTCTTTATGGGGCAATTTAAATACACAAAGAGTTACATTAACACGAAATTGTAAAGAAACCGCGTGTTTAAATGAAACATCACACACAACAGCTTTAACCCAGAGGCGTCAGCGAGAGAGTTTTGTGCTTTTCATAAAACTTGTAAACTATCGCGGCAGCTTTTCTCGTGACAGGCGTGACACACACACCTCTAGTGGACACTGTGAGCGACACAAACATGCTTTATAAGTGAAAGTAGAGCGCCACCTTCCATCTACTCACGTGTAGTACATCCTCCACCATTAAGACAATTACAACAGACTTTTCACTCGTTTTCAAATCTGTTGACTTAAACAATGTCCATATTTCAGCTCATTTAACAATGTTTTACCACTTGATTACACCTTTGCTCTAAACTTATATACAAATGTTATTAAGTCAGATTGCTTTTATTTAAAATACATATTTTTATAAATATAACTATAATACTTGCTAGGAATTGTATCTACCACTTTTGTCTGAATTGTCCGTATTATTTAAATGCCTATGGATAAGGTCTGATTCGACTTTAACCTTTTTAATTATTATTCTCACATTAGGTAAAGGCTTAATGTACACTATAAAACAGTATCTGGTAAGCATCTCGCTCTTCCCTTTTTCATACCCAAGCACTCTATGGTTGCAGTTAGCTTGTCCTCTGATGTCATCAGTTGAAAATTATTTTTTTGTCTGAAATATAGTCTTCATTTGCTAAACTACATTTTACAGTAAAACATGCGATGTAATATACGATTGTTTTCCTACTTTCGTTTACTTAATAAAACAGTTGCCAGTCAGCGTTTTTAATGTTTTCACTAAATTCACAGTACATTTTCTGTTTTTAATTTATCGACCAAAAAGATCTCAAATGCAAGAACTGATCCTGTGCTTTTAAACAAAATAAACTGTATTATTTTATCTTAATTTGTTTTTTTATTATCACCCTTTAGATGTGGGTAGGTTTCTAATCCGTGTATCATTCGTTCTTTTCATATTCAATTGAGATTCCAAAATCGGAAAATTAAAAACGGTTTGTTATTTAGTTATTCGTTTATAAATGTAATACCAAAAAACAAATAACGGGTCATTTTTCGTACTTTTGATTTAATACTCAGATCAAAAATAGGAAATGAAATAAAGGGGGCACGAGCGATTTTGATATTTAATTTGTTCGATTTGCGTGAGCCGGAAGTTATCTTCGTGTGTGTGTGTGTGTGTGTGTGGGCGTGTGTTTGTGGGCGTGTGTCTGTTGGCGTGTCTGTGCGTTTTTGTGTGTGTGTGTCCTCGCGAGTGTCTGTGCCTCCGTGCGTTTGTCTGTTGGCGTGTGTGTGTGTGTGTGTGTGTGTGTCTGTGGGCGTGTCTGTATGTGCGTGCGTGCGTGCAGGCGTGTTTGTGTGTGAGAGAGTGCACAGAGGATGGGCTGCTGCTTGCTGTCATGACATGCTGAATGCCCCTTGAGATGACCGTGAACTTCACGTGGAACCTCCATCACCCACTCCCCTTATCATCCTCAATATTACTTTGATAGAACAGTTTTTTAGGCAGCCTATCTCCATCATGAATATTAATCACATCCAAAAGTACCTACATGTTTGAAAGTGCAATATTCTAGTGCAGAGCATGCAATACGGTTTATGCATAATGAAGTAATTTACGTGTATATTTGTAAAAAGCATAGTATACACAGTTTTGTTATACTTTGCATATATATAATTAACTGTCCCTCTTACCTCTTATGTATATACATTTTTTTCTTCACTGATGTATTTTATTTTTATTCTATATATTGATTTTTTTCCATTTCCTGTGTTTGTCTAAACTGTATTTTTTCATTCTGAGCTCCTGTAACCAACACACGTTGCTTGTCTGTGTGTGCACAATTGGAAAATAAAGCTTATTTGATTTTTTTCTGATCAATTGCTCTTATACACTTTATTATCCTCTTGTTGGTCTTAGCCAGTGCGTTATACACACATTATATTACTATGTAGTTAGATGTATATAGATTTATGTAAACTTTGTCACTTGTTGTATGTAAAACTAAAAGTCATCTCAAGGGGCATTCAGCATGTCATGACTTAGACAGCAAGCAGCAGCCCATCCTCTGGGCACTCTCTCACACACAAACACGCGTGCACGCACGCACACACGCACATACACACACGCCAACAGACAAACGCACGGAGGCACAGACACTCGCGCGGACACACACACGCCCACAGACACACACACAGACAAACGCGCGGACAGACACACACAAACACAGACACGCCAACAGACACACGCCCACACACACACGAAGATAACTTCCGGTTCACGCAAATCGAACAAATGAAATATCAAAATCGCTCGTGCCCCCTTTATTTCATTTCCTATTTTTGATCTGAGCATTAAATCAAAAGTACGAAAAATGACCCGTTATTTGTTTTTTGGTATTACATTTATAAACAAATAACGAAATAACAAACCGTTTTTTAATTTTCCGATTTTGGAATCTCAATTGAATATGAAAAGAATGAATGATACACGGATTGTTTCTCCATAAATGCATTACTTTGATTAAACAAAAGGTTAGGAGATAAATAAAAATGGTCAAACTCCACCCAGAGTAGAGTCAGAACAATCACTAAAAACAGATAACATGTATACGTTCTAGGGTGAGATTCTGTCCTTTTCTAATGGTGTGTTACAGCGACACCTGCTGTACAACAGTGAAAACACAGATTCCCGTCATAACTGGTCATTTAAAAACAAAATCCCCTCCAAAGACGAGAACTCGTGATTGGTGGGGAAATAGTTAATAATTAGTAACTTAGTTAACCAGTTACATTCCAAGCATAACCCAAAAATCATAATATAACTTAACCTCTATTGTTAAAGGTAATTCATTTGTATAAACAAGTAATATTTTTTTAGTGCAAAATAAACATACAAGTATTACACTTAGATTGGATAAAAGCATCTGCTAAATGCCCCAGAGCGACTTACAAAGAGTTCAGAGAGCAATAAGCAATATGTCATAAAGTAGCAATAATACAATGGATGCCAAAACAAAGTTACTGATTTCAAAAAGAGTCTACCCTATACCTGTTAAGAGAAAAGAGGGTTACGAACCCTAGCCCAACCCTAAGCGGTTAGGGTTAACGGTTATAGGGCAAAAAACGAAGAGTGCACCCCTGTTGAAGTGCACCCCCCCCTTATTTTTAAAACGGATTTTAGTAGAGACTTTAGTTAAAAGTTGGTATTTATACTAATTGGAGGAAGCCCTTTCTAAAACACTCGGTTTGAACTCCCTAGCGCCACCACCTGACGAGATGAGTAACTGCACCCCACTTATATAAAGTAAAAATTGAATTTTTCACAGTTAATTATATAGTTTAGAGGACGCCTAACACGATGGCATAGGTTTTGAGTCGATACGACCTTCCGTTTTTGATTGCACCCCGGGGTGCTCTTTTTAATAAAAAAAAAATTTAGGCAAAAAGTAAGATCAGGCACGTTATTATATAGTTTCGAGGACGCCAAACACGATGGTGAAGGTTTTGAGTCGATACGAGCTTCTGTTTTTGAATGCACCCCGGGGTGCATTTTATTTTGAAAAAATAATACAGCAAAAAGTAATATCATGCACTTCATTATATAGTTTCGAGGACGCCAAACACAATGGTGAGGGTTTCGAGTCGATACGAGCTTTCGTTCCCAAGTGCACCCCAGGGTCCAAGTCCAAGAGTGAAAAATAGTTCCCCCAGAAACCACTTTTCTATATTTATCTTGTCATTTGGAGTCGATAGGTATAGCACATAAAATACATTTTTTTTCGAAATCTCACTCTTCCACTTAGTGAAATTTTACTAAGTTCAAAATTGAAAATGTGTTCATCCAGAAACCGTTTTTCTATACGTATCGCACCATTCTGAGTCGATAGGCATAGCGTTTGGGTGGTCGATGTTTTGAAAAAACACTTATTTTCGCTAAAAATAAGCTTTAAACGTCTGAAATTGGACTCACAATAACTCAGTCATTAAAAATGTGAGAAGGTCGAGAAGGTCTAACCCCAACCCTAACCCCAACCCTAACCCTAACCCTAACCCCCTCGACCAACCCTTTCCACCGACATGCCGTTAGGGTTAGGGTTTAGGGAATACGAAATACGACAGCAACCCCCACGGCATCTTGCCGTAGTTAGGGTTGGGTTAGGGTTAGGTTAGGGTTAGGTTAGGGTTAGGGTTAGGGTTAGGGTTAGGGTTAGGGTTAGGGTTAGGGTTAGGTTAGGGTTAGGGTTAGGGTTAGGGTTAGGGTTAGTTAGGGTTAGGTTATAGGGCAAAAAACGAAGAGTGCACCCCCTCTGAAGTGCACCCCCCCCCTTATTTTCTAAACGGATTGCAGTAGATTTTTAAAAGTTGGTATTTATACTAATTGGAGGACGCCCTTTCGAACGCACTTGGTTAGAACTCTCTAGCGCCACCACCGGTCGAGATGAGTAGCTGCACCCCCCTTATATAAAGTCAAAAATGAAAATTTCACACTTATTCATATAGTTTCGAGGACGCTGAATACGATGGCGCAGGTTTTGAGTCGATACGAGCTTCCGTTTTAGATTGCACCCCGGGGTGCACTTTTTAAAAAAAATAAAATTTACGCAAAAAGTCACATCAGGCACTTTATTATATAGTTTCGAGGACGGCAAACACGATGGCACAGGTTTTGAGTCGATACGAGCTTCCGTTTTCGATTGCACCCCAGGGTGCACTTTTATTTGAAAAAAAATTGAAGCATAATGTAACATAAGGCACTTCATTATATAGTTTCGAGGACGCCAAACACGATGGTGTAAGTTTTGAGTCGATAGGAGCTTCCGTTTTCGAATGCACCCCGGGGTGCACTTTTTTTTCAAAAAAAATTTACGCAAAAATTCACATCAGGCACTTCATCGTGTAGTTTAGAGGTCGCTGAACACGCCTGTGAAGGTTTCAAGTCGATACGAGCTTTCGTTCCCAAGTGCACCCCAGGGTGAAATTTTTGTAGAAATGTTACTAAGTCCAAAAGTGAAAATCGTCCTCCCAGAAACCACTTTTCTATACGTATCGTGTCATTTGGAGTCGATAGGTATAGCATAAAAAAAAACATTTTTTGAAAGGTCAATCTTCGACTTAGTGCAATTTTACTAAGTCAAAAAGTAAAAATTCGTTCACCCAGAAACCACTTTTCTACACGCTTTGTGCCATTTGGAGTCGATCTATATAGCCTTTGGGTGGTCGCTTTTTTGAAGAAACACTTAGCTTATTTTCGCCTAAAATGAGCTTTAAACGTCTGAAATTGGACTCGCAATAACTCAGTCATTAAAAATGT
>CM017894.1:18779900-18797592 GCA_008369825.1 Triplophysa tibetana | reverse complement strand
TCTCTTCTTTACATTGCCAAAGCACAAGATTAAATATAAACATGCACAAATACAGATTAAGATAAAAAATAAGATGGAATAAAATTAAAAGTCTATAAGTAAAAATATATATATATAAACATCTCAATATAAAGAGAAAAAGAGTTTTAATTAAAGTTCTCAATGAGGGTGATAGTGTCAGTTTGTGTGTGTTGTTCTGTCAGTGTTGTTTTGTGTTGTGCTGCTTGTTCTTTGCTCGTGGCAGGACTTGACATATCTTGAGCAGGTTTGAGCTTCTTGAGTTTTCTCCCAGTATGTATGAGATCTTGTCCTTTTGTTGAAACTGGTCAAAGTCTTTGTGTAAGTTTGTAAACTGGGGGAAGAATGTTTCTCTGATGTGTGTGTAGTTGGGACAGGAGAGGAGAAAGTGCAGCTCTGTTTCCACTTGATTGTGTGTGCAGTGTGGACACAGTCGCTCTTCTCTCGGTGTCCATGTGTGTCTGTGTCTGCCCGTCTCTACAGTGAGCTGCTGATCACTGAGTCTGTACATGCTCAACACTTTTCTTAGTTTAGGATCTGATACGCTTGTGAGGTATTCTGACACTTTATATTCTCTCTTTAGCGACAGATAGCATTCCAGTTTACTTTGCTGAGCTGTTGCTTCTGTCCAGTGTTTGAGATATTTCTCTTTTTGTCTTTTGATCATTTGGTTTAGTCTGGCTGGGGTTTGGGGTTGTCTTGGGCATGTTTGGGGTTGTAGAGTTAGTTGTGAGATCAGTTGGATGAAGGGGTTTCTCTCTGGGCTCAGCTCTTGATGGCTTAAGGCTTTGTGATGGAGTGTGTCTGTGTCGCTGTTCTTAAGGTGCGTGTAGAATTTTAAAGCTCTTTTTTGTATTTTAATGATTAGAGGATACAGTCCTAATTCTGCTCTGCAGGCGTTGTTTGGAGTTTTTCTCTGTACCCGTAGAATGTTTTTACACATTTCTGTTTGCAGAATCTCTATTGGGTGTTTGTCCCATCTGCTGAACTCTTGGTTGGCGAGAGGACCCCAAACCTCACTTCCATACAGCGCCATCGGTTCTATAATTGATTGTATTATTTTCAGCCAGATTACGGTTGGGATGTCAATTTTGATATTCTTTTTGATTGCGTAAAAGGCTCTTCGTGCCTTGTCTCTCAGGTCATTTACAGCCTTGTTTAAGTTTCCGGTGTTACTTATGTTTATACCAAGATATGTGTAGTTCTTGGTGTGTTCTAGGGGCACGTTGTTTAGTTTGAAACGGTTATGTTGGTTTTGGCTACTGGGCTTTTTTTGGAATATCATGACTCAAGTCTTTTTAAGGTTAACCGATAGGGCCCAGGTTTGGCAGAAAGTGTGCAGGGTGTCCAGATGTTGCTGTAGACCCTCTTTTGTGGGTGACAGCAGCACCAGATCGTCTGCAAACAGGAGGCATTTCACTTCGGTGTCTTGTAAGGTCGGACCGGGTGCTGGTGACTGTTCTAGAGCTCCAGCTAATTCATTCATGTAAATGTTAAATAGTGTAGGACTTAGACTACAGCCCTGTCTCACTCCACGACTCTGGGAGAGAAAGTCTGTGTGCTTGTTGCCAATTTTAACTGCAAATGTGTTGATTTGATGATGTCGTAGGTTTTTCCTCCGATGCCACATTGAATCAACTGAAGAAAAAGTCCCTCATGCCAGATTGAGTCAAAAGCTTTTTTGAAGTCAACATAGCATGAGTAGAGCTTTCTTTTCTTTTGGTTTGTTTCTATGTCAATTAAGGTACGAAGAGTGTATATATGATCGGATGTGCGGTATTTGGGTTGGAAACCAATTTGGCATTTTCTCAGGATGTTTTGGTTGTTTAGATATTGGAGAAGTCTGCTGTTAAGAATGTTACAGAGGAGTTTACCTAGGTTGCTGTTTACACATATTCCGCGGTAATTATTAGGGTCGAATTTGTCTCCACTTTTATGGATTGGAGTTATGAGACCTTTGTTCCTGATTGTCGGAAATATTCCTGTACTTAAGATGATATTAAACAGTTTGAGGATGGCGAGTGTAAGTTTTTGGTCTGCGTATTTAATCATCTCGTTTAGGAATACCGTCGATACCACTTGCTTTTTGGGATTTAAGTTTTGGTATATTCTGGCCTAGCTCAGCGAGTGTAATTGGATAGTCTAATGGGTTTTGGTAATCTTTAATTGTTGACTCCAGAGTGCCTAGTTTGTTGTGTAGGTTAGTTTGTTCTTGATTCTTGGTTATTTTACTAAAGAGGTTAGAGAAGTGCTTTATCCATATGTCTCCGTTCTGAATGGGAAGATCTTCATGGTGGGGTTTGTTAAGTGTGTTCCAATGTTCCCAGAAGCGATTTGTTTCTAGAGATTCTTCAATTGCTTTTAACTGGTTTTGTGTATCTTGTTTCTTTTTCTTCCTTAGTGTGTCCTTATATTGTTTAACTTTTTCATGGTAGAGTTGGCGTGTGTTTACATTGTCAGCATCTCTGTGTTTCTGATTTGATAGAATTCTTACTTCTTTTCTAAGGTTTTTACACTCCTTATCAAACCATTTCTCCTTTACAGGCTTTTTGTTTGGTTTTGTGTTAGTGGGTTTTAGGTTAGATAGCGTTGCAGATATTGTAAAAATTTGGTTAATCCTGTCTACTGCTAAATTTACACCTTCATTATTGTGTGGAAATGGGGTATCTAGGAATTTATTCAGTAGGTTTTGAATTTTTGGTTCACGAGTTATGCTTTTGTATGTATCTTCGCAATTTTGTTTACACCTGAATGTTTGTTTTAGGGTATGGAGGTGAGTTTGTTTTGATGCCTCTGTGTTAGGTTTGGATCTATTGAGGTAGAGAGTGATTTTACTGTGATCTGACAATGGGGATGGTGGGCTGACTGTGAACGCTCTGAGGGAGTTAGGATTCAGATCCGTTATGAAATAGTCTACCGTACTGTTACCCAGCTTAGAACTATAGGTGTACCTACCATATGAATCTCCTCGTAGTCTACCGTTGACCATGCACAGACCCAGTGTGCGACAAAGATGGAGAAGTCTTAATCCATTTTTGTTTGTTGTTTTATCGTAGTTTAGTCTTTGTGTGTGAGTAGGTGTGGGAAGGACATCTCCTCCTGGAATGTGTTTGTCTCCCTTGGAGTGGACCGAGTCTGATTCTTCGCCTGTCCTGGCATTTAGGTCTCCGCAGATCAGAACGTTGCCCTGTGACTGGAAGGAGTTGATCTCCTCTTCCAGGATCGTGAAACTGTCCTCATTGAAGTAGGGTGACTCTGCTGGGGGGATGTAGGTTGCACACAGGAAGATATTCTTATCTGTTGAAGTGATGGTCTTGTTGATTTCTATCCATGTGTAAAACTGGCCAGTTTTAATCATTTTTATTGAGTGGGCGTATTCGGACTTATGCCAGATCAGCATTCCACCTGAGTCTCTTCCCTGTGTGACGCCAGGTAGTTTGACGGATGGAATGATGAATTCTCTGTAGTTTGTAGGGCGACCAGTGGGTCCGTCTCCTCTACTCCATGTCTCCTGTAGGATGAGGATGTCTGAGTTTTTTGTTTCAGAGCTGAAGTCTATGTTTTTGCTTTTCAGTCCAAAAGCAGATGACCTCAGGCCTTGAATATTCCAACATGATATGGTAAATGCTTTGTTATCCATAAGGTGTTTATTTATTTATTGCAGATTTTGTCTTGAGACAGAAGGTGTGAGCAGATCAGGTTCAGCATCTGATGGATGTCTTTTAGCTCGGCTGTTGGAGCTTGCGCAGATGTCGGTGTGGAGTTTCTGCTCACTGTCTGGGCATAGCTTAGGCTGCTGGAGTTCTGTTGCATATGCCGGGTGGGGGGTGTAGGCAGCAGCGGTGGTGCTCTGGTCTGTTGGCTGTTGTTTTGGCAGGAAAGGGGTCCCAGTCTTTGGCTGTTGTTTGAAGGTGCGGTGTGGTTCATCCATGGTCTGGGTAGGTGCTGCCTTGCTCTGTTGTTTCTAGGAGGGTTGTTGGTGCTGCGGTTAAGAGCAACATCTTTTAATTTCTTTGCAAAGATGGGGACAGATGCTCTGTATAGGTGTACATGGTCATAGAGGCATGTGAGGTCCAAGGTGGGATGATGTGCCAGGTGCACTTGAGGTTTGAGTGCACAAGTTCTAGAGAGATTTGCGTTTATCTGTTGAATTGTGTCTGGGTGGAAGTCTTTCCGTGGTAGCAGTGTCGAGATGGTGATTTTGGCATTTGGGAAGGTGGTTGTAGCTTTTTCGATTACCCTCTCTAGTGCTGTGGCCACTCTTTCTTGTTGTGCTCTCAGGTCGTTTGTGCCAGTGTGGATTATTATGTGGCTGGGTGATCCTAGGTTGTCCTCGTTCAGTAGTCTGAGGGCACTGTGCATGTTTGGGCACCAGAGTTTGGCCACCCTTTGTTTGGGGAAGAGCTTTTTTTCGTCTATAAATTTCCCATTTGAGTCTATCAGAAGGACGATATCTGTTTTCTGTGCGTCCTCTGTGGGTGTTGGAGCGTTGTCAGGTTCATCGCGTTGTTCTGTACTGGGCAAAGGGTTTGGTGAAGATGGACGGTTTTGGCTGGGTTGTGACACTGAGGTCTGTGAGCTGTGGTCCGTTTGAAGGGTGACCTGTTGTTCTGGACCATTTTTGGAGTTGAGGGCTGTGAGATGGGTATCTTTATCGTGCTTAAGTTCTCTTATCTCCTCTCTTAAAGCAGTTAGCTGGGTCCAGTGACTCTCTGTCTGCTGTGTGAGCTGGGTTTCCAGTGAAGCCAGCTGAACCTTGAGCCTCTCCCTCTCTTGCACTAGCTGCTTCACTTCGGCCTGAAGTGAAGACAGTTCTTTACTGATGTTGTCTCCCTCTTTTTGCTTGGCTGTGGGGTTGTTGCCAGATTGGTCTGAGGTCTGTATGGTTTGAAGAGAAAGGGTCATTTCTTTGAGCTGTACTAGCTCCCCCTCCAGGGCTGTGAATCTCTCTCTCATGTCAGTACAGTAGCAGTGTGAATGGGGCTCCTTTGTTTGTTCTGCGTTAGGAAGATCTCTATGTTCTTGCTGCTCATCAGAAACTGGGGTTCTGTCTGATTCCTCTGTGGTGGGTTGCTCATTGTTGGGTTCCAGCTGTAATCTTCCTTTGATACTGAGGAAGTTTTGTTCGAATAGTCCTTGAGTGCTTTTCACTACAACTATCCCTGTTGTTTTGTAGATGTTAACATTGATCGTTGTTACATCATCCTCATTTTTAATTTTTAGCTGGAAACCCCCACAGATGCCTTTTCTTTCAGCGTTTGGGAATTCTGAGATGATGGCTTTGTGCCATGAATGAGGTCGGTTGGTGTAGAAAATCAGGTTACTGATGGAACCATCTTTATGAAGGTCTGCGAATAAAGTTTCTGAGTTTTCTGTGAGTCTTTTGTTTTTGTAGACTTTCCTTGCTGTTTCATTTGTAACCTCTTTTGGGTAGTGTAGAGGAATGGCCTCCACACATTGGGGTTGTGCATCCATGGTGAAATGGGCCGTTCACACCTGTGTGGGCGTTGGTTGAGGAATCTCCTTTGTTTGGCTCAGTCGTTGTCTCACCTTCCAATTCACACCTCTGAGGCGTGGGGCGTGTGGTCGAGCAGAGTTTGCTGCCTCAGTAACACTATTGTCTATTTGAGTAAAACTTTAACTTTCTTTTCTTTTGCTTTTTTTGATTGTAGTTATTGTCGAGTATTTGGCACAGAGTGTTGATAAAGTACTTACTTTGGTACCTGGTTGCAGATAGTCATTGATAATCTAGTCCTCTTGTTATTTTTGGTTTGTCTGTAGAGCAGGATTGTTGGGTTGGTGTCCTTTGTGTCCTTTTCTGATATATTGTCCCAGAAATCCAGATTAAGTGAAAAAGTTTGATTCAAAAAGCAACTGGTTCTGTCAATGAAGGTTTGTGTATGTCTTCTTTGTAAAAATATCCAAGGAAGTTCAAGTTAATCCAGTAGTAAAATATGTTTGTTGCAGGAGCTCAGGAGTGTGTGACCTCTCTCTCTCTCTCTATCTCTCCCTCTCTCTCTCTGTCTCTCTCTCTCTCTCTCTCTCTCTCTCTCTCTCTCTCTCTCTCTCTCTCTCTCTCTCTCTCTCTCTCTCTCTCTCTCTCTCTCTCTCACTCTCTCTCTCTGTCTCTCTCTCCCTCTCTCTCTCTCTCTCTCTCTCTGTCTCTGTCTCTCTCTCTCTCTCTCTCTCTCTCTCAAGATTCAATGGAGCTTTATTGGCACACAGAAGCGAGCTCATGTCTGGACACTTTCAGCTGTTGTTGGTGTTAATATTCTATATGAATACTGTTTTAGCCCTGAAAGTGTTGTGATGTCAGAATGCAGTTGTTACACAGTCTTTCAGTTGTGTGTCAGTGGTGTTGTCCTTCAGTGTTTCACCGTCTCTCTCTGGGGTGTTTAAAGTTTAGCAGGTGTAAAATGAAATGCATTATGGGAGCTGAAGGATTGGCCAGAGGTTCTGTAATGTGATAGAAGGTCTGCAGCTCTTCTCTGTCCTTCACAAACACAAGTCAAATCTCTTTCTGTCTGTGAATATCAATCTGTCCTCCGAGTAACTCGTCATATTCATGTCAGGTGTGCTGGAACTCACTTTAAAAAACATTTCACTCGTATTCTTCAAGCTTGACAGTGTTTAACAAACGCTCTTAAGAACTTTATTGTGTGTTTGTACTCTTATGTGTGTGTGTGCGTGTGCACTATTGTGTGTGTGCACTTGTGTGTGTGTGTGCACTCTTGTGTGTGTGTGTGTGTGTGTGCACTCTTGTGTGTGTGTGTGTGTGTGTGTGTGTGTGTGCGTGTGTTGTGTGTTTATACTCGTGTGTGTGTGTGTGTGTGTGTATTTCTGTGTTTGTGCACTCTTGTGTGTGTGTGTGTGTGCGCACTCTTGTGTGCGTGTGTATGTGTGTGCGCACTCTTGTGTGTGTATGTGTGTGCGCGTGTGTTGTGTGTTTATACTCGTGTGTGTGTGTGTGTGTGTGCACTCTTGTGTTTGTGTGTGTTTACACTCTTGTGTGTTTGTGTGTTGTGTGTTTATACTCGTGTGTGTGTGTGTGTGTGTGTGTGCACTCTTGTGTTTGTGTGTGTTTACACTCTTGTGTGTTTGTGTGTTGTGTGTTTATACTCGTGTGTGTGTGCACTCTTGTGTTTGTGTGTGTTTACACTCTTGTGTGTTTGTGTGTTTTGTGTTTATAGTCTTTGTGGGATTAAAGTCAGTAATAATAAACATGTAAACACTTTCTTCTCTTTGATGTCATTGTAGAATCTCACAATGTTTCTCAACACTTTGTGTTTATTTGATCTTTTCATTGAGTTTCAAAGCCATTAAAGACACAAACGTTGTTGTCAAACTCTTCTTAACTTTAATTTATTTGTGTCTCTTTGTTGCTCTTCTCTGGACTTTATTCTGATGTTGTTGTTGTTTAAATCTTTAAAATTGAAAGAGTCCATTTAATACAGTTGGGTTTCTTTAAAAGTGCTTATTATGGTCTGTCTTCCTCATTTACACTGATGTTAATGTAGTTGTGTTGTGTCGATGTGGCTCTCAGGACTGCCGCGGTTCCTCAGTCAGCCGGAGGGCGTGTCTGTTCGTGTGGGCGGGACCGAGATGTTAAACTGTGAGGTGACGGAGGAGCTGGCCCCGTTCACACGCTGGGAGAAGAGCGGTGGAGCTGTGGATGTGGACTCTCGGGTCACACGGCTGTCTGACGGAGCGCTGGTCATCAGTAACGCCTCTCAGAGCGACGCCGGACTCTACCGCTGCATCATTGACGGTGTGGGAGCGGCTAAGACCAGCGAGGAGGCGGAGCTACAGGTGTCCTCAGGTAAAGGATCTTCATCATTATCAGCGGCAGTGTTCAGTATCACACTTGACTGTCAAACCATGTTACAGACTCCACTGTTGAGGAAAGACTGGAGGTCCTCCAGGGTCCGGTTGGCGTGGTGAAGGTTGTCGGGGAGGACGTGTTGTTGCCATGCGTGATGAAAGGTCATCCTGTTCCGGTTATTCGCTGGACGTTTAACGGGAGGCCGGTTGATGAAGGGTGAGTGTTTTCTCTCTCGTCATCTACAGATCCAGACATGTGCTGTTTAACATTCAGAAGCGTGTGCTGTGACTCATGGGATAGCACATCAACTCTTTCTTCCT
The DNA here is from genome assembly GCA_008369825.1 of Triplophysa tibetana. Classification (NCBI taxonomy): domain Eukaryota; kingdom Metazoa; phylum Chordata; class Actinopteri; order Cypriniformes; family Nemacheilidae; genus Triplophysa; species Triplophysa tibetana. The sequence continues at coordinate 18,789,432 of CM017894.1, read as the reverse complement.
CTCGCACTTGCTTTTCTCCTGCGTGACTTGATGCACTAAACCGAACGTTATTGCCGTGAAATCCAATCCATGATCCAGATTCCAGATGGTTCAGTGCATTACAGATGAACACTCGTGTGTGTGTTTTCAGTTTTCAGCCGCTGTCATGAGTTGTGTGTGAATAAAGTAAGACAGTTCTGTCATGATTCTGTCCTCCGTTCACCCTGATGTCACTTCATTGTGTTGCTGTAAAGGACATTACACGCGTGTTCTGAGATTGACCTTCACTAACTGTACAGAAGTCATGTTTACATCAGGTTTATTCACGTCAGACTTGAGAACAGTACAGAAACATGATCATGTCAGTCATGGAGTTGTTGAGGACAGGTCTCATTATTTACAATCACAGACTTCACATCAGATGATTTTCTCCAGCGTACAGGTCAGAGAATATCAATCAAAGTGCAGTTGGTTTGTATGATTTAAGCCCTAATAACTCCAATAACACAGCTAGCAAACACAATGTGTATTTGTGTTATCTCATTTGAAACCTAACTCTTGATATGTGTGAGTGTGATGATGTCACTGCTGATGTAAGATGATGAAGTGTGATGTGGGTCGTTCATGATGAGTTTGGACTGAACTGAAAGAGTTCTTCAAATGAACACCAGACGCCTCACACTGTGATCAGAGAGGTCTAATCTCTCTCTCTGTCTGCTGTCATGTGTTCCTCATACATTCTGATAATGTGATATTACCCACAATGCCCCTTTATCATGTGTCTGAGGACAGTGGGACGCTTCTGCTTCCTAGAACTTGGTTTTCTTTGTGATAAGTTAATTTAAAAGCACAGAGACTCAATGGAGAGAAATCTCTTGAGCAGATTCACGTCATCCTAAAGTTAATATGATTTTGTTCTTTGTGAAAAACAAGAGAAAAGTGTTTTTGTTGTGGATATAAATGAACATGAAATACTGTGATTATTCATCATGTGTGATGTGCTGGTCATATTAATATCTGCCTGACGGCTGTGTTGTGTTGGTTTACACTAATATATCTGATCAATGTTCTGCAGGAAGTGTGTGAAACATTTATAAGAGCAGAGAAAAACTGATTTTATTAGCAATAGTTGATGAGTGTTAGCAAACAACAGCAAACATGATCAGACCTGTTATTCTTAAACTGATGATAGCAGTCAGATATTGATCCTCTTCATCCGTCAACTTTATTGATATCATATCTTTATATTTCAATATGAGATTAGTTATTGTGTGATATACAGTATAAACATCTCCAGATATGTCAAAGCTTCAATGTCAGTTACAGTTTCTGTTCTCAACCTCAAGAGGTGTTTTCTGTGTTAAGACACTTCTGAGAATGGTTTCTAAAAACATGTTTAACATGTGAATGGTTTCTAAACACATGTCCAAATGTTTTACTCTGAGGAGTATGTGACCCTGGATCACTAAACCAGTCTTAAGTAGACGGGAACATTTTTAGTAAAAGACAAAAATACACTGTATGGGTCAAAATGATCGATTTTTCTTTTCTGCCAGAAATAATTAGGATATGAAGTTAAGATCATGTTACATGAAGATGTTTTTGTAAATGTCCTATCATCATATAAATGTTATTTCTGTAAGTAATATGCTATGCTTAGGACGTCATTTGAACAACTTTAAAGGCGATTTTCTCAATATTTAGATTTTTTGCACCCTCAAACTACCCTATCCTAACAAACGCACATCAATGGAAAGCTTTCACATTTAGTCATTAAGCAGACGCTTTTATCCAGAGCGTCTTACAGGTGGGGTAAGCAATGGAAGCAATTGGGACAGCATAAGTACAACTAAATCATAAGTGCAATCAAAAAAAGAAGACTGGTCTCATATAGCCTAACACAGTATACAGAGCTAAGATAGAGGTTATTTTTTAATTTTTTAGAGTAGAGAAGAAATAGAAGTCAGAACTGATCAGTCAGGTGTTGACTGAAGAGATGTGTTTTCAGATGTTTCATAAAGATGGACGCAGATCTTGTAGCAGCAGTGAGATCATTACACATAGGTGGAACAGATCCAGAGAAGGTTTCAGATGATGTTAAAATCTAAATTATGAAAAATTGACCATTAAGACTTCTCCAGGTTCACATATAGGACTGAATTGTGGAGTTAAACTGTTTTTCACCAATTCTGTGTTTAGGTTGTTTTGGGCGGGGCTAAATCAGTGTTTAGGTCTGAGCATGCATAGCTCCGCCCCCAACACTAGAGCACATGAGTATCAGTGGTCTGCTCATTCACCAGCTCAGGATTGATGTTTCTTAAAGAACACAAATCTCTATGAATATAGCCAGAGATGCTGGAATAACATTAAGAATGAATAAACAAACAAAGAAAGTCTCTGAAGAACACAGTAGTGACCAGATGATGCAGAAGGGTGATTGACAGCGAGGTCTTGTGTTTGTCAGATGAGAGAGGTGTCTCAGCGCTCGCAGCATCATCTGATGTGTTTAACCTCAATCCTTCAGTTCATTCAGAGCGTCTGATGTCTACATTTATCTGTCAGAGTGTGTAAACGGCGCTGATAAACCCTGTGGCTGATGATATACACGCTCTATCCTAACCTTCTCTCTCTCTTTCTGCTTGTCAATTGATTTAGTTGTGTGCTAATGCTAGATGACCTGACTCTTCCTCTCTCAGCAGTTTGTTTTGTCGAGAAACATTGAATGATACTGATTGTAAAGTGAAGTCTGTAAAGGAAGTGAAGTCTGTACTGTTTCCTGTTTTGATCCAGCACTGAGGTGATGTGTGTCCACACGTCCTGATCGCTGCTCTTCTTCTGTTGGCAGCAGTGAACGCTTTGCTGTAATTGGTGGAGGCAGCCTGCAGATTGTCAACCTGACAGAAGAGGATGCTGGGATATACAGCTGCCAGGCAGACGGAGGAAACGCCACCAATGAGAATCAGGCAGAGCTGACAGTGCTGGGTTTGTATGAATAAAACTCTTGAATGATTTATGACGTGTGAGTGTGAAGTTTCATCTCTCTGTTACGTTCTTATGATGTCATGTTGTTCACGAGGTCACACGTCTAGACCGAAGAGGAAGAACTTCAGAGCTGTCTTTGTTTTTATTTACTTGATCTGCTTTTGTTTAGGAGCTTTTACACATTCATCTCTCGATCTCTCATGAGAGTGTTAGGAACTCTGATGAACACACACACACACACAGACAAACACGCGCTCACAAACACAACACAATACATCACACACAGACACACACACTAACTCTCCATAGACATAATGATTTCTCTTCTGTACAAACTCTTTGTTCTATTCCCTAACCCCCTCTGACCCGAACATCACAGAAAACTTTTGCCATTCATTCTTTAAAAATCATTATTTATTATGTTTTAAGTGATTTTGTTTATGAGGAGAGGGTCAGTGTCCCAGTAAACCGTGTATTAGGGGTGCTCAGTAATATCATGTTGTAATGATGGTTTACACGTTAAGGTCACGCTGAACATGAAACATTGTCAAATAGTCGAATGTCTGATGTCCTGATGTTCTTCTGATCACGTGTAGTGACTGTGATGTCATGAGTGTTTCTGGACACATCTTCATGTGTTTTGCAGTTCCTCCACGCTTCCTCACGAGACCCTCCAACACTTACGCTCAAGAGTCTATGGACATCATCTTTGAGTGTGATGTCACGGGCTCACCGGCGCCCACCGTCAGATGGATGAAAGACGGAGACACGGTCATCCCGAGCGATTATTTCAGAATAGTGGTATATGTCTGATGTTCTCTGTTAATGACATCACCACTGAATGTGTAATGTTTCACACGTGTGACACGTCTATCATCACGTGTGTGAGAGCTCTGGTGTGTTATTTTGTGTATGTCTCTACAGGAGCAGCACGATCTGCAGGTGTTGGGTTTGGTGAAGTCAGACGAGGGTTTTTATCAGTGTTTAACAGAGAATGATGCTGGAAACATTCAGGCCAGCGCACAGCTCATCATACTGGACTTAGGTAAACGCACACGCACGCACACACACATGCGCACACACACACATATGCACACACACACAAACGCACACACAGATGCGCACACACATGCTCGCATCAGATCTGCATCAGTGTCAGTGTGTTTGTATGATGATGAGGATTTCAGGTGGTCAACATGTTCCTTTAATATTATTTAACATCATTCTTTTATTTATCACTGAATATTTTACTTGTCACTCTGTTGTGATGTCATAAATCGCCCACAGTGAAATCTGAGCATTGAATGTAAATGTAAAGAGTTTCTTCAGGTTCTAGAGATCCACGCAGAACACACTTGATTGAGGATGACTGAAGTGAATGTTTTGTCTCTTCTCAGTGTGAGCTCTCAGTCAACACTGCTCAGGTGTTAATGAGTGTGGATTGATTTAGATGAGGTGTCGTGTGGTTTAGTGTTTCATCACATTTCTTCTCATGATCAGTGAGAACACTCAGTGTTACATTCACAGGCTCTCGTCTGCTGCGTCTTCTCCACACAGGAAGCTTTCTGCAGTCTTTCCACAGGAAGTGGCACACGCGCCCGCTCTCTCCACTCACTGATGATGATCCTGAGGTCATGAACATCACGTCTATATAAAAGCACACGTGTGAATATATATGTGGGTTTAGGGTGGTCAGCGGGTTGGGTTTCCTTTTCCTGACTGGCGTGCCGCGAGTCAGCTCTCCTGTGGTTACACACACACACACCTCACAATGAGATCAACTGACCGTCAGGTCTTCTGCTTCCAATTTCTAATATTAATCAGATAAATCTGATATTACAAATGAAGAGTTAGGTTCCAAAATGCTAGAACTCCTTTTATTGTATTAATATCAAGTGCGATTGGTTTGTTTTGGTTCAAGCACTAATAATAAAACAAATACAGCAAACTAACACAATAAAAACATGATTTATGCAGTTTGTGTCATCTCATATTCTTCAAATATTTACACATTTATTCACATTCTAGTCAAACTCATTGAAGAGCATCATGGTGACCGGAGGGGTATCACAAACACCTTTGTAGTCTCAGATCTTCATCTTGTTGCTTTAACATCATGAAACTCCGCCTTTTATCTTTCTATCATCTTCATTTTTAGTCTTTTTTGTGTTGTGTTATTGAATGATTTTCAGGAATGATGTGGCACAGACGCTGTATGTTGTGGTTTTGTGATCTTGACTCAAATCTGTCTGCTTGTGTCATAAACAGAGATCTTTAAATGACAAATATATTCAGAATCAGGTTCATTTTGGATCTGTTGGATAAGAACGAGTCTTTGGTGGATCTGTTTTAATGCTTTCATAGCAAATTCATAACTATATATACAGTTAATAGAGTCTGAAATATATTTGAGGAATGAAACGAAAGCTCTGAATGTATGTGCTGATGAAATCAAAGCCGCGGGTGTATTTGATCATTCTGTTCTGTTTCATCTCATATGAGTTTTATTATCTACAGTAATAAATGTGTCAGGGTGGTCTTCACATCTTCTCTTTGAAGGCCATTGTGATCATTTCCACACACACAGTGAGATGAACAGATTGAAATCATGAGGACATGATGTGTGTCACATGATGAGAGCCGTGTTCAGCATGTAGTGTATTAATAACTGCGCTGACGTTTGACTTTGTTTTTAATGATGTTCTGATGGGTGGTGTTGAGTCCGGATACCAGCGGGTGGATGAGCGTCACACACAGACACACACGCTGTGAGCTCCAACCTCACCTTTACAAGCGTTCAGCACTAATTCTCTTCTGTTCGATTTGATCTCTTTATCTACTTTTATTTTTATTGTTTCAGTGAAACACGATGCTGTAACTTTAACTTTAGAAACAAATACTTCTACAACATTTACAACTCAATGTTTAACATCAGAACTTCTGTTCATGTCCAGTTCTTACTTCATTAGGGTTAGTTGTGTGTTTGTTGTGTTCTTCTGTATCATCACACAACTTTGAGAACGTCATCACCACTTGAATCTGATTGGCTGAGCACATGAGTCAGTGGATGGTTTTTATAGACTCAACCCTTGAATAAAGTTGAAGAGCAGTACTTGAATGAATGTGTCGGTGTGATATTTGTTGTTGTTTATTTCCCTTCAGTCCTGCAGTGTTTGTGTTGTCAAACATCTCTTGACCTGTAGACTTCATGTTGTGTCGCAGTGAATGTACAGTTCTATTTTGATTTACGCCATTGTAGTCGTTTTTACGTTTGTCAATTTATTTTCTTCTTTTCTGTTTTTCTTTTTGTTTCCTCACCCCCTCCACTCTCTGCAAATTCTGTTTCTTTAACCCGTCCTCCCTCATCGTACTGAAGACGTTGCCCTTCCTTCTGCTCTTCCTTCACTGACTGATGCCACTGCTGACCATGTAGCGTCCGGTCCTGTCGACGGCCCCGTCCCGTCTGCGCCGCGTGATGTGGTGGCGTCTCTGGTGTCCACGCGCTTCATCAAACTCACCTGGAGACTTCCTGCTGAAGCTCACGGAGAAAACATCACCTACTCCGTCTTCTACAGTCTGAACGGCACCAACAGGTCTGACGTCACTTCATGAGGATATCAATGACACAAACAGTTGAGATGTGACCAGATTGGACAGGTTGTGTGTGTCGTTCAGTGTGCGTCTGTGCTCTCTGAAGGTGTTTGTGCTGTTGTGTTCAGGGAGCGAGTGGAGAACGCCAGCGCGCCGGGAGAGATGCAGGTCACCATACAGAACCTCGTCCCCGACACCAAGTACACCTTCAGAGTGGTCTCGTCCAATGCCAACGGCCCGGGAGAGAGCTCCGCCCCGCTTACGGTGGCCACTCAACCCGAGGGTAAAACACACAAACACGCTTGTGCGGGAGCTGCTGTGAGGTGAATGTGTTCTCTGTGTGTTTGCTCACCGCTGGTTTGTTTATTGGAGAATATTTGATCTGGAGAGTCTAGAAGTCTACACACTGAAGCTGTTGTGCGTGTGTGTGTGTGTGTGTGTGTGTGCGTGCGTGAGTGTGTGTGTGGAATGATAAACATTGATGTGAAGAGATCTCCAGGTCACGCTCGTGTGAACACGTCAGGATCTCGACCCATCAGATGCTGTGTAAGAGAGAGACAAAATGACACTGTATAGTGGAATATTGCCCACAATCCCTTGTGCTATAGAAGGTCCAGTTCTGTCAGAGATCTGATGTGTGTCTTGGTGAAGTGTGTCTGGTCACGTTTAATGGAGGTGGTGTGTCTCATGTCTTGACGTGATGTCTGCTCTCACTCCTCGTGTGACTGAAGTGAAGTTTTCAGCTCTTTCTGGCTCAGGATTCTCTCCCACACGCAGCAGAATGTGAAGTGTTGAAATATCTTCGCTTGGATTTCTGAAGCACTTTCTCAGCAGAGTCGTTGTGTTTTTGTCTTGTGATATGGCGGTTATTTAAAGTGTCCCGCGGCGGGGGGTTGAAGCCCGTCAGTGCTCACTGAAGTTTGAAGAAAGGATGAGAAATAAATGTCAAGTTAAGAAAAAAGATGAAGCTTGACGTGGAAATGTAAGCGGTGGAAGAGAAGAGTGATGAAATGCCTTCAGTGGTCCGTTGTGTTTTCAGACGTGTATTTTGATGTGAAGTTCTGAAGAGCGCACTGCTGCCGCTTCACTCAAACTCCATCGCTCAAGTCTCAGAAGAGTTCCAGACGTAAGAGACGTTAGAGAAGTAAGAGTACGTTCACACTGACACCACAGTGTGACCCAGATCTTTTTACTGCATGACCGTGTGAACAGGACGAGCCACATGGAATCACATGTTTTGGATACGGCGCAGCACAATATGACAAACTCATTAATGTGTCTATTGTCCATTATGTCTTTGCATCTATCACTGGCGTGTGTGTTGACACAGGGGTAAACATAAGCTAACGGTGTTCTACTTCATGCTGAGACGTGCAGAGCGTCTGGGACGAGAGAGGACCGCTCCAGGAATGATCTAACATCGGCTCAGCGCCGCATTAAGTCAAACACACCCGCTGATTGGACCCTCACTTGTTTCTGTATGACGAGTGCTGCGTGTTACGTGTTGTTTCAGTTTATAACCCTCACCAGGTCACACTGGAATCTGATATCAGCAACATTTCAAAAAAGTGTGAACAGCTGAACAACCAATCAGATCTGTCTGCAGTGTGAAGGAAGAGTCATGGTGTGTGTGTGTGTGTCTCAGTTCAGCTTCCAGGACCGCCTCCAAACGTTCAGGTGATGTCTGTGGGCTCAACATCTGTCTCTCTGAGCTGGGAGAGACCGCTGACGGGCAACGGAGAGATCCACACCTATAAACTCTTCTGCAGTGAGACGGGTCAAGACTCTGAGCAGGTGACTTCACAGGAATCTGAGGGAAGTGCACGCTGTGGTTCATCACGTGTCACATGATGTGTGTTTGTGTGTTGGACAGGAAACAGACGTGACGCAGGCTCTGTCATACACCCTGACGGGACTCAAGACCTTCACAGAATACACCTTCAGAGTGGTGGCGTATAACAGACATGGGCCTGGAGTTTCTACAGAAGACGTGACGCTGCGGACGCTGTCTGACGGTGTGTGTTGTTGTGTCATACTAACATGTTTATGTCGTTCAGTAAAGTGGATGTTGTGTGTCTGTACACACACGGATATGAGAGTGATGATGATGTTAGGTGTGTGTGAGACATGAATGAGCTCCAGGACACATCCAGTGTCAGAATAACTCTCGTCTGAAGTGTTTGACTGGAGGAGTGTGTTTTGTGTTTCAGTACCGAGCGCTTCACCTCAGAACATCACGCTGGAGGTCCTCAACTCAACGGTGAGATGACCCAAACATTCATCACATATTTATCACACGTACACACAGAGTGTTGATGTAATGGTGTGGTGAAGTCATGTGACAGCTCTTCCTTTAAAGCTGATGTGTGTGTGTTATGTCCCAGAGCATCATGGTCCGCTGGCAGCCGCCTCCGTCGGGCAGTTTGAACGGAGAGCTGATGGGATATAAACTACGCTATCGTAAAGGACTGCGGAGGGCAGATTCAGTGGAGATCACAACAACACAACTCTCTCAAATCATTGACGGTGCACAAACAAGGGCTACACAACTCTGTGTGTTAGATATGATGAGGGACAGACTAACACAACCCATGTGATGTTGTTTCAGGTCTGGACAGAGGGAAAGTTTACACCTTCAGAGTTTCAGCCGCTACAGTAAACGGGTCTGGACCGGCCACAGAATGGACTGCAGCAGAGACCTTTGAGAACGATCTGGACGGTGAGAGAACACTTCAGTCTCTAACAAACACTTGAAGAAGTTACGGCATCAGAAGGGGCTATTAAAGAGCCTTTAATCAAAGTGCCTGGTTAGCATGTTGAGATATTATGAGGTGTGACGGGTCAAACATTGGGTTAGCCTGTGAAATGAATGAAGATGAGAACACTTGTGATGTGTGTCAGAATCTCAGGTCCCGGGCATGCCCAGCTCTCTTCACGTCCGGCCGCTGGTGAACAGAATGGTGGTGAGCTGGACTCCTCC
>CM017894.1:18759900-18774900 GCA_008369825.1 Triplophysa tibetana | reverse complement strand
CACCGGTCTGAAGGCAAACACGCTCTATGAGTTCTCTGTGACGGTAACGCGGAGCCGCAGGATCAGCACGTGGAGCATGACGGCACACGCCACCACACTAGAGACCAGTAAGAACACACCATCTGCATGTTTCATGCGTGTCATGAGGTCGTGAATAAAGTTGTTTGGTTTGCAGTTCCCAGCTCAGCACCTAAGGATGTGACCGTGATCAGTAAAGAAGGAAACCCACGAATCATCAACATCAACTGGCAGCCGCCCACTGAAGCCAACGGCAAAATCACAGGTGACCATTGATCAGAAACAACATTTAAACAAGTGAAATATAGCACACACAACAATACAGTGTGTGTGTGTGTGTCAGGGTACATCATCTACTACAGCACTGATGTGAACGCTGAGGGTCATGATTGGGTGGTGGAGCCCGTGGTGGGGAATCGTCTCACTCATCAGATTCAGGCTCTGACTCTAGACACCAGATATTACTTTAAGATCCAGGCCAGAAACTCCAAAGGCACGGGCCCTCTGTCTGACGCACTTCTGTTCCTCACGCCTAAAGGTGAACATGACCTCTGATCCATGACCCACATCTGACCTTAAAAACACACCTCACTACTCTTGTTTCTTTCACAGCTGAACCTTCTGACAAGATGTCCAGCGATCAGGGTAAGAATTACACAATGGCCAGCTGCATTATGGGATTGTTTGAGTGTTGATCATGTGGTGTTGTTTTTTACTGTAGGACTGCAGGTGAAGCCCGGACACCCCGTCCCCCCCGGTCACGGCATCGGATCAAACATCAGTAAACACAAACTCAACATCACCATCTGCTGGACACACTTCATACCTGCTGTGAAATAATAATGCTTCTCTCCCTCCCTCTCTCTCTCTCCCTCTCTTTCTCTCTCACTCTCTTTCTCTCTCTCTATCTCCCTCTCTTTCTCTCTCACTCTCTTTCTCGCTCTCTTTCTCTCTCTTTCTCTCTCTCTCTCTCTCCCTCGCTCTCTCTATCTCACTCTCTCTCTATCTCACTCTCTCTCTCAATCTCTCTCTCTTTCTTTCTATCTCTCTCTCTCCCTCTCTTTCTCTCTCACTCTCTCTCTCAATCTCTCTCTTTCTATCTCTCTCTCTCCCTCTCTTTCTCTCTCACTCTCTCTCTATCTCACTCTATCTCACTCTCTCTCTCAATCTCTCTTTCTTTCTTTCTATCTCTCTCTCTCCCTCTCTTTCTCTCTCACTCTCTCTCTCTTGTCAGATAAGCCGGGCATCACAGGCAGTCATGAGAATCACATTCTGGTGATTGTTGTGATAGTTTCAGTGGGAGTTTTTAGCATCATCGCTGTGGTCGTTGGGGCCGTCCTGTGCACACGGCGATCTCACTCGCACCAGAAGAAGTTTGTCCTGATCTCACTTGTGTTATACACGATGATATCAGAGTTATTGTTTCTGTTCAGTGATGTTGTTGGTGTGTTTGCTCTCAGAAAACGTGCGGCCTGTAAATCCATCAGCAGCAGCAGCGGCTCTCACAAATACAAGAGTTCCTCTAAAGACCTGAAACCTCCGGATCTGTGGATTCATCACGAGCGGCTGGAGCTCAAACCCATGGACAAATCACCTGAGCCCAACACAGTCATGACTGACACACCCATTCCTCGCACCGCCCAGGACACGCCCACAGAGCCGGCCCACCAGAGACGAGGTGAACACCTCTACACATCATAACTGTGACAGCACTGTGTATTTAGCACACCTGTAATGTGTGTGTGTGTGTGTGTGTGTTTCAGGTCCAGATGTGGAGGAGAGTGTGAACACACTGGCCGGTCGCAAGGCAGCGAGACCAAAAATAATGATGCCATTAGACTCTGCGCCGCCCCAGCGTGAGTTCACACAGACTCTTTAAAATCGTTTATGTAGAAGCAGAGTTTTCACAGACTGAGTCACAAAAATCACTTTGAAAACAATCAAAACAACCCTTAAATATTTAGCACTGATGCTCCTGCGGACAAAACTCTTCACATCTGCTGTAAAGTGTGCTGTAAATGTTCATTTCATTCAGTATTTTACACGATATACATGAATCCATCAGTGTCACTATTATGTTTGCACTGTAATCCACATCAATCACATTTGTGTAGTCCGTCTGTTATTTCCCTTTGTGTCTTGATGTGTGTGTGTCTCAGCTGTGATCAGCGCTCACCCCATCCCTTCTCCTGATCATCATCATCATCCTAAACCGTGTGGTTATCTTCATCATCAGATCAGTCTGAGAGCTCCAGCCACTGCAAGTGAGACTCATCATCAAAACATAACATCATCACAACTCTCATCATCAAAACATCTCATTATCACATCATCACATCATCTCATCATCACAACTCTTTCACATCATCTCATCATCACAACTCTTTCACATCATCTCATCATCACAACTTTCTCACATCATCTCATCATCACATCATCTCATCATCATCATAACATCTTACCATCACCACTTTCTCACACCATCTTATCATCACATCATCTTACCATCACCACTTTCTCACACCATCTCATCATCACATCATCTTACCATCAACACTTTCTCACACCATCTTATCATCACATCATCTTACCATCACCACTTTCTCACACCATCTCATCATCACATCATCTTACCATCACCACTTTCTCACACCATCTCATCATCACATCATCTTACCATCACCACTTTCTCACACCATCTCATCATCACATCATCTTACAATCAACACTTTCTCACACCATCTTATCATCACATCATCTCATCATCACAACATCTTACCATCACCACTTTCTCACACCATCTCATCATCACATCATCTTACCATCAACACTTTCTCACACCATCTTATCATCACATCATCTTACCATCACCACTTTCTCACACCATCTCATCATCACATCATCTTACCATCACCACTTTCTCACACCATCTTATCATCACATCATCTTACCATCACCACTTTCTCACACCATCTCATCATCACATCATCTTACCATCAACACTTTCTCACACCATCTCATCATCACATCATCTTACCATCACCACTTTCTCACACCATCTCATCATCACATCATCTTACCATCACCACTTTCTCACACCATCTTATTATCACATCATCTAACCATCACCACTTTCTCACACCATCTTATCATCACATCATCTAACCATCACCACTTTCTCACACCATCTTATCATCACATCATCTTACCATCACCACTTTCTCACACCATCTCATCATCACATCATCTCATCATCACAACATCTTACCATCACCACTTTCTCACACCATCTCATCATCACATCATCTTACCATCACCACTTTCTCACACCATCTTATCATCACATCATCTTACCATCACCACTTTCTCACACCATCTCATCATCACATCATCTCATCATCACAACATCTTACCATCACCACTTTCTCACATCATCACATTATCTCATCATCATAACATCTTACCATCACCACTTTCTCACACCATCTTATCATCACATCGTCTTACCATCACCACTTTCTCACACCATCTCATCATCACATCATCTCATCATCACATTATCTCATCATCATAACATCTTACCATCACCACTTTCTCACACCATCTCTTCAGCACAACATCTCATCATCACAACATCTTGCCATCACCACTTTCTCACAACATCTCATCATCACAACATCTTACCATCACCACTTTATCACACCATCTTATCATCACATCATCTTACCATCACCACTTTCTCACACCATCTCATCATCACATCATCTTACCATCACCACTTTCTCACACCATCTTATCATCACATCATCTTACCATCACCACTTTATCACACCATCTTATCATCACAACATCTCATCATCACAACATCTCATCATCACAACATCTCATCATCACACCATCTTGCCATCACCACTTTCTCACAACATCTCATCATCACAACATCTTACCATCACATCATCACAACATCTCTTCATCACAACATCACATCATCACAACATCTTATCATCACATCATCACAACATCTCATCATCATCTCATCATCACATTATCTCATCATCATGACATCTTACCATCACCACTTTATCACACCATCTTAACATCACATCATCTAACCATCACCACTTTCTCACACCATCTTATCATCACATCATCTAACCATCACCACTTTCTCACACCATCTTATCATCACATCATCTTACCATCACCACTTTCTCACACCATCTCATCATCACATCATCACATCATCTAACCATCACCACTTTCTCACACCATCTTATCATCACATCATCTTACCATCACCACTTTCTCACACCATCTCATCATCACATCATCTTACCATCACCACTTTCTCACACCATCTCATCATCACATCATCTTACCATCACCACTTTATCACACCATCTTATCATCACATCATCTTACCATCACCACTTTCTCACACCATCTTATCATCACATCATCTCATCATCACATCATCTTACCATCACCACTTTATCACACCATCTTATCATCACATCATCTTACCATCACCACTTTATCACACCATCTTATCATCACATCATCTTACCATCACCACTTTATCACACCATCTTATCATCACATCATCTTACCATCACCACTTTATCACACCATCTTATCATCACATCATCTTACCATCACCACTTTATCACACCATCTTATCATCACATCATCTTACCATCAACACTTTCTCACACCATGTTATCATCACATCATCTTACCATCACCACTTTCTCACACCATCTTATCATCACATCATCTTACCATCACCACTTTCTCACACCATCTCATCATCACATCATCTTACCATCACCACTTTCTCACACCATCTCATCATCACATCATCTTACCATCACCACTTTATCACACCATCTTATCATCACATCATCTTACCATCACCACTTTCTCACACCATCTCATCATCACATCATCTTACCATCACCACTTTATCACACCATCTTATCATCACATCATCTCATCATCACATCATCTTACCATCACCACTTTATCACACCATCTTATCATCACATCATCTTACCATCACCACTTTATCACACCATCTTATCATCACATCATCTTACCATCACCACTTTATCACACCATCTTATCATCACATCATCTTACCATCACCACTTTATCACACCATCTTATCATCACATCATCTTACCATCACCACTTTATCACACCATCTTATCATCACATCATCTTACCATCACCACTTTATCACACCATCTTATCATCACATCATCTTACCATCACCACTTTCTCACACCATCTCATCATCACATCATCTTACCATCACCACTTTCTCACACCATCTCATCATCACATCATCTTACCATCACCACTTTATCACACCATCTTATCATCACATCATCTTACCATCACCACTTTCTCACACCATCTCATCATCACATCATCTTACCATCACCACTTTATCACACCATCTTATCATCACATCATCTCATCATCACATCATCTTACCATCACCACTTTATCACACCATCTTATCATCACATCATCTTACCATCACCACTTTATCACACCATCTTATCATCACATCATCTTACCATCACCACTTTATCACACCATCTTATCATCACATCATCTTACCATCAACACTTTCTCACACCATGTTATCATCACATCATCTTACCATCACCACTTTCTCACACCATCTTATCATCACATCATCTTACCATCACCACTTTCTCACACCATCTTATCATCACATCATCTTACCATCACCACTTTCTCACACCATCTCATCATCACATCATCTTACCATCACCACTTTATCACACCATCTTATCATCACATCATCTTACCATCACCACTTTCTCACACCATCTCATCATCACATCATCTTACCATCACCACTTTATCACACCATCTTATCATCACATCATCTCATCATCACATCATCTTACCATCACCACTTTATCACACCATCTTATCATCACATCATCTTACCATCACCACTTTATCACACCATCTTATCATCACATCATCTTACCATCACCACTTTATCACACCATCTTATCATCACATCATCTTACCATCACCACTTTATCACACCATCTTATCATCACATCATCTTACCATCACCACTTTATCACACCATCTTATCATCACATCATCTTACCATCACCACTTTATCACACCATCTTATCATCACATCATCTTACCATCAACACTTTCTCACACCATGTTATCATCACATCATCTTACCATCACCACTTTATCACACCATCTTATCATCACATCATCTTACCATCACCACTTTCTCACACCATCTCATCATCACATCATCTTACCATCACCACTTTCTCACACCATCTCATCATCACATCATCACCACTTTCTCACACCATCTCATCATCACATCATCTTACCATCACCACTTTATCACACCATCTTATCATCACATCATCTTACCATCACCACTTTCTCACACCATCTCATCATCACATCATCTTACCATCACCAGTTTATCACACCATCTCATCATCACATCATCTTACCATCACCACTTTCTCACACCATCTCATCATCACATCATCTTACCATCACCACTTTATCACACCATCTTATCATCACAACATCTCATCATCACATCATCACAACATCTCATCATTGCAACATCTTATCATCACATCATCACATTATCACATCATCTCATCATCACATCCTTAACCCTAACTGTAGTCTAAATCTCCTGTATTTGTGTTTTGAGCAGATGAGGATAATACACGTGACAACAATTCTTACCTGTGTGTGTGTGTGTGTGTGTGTGTGTGTGTGTGTGTGTAGAATGTGTGAGGAATCAGGCATCTGTACCAGAACCTCCGCTCGCTCCCAGTCAGCCCACCAGTGCTGCTGAACTCCAGAAGACAGAAGCACTGATCAAAGAGGAAGACCCGCCCAGCGCCAACCCACCGACCGCTCACGTTCGGCCGACACACCCCCTCAAGAGCTTCGCCGTGCCAACGGTCACCGTCTCCGCCCACACCTATGACACGACATTACCCATCATCCCTCTGCTGTCACAGCCGGGTGAGTTTGTGCCTGTGGATCAGTGGGTCAGCTGTGTGTTGTTTCCTGTCAGCACTGGGAATCAAATCAAGTCCACCAGGACTGCTCCTAATCTCATTTCCAGTGGGTTTTGTTTGACGTGTTTCAGTTGCTGGTGTTAAAATGCCGTCTATCGGAACACTGATCCGAGCACGCGCACCAGTGGCAGTAACGGTCCCCAGTGCACCTGACCAATCAGAAACCAGTAAGATGTTGTTACAGACAGATATGGTGAGAGCTCTTGTGATGTCATTGTAATGCTTTTATTTACAATTTATTCGGCTTTATTAAACGGTCTCTGTCAACATGATTTAACATAATTCATAATGTGCTTTGCTTCACTTTCTAGCTGCATGAATTTTCTTGTGTGTTGTTTTGTTGTAGTTTTCACTGTAGTGTGTTTGGTCCTCTTTTATTTTTCTGCCCTCTCGCTCAATTTCAATTCATTTTCAAATGAAGAGTCTTTTTGTCATGACAAAGTGTACATTCATACTGCCAAAGCATTTGCATCTCCGTACAAATAATGCAAGCAAACGAAAAGAAAGATAATTATAGTAATTTGATAAAAGTATAAAGTAATATAATGTTATGTACATAATCTGTGTGTGTCAGACGTATGAGACGGACGAGCTGTCGGAGGAGATGGCTCATCTGGAGGGTTTGATGAAGGATCTGAACACCATCACTACGACCTGAAGCACAGATGTCACACACACTCACTCTTCTCAGGAAGAACAGAACATTCTTAATAAACTCTGATCCCAGGTCAGCTTTAAACATGAGGAACACGATTATCAATGATGGACAACAGCATCATCTCTTCCCTCCTGCGTGGAGAAAGGCACAAAATAATCCTTGAAGAATTGGACTGAATGCTGTTCTGCACAAAAAACAAACACACGTATGTTTAACCTCCTTTTGGGGTCGTATTCACATCGTTCATATTTTGATCTGGTATGTGTTCTTCTTCACTGTCTATAGGATCATTTTAGATTGTGTTTTTTGCCTCTCATTCATGAAGAACTGTGAATTTTTATGAAAAATTGTTTTACATGAATTGTGAGATTAGGAGGAATTTACTGATTAAGATCTGATGTTCTTCTTGTAAGAATGTTTTTTTCACTTTGTCTTAAACTGTAAACAAGTGAAATCGGCGAGATGATGTCATCAGACTCCAGTAGCATTAAAGGTCTGATTATGCATCAAAACAGATGAATGCGAGACGGATCTTCATTTTAAATCCAGTGACGTGAACATTTGGTGCTCCAGTATCTCCTCAAAGACGAGACCGTTTGTGAGGATTCTGGGACGCCACGTGACTCCAGTTTTTATACTCTGAGCGAGAGAATACAAAACCATCGCAAATATTTGCTTGCATTAATACTTTGTACACTCTCAAAAAAGGACAATTTTATATAGTCATGGTTTGCTTTGTTTTTATATGAAGACCACACATGTTCCATGTAGATTATAGTGAAATATTCTGCGTTGTGTTTTTCTCCCAAAGAACATATTGAGGATCAACGCTTTGCTCATGTACAGTTTGAATGTCAGTGTGACTGTAATGAGTTTTGCTTTGTTGTTTGTGTTTACATTAACAAGAGAAGATTGAAAGAAGCTCAACAACATACTGAACCGTGTTGAAAACTGTCATTTGCACTTTTTATATGGATTTGAAATTGCTGATGCCATGTGAAATATCAACCTATTTTATGTAATAATAATAATGTCACAAGTAAACAGCTGGTTTTAAAGACAAACAACTCGATTTTGTACTTATTTTTTATTCGTTTTCATCAACTTCCCACACAAAATCAGATTTTAGGCTATTTTGCTTTTCAACTAAATGCATTTTGATTCAAGACGTTTTCGACATTTGTATTGGAAAACAAGAGTTATAGAAGATGATCCATTATGCATATTGTGAAAAGGCCTCATATGAAGCTCTTGACATAAATCTAAATGTCATTTAAACCCATTCATGACGGAAACCGTCGTCCTTTAGAATGAGAAAATAGAAACTGACAGATTGTGTTCTCCGTCTGAGTTATGTAAGCGGTGGAGTCAGAAGCCTTTTTTAGCAGAGAGTCCGTGCGAACACACTGTGACTTATTATATATAAATAATGCTGAAATAATAAAGAAAGAAACTAAATATGCTATTCGGTGTATTTTCAAGCATTTAAATATTGTTGTTCGGAAACAATACAAACATACATATTAATAACCAAAATCAAAGTGAATTTATTAAACACAATGTTATTATCCATTATAAAATTAATTTTATCCTGATTTTGACTTTTTGATGTTGATTTATCAAGCCATCAGCTGACGGGCTAATATTCACATGTGCTCTAATACTGAATAAACAACCAAACCGCAATCATCTTAATGTGTTTAACAGTATTTTCATCAAGTAAAAACATGTTTTCAAAGTTTATGAATACTGTTACACTGTTTTTACATTTCACATTTATAAAGTCAATTTCATTGTTTATATATGAAGCCATACACCTCTCTTTACCCAAGGTTTAAACCAGTATGTTATTCATACAGTAATGACTGTGAAGTATTTCATCTCTATGTTTTATAACAAGCTAAAAAAAGTCTGAATTATTGTCGTCTGTATCAGGTTATTATAATGAGAGTATTATTAAAGCTGGAGTAGAATGAATTTAGAACAGCTAATTTATTTTTATTGAACAAACATTTGATCTTATGATTCTTTAATTGTGCAACATTTTAGGTTTATTCAACATATTTTTCCATTGTAATTCCATTTTTTATAACTCAAATAATGAATATTGTACGTAAAAAGATATGCGTTTTAATGAAAATAGGCAATATAATTCTATTAAATGGATGAGGAAAATAAGGTTGAATTGAAGGAGCTGAATGTTATTTGAGGAAATACACAAAAGATTTCTTCTGCCTTTTACTGAACTCACTGATGATTTTAAATGATATTAACATTATTTTCAAAGATTATTGGAGATATATAATCTAAGTTTAAAGATCATTCTAAACTTAAAACTTTAAATATGTATCTGTGTATGAGTTAGTACATGATGAGGAAACAATAACTGAAACAGCACATCAGATATCAGTAAATACACGTGTTGTCACGACACCTGAGAAACACACAAAAGTGTTAGTGATGTGACATCATGATGGTAGTGTTCATGTATTCACTGCCTAAAGACATTCAAGTGAACCTTTAACTGTTATATGTGATCTGCTTCAACGCTAATATGACTTTTGTTTTTCATGAGTTCCTGAGGACAGGCGAGGCCCACAGACTCCAGATCCTCATCTCTTGATGACAACAGTCACAGCCTGATTCCAGAGCTTCAGCCCAATTCTCTCTCACTCTCTCATTTTATATTATCGTTTATTAATATTTTACATCTTATTCCCATATCGTAAATAAGTGACATTAAAGAACATGATTACTGATATTATGTTGTGTCAAAAAACTGTTTAAAATCTGCTTCACTACACATCTACTTTAAATGTAATTTATTTTCAAAAAATGTAAAAGACCAATAAAGACTTTCTGGATGTTAGTGTCTGTCTGATACCCGTCCACCTCATTCAGGTTTATATTTGATATATTTCTCTGCATAGAAACTGATTATAGACTGTTACCGCTCCTCACTCAAGTGCTGTATATATCACAATGTTTATGGGCTGTTACTTGTTTATTACTTGTTTACACTAGAAAATGAAAGCTTACACATTTTATACAGTTTTCTTAAACAACAACAACACAAATTTCTAGAAAGCAATAAATGAACCATTTCTTTACCTTCATTTCTCAAATTCAATCAAGCAAAATTAGAATGACAGGCATGTAAACTTGAGTTTATTGTTGGATTTTGACTCTGAATGGAAACATCTGGAGCTTATCTGTGTAAATAACAAAACTGAGGGGATGTTTGTCTTCCTAAAGGACACAGTTCTGGTAAACGGACACGACTGATGATTGATGTGATGTTGCTCTGATTGACAAATGACACGTTTCCAGAATTCCAATCTTAAAGACAAACCTTCGACTTGCACAAATTGGGATACACAAACTCTTTTTAAAAGACTTTAAATCAAATGAATGTAGAATGTCATGAGTCATAAAAACAAAAATAAAATGTGTGAGTCAGAAATGTTCATCAAAAACATTTAATGTTCAGAAGATGTGTGTTATTGTTCTGTTGACAGACTGATCTTCACAGAACTAAAGAACCCTTGCAAACATTTCAGGACTTTTATTTGCAAATATTTCTACACATTTCATGTTTTAAGTTCAATTGCAAGGATTTGAGTTGAAAGAATGAGACGCAAACGAGCGAACGTTTGGTTTGTTTGGCACGCAAGCAGAATTTTATACACACAGAAATCATGTAAATAAACTTTTCAAAACTTCATGATCAAATGTTTCTGTCCAACACATCAAACCTTCAGTCTTACAATGAAGACAAACACACACACACACACTTACGCTCACGTCCTCCCAAAGAATTCTGGGAGTGTGTCTTTACTTCAGGCACTAACAAGGAATGTGTTTCAGGAATTGTATTCTCTTATAAATAATATTAAATGGCATTATCCTCCGACTTCTTAAACCATAAACATTCACTTAAACTTCTCACCGCGAGCGTCAATTATGTCAATGTACACTCTGTCCTATCCTAACCCAAACCAAAACACCCAGAACCATATCTGCAGACACACACGAATAAACAAACACGCTGATGAACAACTTCAAACCTTCAGTCTGAAAACAATCAAACATGATGAATCCAGTGATGTGTGTGTGGCGTCTCACGTGTGGATCTGATGTTTTTAGTTTCTCTGAGCGGCGCTGGAGGCGGCACTGGTGGCGGCGCTGGTGGCGGCGCTCTGGAAGGTGCGGTTCGTCAGGACACCCTGAGAAAACTCCTGCTGTGCCTTCTGGAAGCTGGCGCCGGTCCGACGGTAGTGAGAGTGAACCTGAGCGTGATCACAGAGAGCGTCCGTCAATACACAAACACACTTCTCACACAGACGTCAGTCAGAGCTACTCACCATTTTCAGTAAAACCACAGACATCACGGCGCAGACGGTGAAGAACGCCGCCACAACAATCATGATGATGCCAACCGCCGGGTTACTGCCCACCACAGACACGGCAGCGATCCAACCGCTGACATTCAACAAAAACAAAACATCAAACTTATTTCTACAGAGCTAAACCTTCAAACATATCAACCAACGCACGACATCAACACTCGTGCAGCAGAACCTCAAGATCATAATAATAATAATGTGTGTTAATATCAAACATTCTGATACTCGAGAGAAAGCTGGAAAAGAATTGAGACGAAGAAAGAGAGCCAGAGGGAAGACACACTTCAGACAGGAAGTAATGAGTTTTACAGGAAGTCCAGGAGCAGAAGTTAAACTACACTTAAAGGAGTAGTTCAGTTTCAAAATAAAAGTTCGTGATCATTTCCTCGCCCTCACGTCATCCAACATGTTTCTGTGTTTGTTCTTTAGTGGAAGAGAAATGAAGGTTTTTGATGAAAACATTTCAGGATTTTTCTCATATAGTGACTTCAATGGACTCCAAACACTTGAAGGTCAAAATGAGTTTCAGTGCAGCTTTAAACCAAACCAGACCATGAATAAAGATCTTATCTAGAGGAACCATCGGCCACTTAATAAAAAAACACAAATGTATATACTAAGGGGGTCACGATTCTCCAAATCCTCGATTCGATTGCATGTTCGATTCTAAGGTCACGGTTCGATTCGATTCTCGATTTTTACATTTATTCTTTTTAAAGCACAGATTGTCATTTTTCAAACTAGACTTTTATGCAATATAATATCTGACCTTTGTACATGCCCATAGTACATGCCCATAGTACATGCCCATAGTACATGCCCATTGTAAAGTATTTTCCTAATATTGTATTCTGTATTTATTCACACTGTATATCTGCACTTGCTAATTGCACTTCTGGTTAGAGCTAAACTACATTTCGTTACACTGTACTTGTATATGTGTAATGACAATAAAGTTGAATCTAATCTAATCTAATCTAATCTTAATGTGCGCTGCTCAGACCTTCAATAACTTTCTCTTTTACATTATTGTACATGGAGGGAATCAGCGTAGCTGTGAGATGCGTTCTACTTGGGATTTCGTAGCGTGGCTCTAGCACGCTAATTAAATGCCGTAAACCGGAGTTTTCCACCACCGAATAAGGTCGCATGTCCGCGGCTATGAATACTCCTACCGCACACGTAATTGCATTTGCACGAGTTGAGTTGCTTGGAAGTTTAATTCCAAATGAAGACGGAAGAGTAGTTTGTGTAGTTGTGGTTTAACAGATAAATCTATGTTTTTGTGGTGCCTGTGGAGATGGCCTGCCATGTTAGTCGTGCTGCCAGTGAGAGAATATGGTACACGCACATAGCACAGCTTGCAAACTGTTGTTTTTTTGTCGACAACGCGAACGTTGTCAACATAACTCACTGGAAATCCAAAATACTTCCACACCAGCGACTTCAGTGAAAGAGGAGGGGATTCGAGTTCTGTCGATGGGTCTCCTGCATCTGCAGTTGCCATGCAATCTTTTGAGTGGCTGTTAGAGGAGGTTGACTCGCAGCACTTCAACACATGTGTTTTTTTCCGCTTTGCAAGTAACCAGACGCAACATGGGGGCGTGGCAGCATCGACGATTCCATTTTTTAATTCGAAGTTTGAGACTGTGACTTAATTTCGATCGATTTCGATTTAAAATCGAAATCGTGACACCCCTAGTATATACTTTATAAACACAAATGTTGTGTTCTGAGATGCGTGTTCATGACTTCACAAAATACGCCATTACGTTGAAAACTTGCACGTTTAACGTCAAGCGTGACGTTATTACGTATTACATGAAGTCATGAACATGTTTATAACATAACATGAGCGATGGTTTCGGCTCTATTCATGGTCTGGTGTGGTTTAAAGCCCTTTAAAGCTGCACTGAAACTCATTTTCACCTTCAAGTGTTTAGAGTCCAGTGAAGTCACTATATGGAGAAAAATCTTGAAATGTTCTCATCAAAAACACATCTGACACACACACACACACACCAGCTGTATTGTAAAGTGAAGACATGTTTACCTGTTTCCCCATCTCGGGATGCCCACACTCTGAATGATGTAGATGCCGATTTGAGCGAAGAAAATGAAGAAGAAGAAGAAGAAGTTGAAGGAGGAGTCAGACCTGAAAAACACAAATCCACATCATCTGGTCAAAACTCTGAGTGTGAACTCACTCCAAAGATTCTGCAGCAGTGTGAAGTTCTTCTGAAGAGTCATGTGGACAGAAAACAGGTTTAGTGTGAATGTGAAGGTCTGTCATGTGACTCACACAAAGTGATCTGAATGATTATTCATGAGAAGGGTTTATTGGGTTTGGACGTTGGACGCATGAGCGGCGTGTTCATTGATCTTCCACAGATGCCCAGACCTTCATGAATCACACATGTTCTGTCAGTGTTGATGACATGTATGAAGCATGTATTCAGAAGCAGAATGAAGCAGAAGTCTGTGTGAACATGAGTGTGGAGGTCCTGTGTGAACATGAGTGTGGAGGTCCTGTGTGAACATGAGTGTGGAGGTCCTGTGTGAACATGAGTGTGGAGGTCCTGTGTGAACATGAGTGTGGAGGTCCTGTGTGAACATGAGTGTGGAGGTCCTGTGTGAACATGAGTGTGGAGGTCCTGTGTGAACATGAGTGTGGAGGTCCTGTGTGAACATGAGTGTGGAGGGCCTGTGGGATTGAATAGTTGAGGATTTCCTGCAGAAACACTAGTGACATTCATCACATGAGCAGGAGGAACCCACAGAGTGAATG